>CAMRHE010000005.1:7697500-8297500 GCA_947044405.1 Leptodactylus fallax | reverse complement strand
TACCGTAATGTCTCTCCTGGAAACTAAGAAGGACAATGAACCTTTCAAGCTCTTACTTTCAATGTAGATTCTTTGTAAGTCACAAATCACCTGTGAAATTCTTTGTAGTACTTTCACCATTGGCACCACTATAATTTGGTATAGTAAGGTACACAAATGCTAATTTTATTTATAATTACAATTTTGTTCGCACCAAAAAACTTATTGTAATGCCTCATGCACGTACAGATGTAGCAAAGGTTAACATGTTAACAACACTGTGGCACACACAGTGTTAAATTGACTCCTTCAGTTGGTTTTCTATGACTTTTCTTGTCTTCTGAGATAGGATATGACGCTGCAGAAAGTTGAACAGTGTATGCCATTTTGCACTTCCATGATTCAAAAGGTCAGAATTGTTCTATTATCCCATCTCATGTCATATCAAATAGGTTCTCTCCTCTAAAGGCTTCTCTCCCACTGAAGAAGACAGTCAACAGGGAGACACCATATGGCAGCACGCTGACTACAGTATAAACTCATAGAGCCACTGGATAGGTTGTGTATACACAGCTCTGATATGTGCATGATAACCTCACAATAGGAACAAAGTTGACAGTATTTGGGTCTAGTGGTATTAAAAGGACATAATCTGCTAGGTTTTTTTTTATCCCAAAAAAGTGTAAATCTTTACATGGGTTCTGCATTTGGTTTGTAGTTTTTACTCACTGAATTCAATTTTGAAACCAAATCCTGAATAAAAGACCTAAGAACATGCTAAAATATATCTGAATATAATGGGACAACTTGTCTGTACACTCTTTAAAGACATACAGATGTAACATAAGAAGGGATCCTCGCTTAAACTTTTATAAGCTAGAGCTGCTACTTATCTAGCTCTGGTGGACTTGAGCTGTCCATGTATTTTATGGATTCTATTCTTCGAAATAGTAGCCATATATGTATTACTACAAATGTCAATGTTTACAGCAAAAACAGCAGTTTGGCAGGGGCTCAGTGTTATGGGGTCGTCTATGGTGAGACAGTCCCTTTGATTTAACACAATAGTAACACATTCTCATGCTCTGTGTAACTTTTTTTTTTAATCCCTTTAATTAAAAAAAGTAAAATGTAAAAAGAAGCTTCAATAGAACTAAGAAGTAGTACAGTGATAAAAACAGGATGAAAGTAACGATTTGTAAAGACTTGAATAAATAGTAGCTGAATTTATAATTTAAGAATATACAGTAAAGCCTGGCAAGCTGGTAATAAAACGAGATACAGAACATGTGAAGGAGGATGTAATAGTAGGACATGAAGACAATTATTTATATTAAAGTCAATAATGTACTCCCAAAGTGTTAATTTAAGGCTGCAATAAGTTATATTTTATGGCAGCGGTAGCTTGAAATGCTTTTAAGGGCTTCTGGTTTGGAGCAATTCATTATTTTTATTGCCAGAAAACTATTATTTTTTGTTGCTTTATGTAGTAATTCACCCATATAACTACAGTAACCGCAAATCACAGCACAAAGAATTAAACTGCACTGAGAGCGAAATGGTTTCTTTTGCCAGCTAGATCAGTGCCCCTCAGGATTATCGGTATAATGAATGGGGTAAACTGCTGGGTTTTTATTTTATTAAAATAAAGGGGATGATAAAAAGATGATTGTTTTGCTCTTATGTGTCGCTGGATTTCTTATATATTAGGAGTATAGGAGGAGTACTGTATCTATAAAGAAAGTATTTTTCAGTTTTATTAGCTCATGCGTTACACAGTATATTTATAGAATACATTAAGTGATGACTGACATTTTGGTCTAGAATTGCCACATCTACTCAATCTGAAACCCAAATCTTCAGCTAATCTATCAGAAGGCAAGTTTTCAAAGGAGGGTTTCTAAGAGTATCGCTGGCCATGACAGGTACAGTCAGATATACCCCTAATGGCAGCAGAAGAACTTGATCTTTTAAAAGGAACACTTCAAGCAAAACTGATACACATAATTTATTAACACTGTTGTCCGGTTAGAATAAAATTAGCCATATGAAGATTGCAGCAAATGTATCAGAATACACATTCACAATGGTAAATTTAAAGCAACTCAGCAGATATGTTATGCCTGGGGAGGTGGTGCATGACTTATGCATTTCTCATGTTGTTGTTGTTTTAAGTGTATACATTAGGTTAATGTACACACTGAAAAAGCTAATATCGTACATAAAGTGGCTGAAAAGTATAGGTTTTGAAATATAAAAGGCTTAACTTATCCATTAATTTCATTAAAGTAGGACTCACAAATGTGGTCATTCGCATTCATGTAAAAAGGAAAAACAATAACTATTCACGTTAGCCACTTACATAATTGCAACATTGAATGAGGAGAGTAAAGCTTTAATAGCCTTTGTATGTAATTTTCTGTCAAGAAATGCAACCTATGTTAGAATTTGGGAATCTGTACAGTATAATTTTCACATTGCATCACATCTCATTTCATTCTAGGTTACTTATTTTTTTGCTGTTGATTGTGGATCAGGAAATATAATACAGTATTAATATAGTAGTGACAGTTTAGAAATTCCATTCTATTTGTTCTGTTTGTGGTGACTAAAGCATTTCAGTTTGTTAAAAAATAATATCACTTAAGTAGGGGTATAACATGAAGCTCTTGAGCCCTAATGCAAAATCTGTAATGCATCTCCACCCTCTAACTACCACACAGTGGGCTTATTTGGGCCAGAAGGCTCCTTCATACTCCACGGCTTGGATGTCCCCTTAATCCGCTATATATGTGACTGAACCTATGCATACAAGGATTTACATTTTTTTATGGAAATTCTATTTAACAGTTTTTTTGTTTTTTTGTCTATATGTTTCTTTGAGGTTACTTTACGGTTATATGATCTGTACAAAGTGGATCCATAATATTACCATGTGTCTGAGATCTCACTTTGTAGACCCTGAAATTTGTGATCAGCTCAGCAAAAGCCCAGATGTAAACATAGTCTTAGGCTACACGCCCACAATGTAGTAAAAAATGTTTTCAACGCCAATCTTCATATCCCCTTTGCCAGGAGAGGGTATGCCTCTTATGACAAGGCACATGCCATCTCCTAAATGAGGTACACTGTTTGTTGTTTCAGTGCCCCAGAACTGATGTCTATGCCTCCTTGTAGTTGGCATAGATTTGAAGCATAATTAATATATGAGCTGATGGCCCGTCCCCAGCACACCTTGCAATGCTCCTTTTCTGGAAATTGGCATGGGCAGCACCAATAGTGACAATTTTTGTTGCAATTGGTTTTTAAAAGGCCACGAACCTGCAATTTTTTTTTTTTTGCATCATAAAACTGTGGTAGAAAATACATGAGGCATTAGGATAGCGGGCAACATGTGGTAGACATTATGTTGCAATAGTTAAGGGGTGGGTAACCTTTGCCCCTTTTAGCTGTTGTGAAACTAGAACTCCAAGTATGTATACTTTCTTGGCTGTTCTTGGATCTCCAATAGAAGTGAAGGGCAAATGCTGCATGCTGCACAGATGTGTCCTCCATTACCTCTCCTCTTCGCTGAACTAATTCAGATATATGTATCATAAGTTAAACAACTTTTCTAAAATCAACATGATCTTGTAATGAGTTGATACAAAGGGATATGCCAACTATCCTGTTTGTGCCTGTGTGTGGTCATCCTGTGGGATAGGGAGAAAGGTGTGAATTGCAGCCTTTCATGATAGTGTTTCATTGGTTGCATGAAAACTTACATTCGATATCCACACCCGAGATCAGCGACGTGTGGACACATCTGTAGTTTCACAGCAGCTGGAGTGCTGAAGGTTGCTGACCCCTATAAAGTTAATGGCTGCAAGCTTTTGCGATTGCAGAAGCCTGATCTGTAAAGCCACAAAGCAGGGTCGGACTGGCCCACCGGGAAACCGGTGAATCCCCCGAGCCCCGTCTATATTTAGTCCTCATTTTGCCAATGCGAAGGTCAGGGGTCTGATCGGGGTGTTCAGGGGCGTAAGGATCGTGGTCGCAGGGAGGGGGTGCGACCACAACCGGAGGGGTACGGGGCCCGCCGCCAGCTGGAAGTGGCTGGGGCCCCCGGACTACCATGATAGTGGTCGGGGAAAGCCTGGTTCCCTGACCGCTACACCTATTGTTAATGGAAAGGGTATGCCAGCCCAGAGAAAGTGACAAAAAAAACCAAACTACTCACTTGGTTGTCCTTGGCTCAGCATAGTCTCCGGCACTTTTCCGGCCTCACTGCAGGGTCCTGTGGTTAGGCCCCAGTGGTGACATGGGGCGCGCCAGCGTAATGACGTCATCATGCCCGACGTGACCGCAGAGGTCCAATCAAAGGCCCCAGTGGTGACATCTGGGGCACGGGATGTGGGGACCAAGGGAGATGGGAAAGACAGCAGGACGGAGCAGGATGCCCCAGAGAGATAAGACTAGGTGAGTATAAGTGTTTGTTATTTTTAATCACTTCTCCTGGGCCTCTACTTATTATATTCTGGGGTCTGAGGATACCCCAAAGTATAATAATAGCACCGGCTCTGGGGAGGGGGGGCACTGTGGGCATATAATACTGTGTGGGGCCACTGCGAGCATATAATGGTGTGTGGGAGCCACTGCGGAGCATATTATACTGTCCCAGTATTGTTTACATGCTGGGTGCTGTGCTGCTCACTCACCGTATTCTTGTGGGTACTAAAGCTGTATCCCTTTCAAGTATCAGATATTGCTGCAGCACCCGTATCCATCACTATCAAGAATTCTCTGTAGGGAGGGGGCAGGGGGCCCCGGACAAAAGTTTGCACCGGGCCCACAAGACCTTAGTTACGCCTCTGCCAATGCATTTGCATTGGCAAAATGATAACTAATGAAGGCCAATAGCCTGGGGGACATTAAAGGGGTTCTGCAGGATTACATTTTTTTTTTTTTAATTACACAGGTGAAAAAAACACAAAAACTTTCTCTCCTGTCCCCAGTTTCTCCCAGCGTGGTTTAGCCTGCAGCTCTGTTTTCTTTCAGCGCAAGTACCCCCTGCATGTGACTACCTGTGACGTCACGTGACCCGAGGCCAATCAGCGGCCTAAAGGAAGGGACCTGGGATGTCACAGCCAGTGAGGACTTCCGTCAAAAGAAGACAGCGGAGCTGCAGGACCGGACCGTGCTGGGACCTGCTGACACAAGAGAACCGGGGATAGGTGAGTATGTTTAGTATGTTTTTGTTTTTTGGGGGGAGGGGTTCACCTCCCCCAGACTAATTATAAAAAAGAAAAAAATTATACTGGACAACCTCTTTAAAGTGTGGCGCATTAGGGGGGTATATTAAAGGGCTTGTCCAGGGATAATTTATGGTTTATCCTCAGGATAGGCCATAGATACCTGATCTGTTGGGGGTCGACCCCGGACCGATCAGCTGAACGGAGCCACTTCTGGCACCTGTCCTGTACACAATATGGGGCCAGAAGCAGAAATCTCTGTCCACTGTATATTAGCTGGGCACCTTCACTGCATCTCAGCACTTATTGAAGTCAGTAGGAGCTGAGCTACAGTGACAGCACCGCCAACTATTCAGCGGATGGAGCTTTCTGCTTCCGGCTCTGTGTTGTGTACAGAACGGGCGCCGGAAGTGACGCTGTACAGCTGATGGTGCCGTGTGTCAGCCCTCTACCGATCAGGTATTTATGGCCTATCCATAGGCCATAAAAAGATTAACCCTGGACAATCCCTTTAATATGCATCACACATACAGTATGGGGGACCAGTGAAGAGGCCATAAAATTTGGCCCAGACAACCCCTTAAAAGAGGTTGTCTATTAACTGGAGCAACCACTGTGGCGGCCACCAGGGAGGTGTAAAAATAAAACAATTTCAAAAAAAAGCACACTCACCTGTCCCTAGCACCCCGTTGTCCCCTGCCTGTGTCTGTTCAGTCTCATGATGGCGCCTCATTTCTGGAAATCCTGTACCTAAATGGTCTTAGCAGTCCCATGAGGTGCAGGACTCCCAGCAGGAAGGCGCCGGCACAAGACTGAATGGACACTGGCAGCGGACAACGGAGTGCCAGGGACAGGTGAGTATGCTTTTTTATTTATTTTTTATTTTATACCTCCCGCCCGGGACTTGGGTTCCTGGACATCCTCTTCAAAGTATTTATCCATCTTCCTAATATTGATGGCCTGTGCTTAAGATAGGCCAGCAATATTACATCTGCAATGTGATGATGATCTACAGGTAATGGTAACAATTCTAGTAGCCACGCTGTTCACTTGCCATACATGGTGTAGCAGTACGTTTAGGTAGTGCAGTGGTGCACATGTTATGACAGGTGAGCAGCATGGCTCCCGACATGTTATTAACTTTAGCCGCCCTGTCTCGGTACCGCTGATCTGCAGGGGTCCTGCTGGTGGGCCCCTAGAAGCAATTCCACTGGTGCGCCCTAGACATCCCAGTCTGACACTGCCACAAAGCAATAAGAATCGTGTTAATGATCCTGGGCTTTTGTTGCCAAAACTGTGGCCATTAGATAACTTGAGAACTGTTCTCACCATGTGTGTGGATTTTGATAGCATACAGTCGCAGCAATGTGCAAGTTTCCTTAACTTTGGCCAGTCACATAGCGCTAATAAAGTAGTAAGGGTTTTGATTGGTCTTGGTGAAGCATGTGGCTGTGAGGACATGCTGAGAATTGTAGTTTCACAACAGCTGGAGACGCGCAGGTTTGGTAGAGAGAACATTGGTCGATTTATATTGTAATAAGTTCATCAGTTTGCTTTTTATGCTCCATTTAACAATATGACACGTTTGAGACTAGTGACTAAATCATATCTATATACAGAATTTAGATATTTTGCATTTGGAGAGAACCCACATGTTTAGCACTTTTTGATGTGTTAATATGAACTTTAAGATCCTGAAGATATTTCCCATACATTTAAGTCTGCCAATGCATCTGCTTCCCTTTGGCGTGTTAGCTGTCATGATTTCATTATCCAGGGGTGTAATTGTATTCTTTACAATTGTGAATCATAATCAGCATTACAACATCAGTTAGTCAGGATTTTGTTTTCCATTTCTCTGCCCAGACATGACATGACAAATACCGGATTCTTTTTTAGAACAAGTAATATTACACATTTTACCACTTGCTTCCAAGTCAATGCCAAATTTGTTATTTATAGATATGAAGAGGTGTTTTTTTTTTTTCTCTCTCTTATTGAATTTAACATTTTTTACACAAAATTTGACACTTAATAGAAACAGACACTACTCTTTGTATTGTATTTTAGCATAAACAATGGTATTTGTTACATCTTCGCTTCAACTTGCCGCATTTGGTATTTATCTTCAACAAATAGTGTAAATATAGTCGTAGCTAGGGCAACTTATGAAATGTTCTTTTCATCTATCCATCATGTTTTGTTAACTTAATAGAATAATACTTGAAATAAAATATTATTCTGGAAGCCTTTTGGTGAAAAAAGACAGACATGGACCGCACATCCTAGTATTATACATTGATCTGTACTTCGCAGCAAAATCTACCCAAGGTTTTTAGTATAGATATTGATCAAAGTGTGTAAACCCACTAGCCACATCACAGCGACCACCACCGCCACAACTCAGTGCCCCCAGGGGGAGAGACCCAGCAGCACAGCAATACCTCTGCTGCCAAGCCAAGGCACAGCACCACGGCAACAGAAGACACTATGCAGCACCGCACCATGTGAGCATATCTCATAAAGTTCACATTACCATATGGCCTAAGTCAGAGGATTGAGAACTAGTAGATGGATCCCTTACACTAGATTCACACAACCGAGTTTCACCCATGAAACTCTGTCCATGTGTTCGCCGGATTTACTGGTCTGAACCTCATGCGGGGAGAGGGATTCCTAACAATATAGTTATCTATGATGCTAGGAGTCCCTGCCTGTAATTGGGATAGGACAGTATGCTGCTGGGAGGCAGGAACTAACATCATAGATAACTATACTGCTAGGAGTCCCGCTTCCTGCATGAAGTTTAGGAAGTTCACAGGTGAAGCTTGGTTGTGTGAATCTACCTTATGCAGTCTCCTGCTATTTAAAAACACCAGGGCCGAATGGGAGGAATGTTGGTACCATGTTGAATAGCACTACAGGTACCAGCACTCCTCCTACTCAGCTCAGGTGTTTTTAATTAGATGGAAAATTAGGTACCATAAGATTCCAGTTTGTTGTTATTCTCCTTTTAATACTATACTACTCCTCACTTTATGAAATCATGTAGTGATACATTCACACATTCTTGCGATGAAGGGGGAAAAGACACACCCTGTTATGGCCATGATCAGCCATTATGGTTTTATTAATTTGTTATATTTATAATTTGTGTGATAAAGTGCTCACCACTTGACTGTCTTGAATAAGTACCAAATGTAGTCTGGTGTAATGGTATTCCCCGGGACGCAGCCTTTTACTAGGTGAAAAGTGTGTCGGGCGTTGCGTGGCGTAGTTGGTATGGTACCGCATTTACACTCTTGATCATTTGTACTGTCTTTTTTCCCTACCTGTGGTTTTATTGTGTTTGGTCAGGGTAGTTCTCCCTGTTTATTTCCCTTTGACACCCAGGCGTTTGATAGGGAGTATTGTGTATTACTCATTGCTCATATTAATTCTTTGTGACATCTGCGTATTTTACTATTTGTGACTACCCGTCGCCATGCTTTCATTTGGGGATTACTGATATTTATGACACTCCAGGTCTTTCCCCATTAATACTTTCTATGTATTTTGTAACTATGTCGATTTATGTTTTTTTGGATTTCAATAAATATGCATGTGTTTTATAAAAGTGTGGGACTATTTTCTAAGAGTACATATTGGTTGCTTATCCCATATATGCTTTATTTATTCGCCTGTTTTGATGTAATGGTAGTGTTTGCAAAAAAAATTAAAAAAGGATATCCTTTAAGTTACCTTTTAGGTACAGTGAACTCCAAGGAATCCAATCAGTATATCGGCAGGATTTCCCATCCCGAATTTAGTTAGGAGATTAGACTATGATCCTGGGAGTCGCTACTTTGCCCGTGTGCGTGGGGCCTTGGGGTATATTCACATGTGGCCGATTTATTTCAGAACTTTCTTCAACTAAAAATCAATTCCATTTAAATGGGGTTGTAGTGGTAGCAAGCACAATGTTGTCAAGCCCTCATTCAGTTGTATGTAACAGTAGCAGAAATTTCCCAACAAAACTGCCCCATGTGAATAAAGAGTTTAGAATAACTAGTTAAACTACTGTATTTTCAAACTAGAGACCCCAGAATTATTTCGCATTTACTAGGCAACATTTCCTCCTTAAACTGAGAAAAAGTTGAAAATGCATATGGAGAGAAGGATTTCAAGTACATGTTTGCAGGTGGATTCTAACAGGCAGAGGTGCCAGATGTATGAAGACTGCTATGGCTCAGTCTTGAACAACAAGTGGAGCGAGCACATTCCGTTCAGTCAAGTCATTTTCAGTGTTTTCTTGGAAGGTCACATTGAAGACTTCCTTATTTACACCAGTCATTAACATAACTATATCATCAAAGCCTGTCATATAGTTATGAGTACTAGCTCTGTGGCATCTCAATATTGGGGATCATATGAGGCATCCCCCATCCATTGTTTTTGCTCATTGTATTGCACATTTTGTGCCTAGTTTGAATTGTGGATTATGAGATAAATCTCTGAGGAACATTAAACACCAGTAAATGTTGTGTGTAAAATGTATCTTATGTTGTTATTAATAAGCTTTTTATTATTTCATTTTGTCGCATTCAACCCTTAGTCGCTGGGTTTTAAATTGAAAAGTCACTAGTGTGAAGAGAGTTGGCTTATGGGGAATCAAAGTACAGTATGCCTTGGAAAGGAAAAAACTTTCAAGGTTACTTGTACCTGTAGTTACTTCACACTAGGAATGCGCTGTACAAAATCAATCATTTGTTTGGAGATTGCAAAACAGAACAGTGTTCATTTTTTGCTACGTGAGGACAGCAAAAGTGACAGCAAAGCGAAATCTTCATTTACAATACATTTCCAAAGTACAGGTCACACAATATCATTACATTCTTCCTACTATCTTTAGACCATATAATAAACATCTTCCACAGTCCCAATCGCTGGAGCCAAATCTCATTCAATATACTCCAGGAATAATAATCAAACTTTGTATTGAATAGCCATCATGAAATAGGAGCAAAGCCAGTTCCTTGGATACATTCCCTTGACCCATAATCACCTTGCAGGGTTGCCTGAAGCAATCTGCTAGACATCTATATACATTCCAGAATGGAATATCTTTATCCTTTGCAATCAAAATGGTAATATGTGCATGAGAAATATGGATCATCTTTATGTCAAGCCAGTTAACTTAAAGTGCAAATCTCCAACTCTTGTGTATTAAGCATGGTCATACTGAATGAGATGGTGTATCTGTGCTAAGAAATACAAACCAATAATATTCCAGCAACCTTGAAGCCTAGTATTTTACCATAGTTGCAACGCAACATTTTTTTAGATGGATAGAATTCTGAGTAGTTACAATGATAAACCTGGATGCGGTCAGCTACCTACAAAAAAACTGAAGATAGAAATAGATTTCTGTCCCGGGTTTGGGGGGGGCCGCTGAAGATAGAAATAGATTTCATGTATCCCAGCAATTACCTGTTTCAGCTCTTCTCTTTCTTTCCTTTCTCATATTACAAATATATATATATATATATATATATATATATATATATATCCACACACACACACACCGTGTGTGTGTGTGTGTGTGTGTGTGTGTGTGTGTGTGTGTGTTATATATATATATATATATATATATATATATATATATCATGCACCCATCTGCCTATTCGCTACCCTTTATCTGCAGTAGGACTTATATTGGTGTGTCCCTATGATCAGACATCAATATCAGAAGTAGGGTGTCCAACTCACAGCACCCTCACAATCAATTATTGATGGAGACATGACAGCGGAAACAGCACAGTTTTGCACACTCAGGTGAATGGGAGAGAGCTGCAGTACTGTTTCAGGCCATTGCACTGCATGTGGCGCTGTGCTATTTCTGCCACCGCTGCAGTATCTTTAATCGGCTGATTGATAGGGATTCCAAGAGTTAGACACCACCTTTAACGGATATTGATGAACTCTCCTATTGACAGGTCATTGATATAAAAGTCCCAGAAAATCCTTTTAAGCCCACCCTCTCCTGCTGAAAATGGAATGGATCAGCAGCAGATTAACCCTTGTGCTCTATGCATAATTTATTGAAAACTTTATTTCACAGACTGACATGCCTGTTATATAAAATAAAAAGTCCTTGCTGTCTGTCCACTTCAGCACAAGCTCCCACTCACTAATATACATGCTGATCCCCTGTTTTGTAGTACATGAGGTTTTATAGTGCTGCCTGGGGGCAGAAGTCTAGTTTGGTCTCATCGGATGGTGCACTGACTCTTGCTTGCTCTTGGAGTAGAGTGAGGTTGGTCAAGATCCATGTTGTGTGTCAGCAGAGGAGACTGTACTATAAAAGCCCTCAGGCTTCTGCAATTTTCACTCTGGCACTTGCCAACTGACACACTGACACTTGCCAACTCTGTAGAGGTTTTCTTTGCAGCATTCTCCTCATTTACATGCCAAACTGGATTATAATAGAAGGAAACATCTTTGTAGTTAAACCCATTAACCCACCATTGCACCAACTACTGACAATATCTGATGACAACTTACTCTCCCGCCCTGCAAAGAGCATACATAGAAAGCTCTCCTGTAGACCAGGGGTCCCCAAACTTTTTACACAGGGGGCCGGTTCACTGTCCCTCAGACCGTTGGAGGGCCGGACTATAAGAAAAACTATGAAAATCCCTATGCACACTACACGTATCTCATTTTAAAGTAAAACAAAAAAGGGAACAAATACAACATTCAAAATAAAGAAATAGTAAATTTAAGTCAACAAACTCACCATTATTTCAATGTGAAGTATGGGCCTGCTTTTGGCTAATGAGATTGCAAATATGGAACCGGACATTGACTAATAGGTCCAGCACTCTGCCCCCATATAAGTCCAGCTCTCTCCCCCATATAGGTCCAGCTCTTTCCCTCATATAGGTCCCATGCAGTCTCCCCCATATAGGTCCCATGCAGTCTCCCTCATATAGGGCCAGCTCTTTCCCCCATATAGGTCCCATGCCTCCCCCATATAGGTCCCATGCCTCCCCCATATAGGTCCCATGCAGTCTCCCTCATATAGGGCCAGCTCTTTCTCCCATATAGGTCCCATGCCCCCCCCATATAGGTCCCATGCAGTCTCCCCCATATAGGGCCAGCTCTCTCCCCCCATATAGGTCCCATCAATCCCCCATATAGATCCAGTTCTCTGATCCCCCTCCATGCCCAGTAAAAAAAAAAAGTGAAAATATACTTTACCTAGCACTGCAGCCGCTCCCGCGCTGTGGTCCCGGCTCCTCTGTCTTCGGCTGTAAGGCCTAGATGAGCACGTCGTGCGTCATGACGTGCTCATTCTAGGTCCCGGACGACGAGCGCTGAGCGTCTACACGGGAACAAGACTTCCCGTGTAGCGCTCGGCGGGTTATTTCAATTGTAAGCGCCTGTGCCCTCACAACTGAAATAACACAAGGAAATTGCGACGCGGGCCGGGTAAATGGCCTCCGGGGGCTGGATGCGGCCCGCGGGCCGTAGTTTGGGGACCCCTGCTGTAGACCTTAGTGAGTCTGCTCCAGACTATTGCGGGCTATGGCCATGATTGTACTTTAAAGCATATCACTAAAGGCTGGTAACAGCTCAGGCAAGATTTACACTCCCATAACTATATACAGAAAATAGAATAAAAAAATAGAAGATAAAAACAGACTAGAGAAAAGTCATATTTCACTATCTGATTTTAGTAAATACATTGCTGACATTCCTTTAAGCTTCATTCCATATCTTGGCTGCTGTCAATTTTATCGGTATTTATATATTGGTATATCCTCTTTTTACCAATCTGTCCTGTAAGTGAATGTAAATAATGGTACCTTACAGAGGAGGAAGCAAAGAGAATTTGCTGTTTCTAGCAGCAACAGATGGCCTGGGTTCTGTATTGATAAACAGATCACATTGGCAGACAAGTATATTGTGGACTTTTAGTTAGTGAATTGCCTACTTGATATTCCCTTTGTTACAAAGTTGAGAAAGACTTTACACTACAGCCCATACCCTGATACTTAAAAACTTAATAGTCAACACAAGTTCTATGATACTGTCTGCATTATAGTAATTTTTCCTGATATGTACAGCTACCCTCACCTTTAATAGCAGTACAATAGGTCTGAAGATCAGAGCACTAGAGGGGTACTTTATTTAAAGAGGACCTTTCACGTCCTCATATATATGCGGTTTTACATACCGCTAGAAAGCCGACAGCGCGCTGAATTCAGAACAGTGTCGGCTTTCCCATTATGTGCCCCGGGGCTGGAGATATCGGTCTACATTTCACCGTTCACTGTCAGAAGAGCGTTCATGAAATAGCAATTCTGGAGCAGATTTTCATATAACTCGATTATACAGTTCCTCTGTTTTACTTTCTAGAAATTTATGAATAATTTGACAACTTGATGTTACCATTTCCATTGACAAAGCAGTGTGTTCCCACACAGTCAAAATTGTCAGCATGGATTGGACAGTATCAGAGCATGCTAGGACACATCCCCAAATAACTACTGGTGAAAGTGTTTACTAAAACAGACATGTCAGGAGCATTGTAGCATTCACAGCTTTCCTGAGCACTGTACACAGTACCTTGTGCAACCTTGGAGTTGAGTGGACCTGATAAAAGGAGCTGTTCACTCTGGTAACTCATCTTCTGCTGGTGTGATCATAACCTAACCAAGACAGCGCCTGGTTCTTTTTCCTACTACAGTCCACGTCAGGAGCACTGACAGTTTCTCCTTAAAAGGAGTCTAACACCACAAAAGTGCCTCTAAACTCCTTATATGTTGTAGGGGAGGTTATTGAGACAGTGAATATATTTTGATTAAGTCTTAAGTGTTTTTTTTTTTAATTTTACACCTCACCTGTCAGTGAGTATTAGTTAGCCCAGATAAACCCCTTTAACTACTTCTATCTGGCAACTAGATTCCTACCTCAGCAGCACAGATGTGATAAGGAGGAAGCCTGTATGAAAGAGGAGTTGAGCATAGCGTTACATATAACAATATCGAAGAAATTAAATCACTAGCTTTGTGACTTAAAGGAGCTTTACTGCGTCTCTCTGACCATAGCTGTCCGCCATATTTGAAGGAGTCAGAGTAGGAGTGTGTGTCAGGATGTGGGAAAAGAGGAGACAGAGTCTGTCGACTCCACTGTCCCGGTCATAGTGATCAGACCCATCTGATTTAACATTTATGGTATCCCTAGTCCTGTAGAGAGTTGGTAAATGTTATTGTTGGAAGAATCGCAATAATCATTCCATATGTGGTCCTCTGTACCTAAGCATAATGCACATCTCAGGTGATGCCACCATATCACAGAAGTGTGTGTATGTTTCATGATACAGTAGTCAGAGGTATAAAGCTTTGGGTCCCAATACAAAATCTGTGCAAGGGCTCCATCTATCATATGCTATGTATAATACTGCTGCATTCTTGTAAGGCAAAGAGACCTTTGAGCCCCTTCATGCACTAGGACCCAGGTGTGACACTGCTGTGTCTGCACTCATTACATGTAGGTACGCCCCTGACAGTGATATGTAAATGAACAGAAAAATTAAAATGCAAAGTAAACTAAACCTTTTTTTCTAATTCCATCTGCAGAATTAGATGTGGATGGACATTATACATTTAATGTTTTACTGATACTTCACTTTTACATTTTTCAAACAGTGAAGCAAACTCTGAGCATTAGCATGTGAATGATGCATGAGTTAAAATGCTGCCATCTGTGTCTTTGTTTGAATACTGTTCAAAAATATGATTATACTCTATTTTAAAGCACCAATATTTACCATTGTACTATACAATAGGGAACAATGATTGCATGTGACTTGCACAATGACTCGTTTTTACAATCTATGCAAAATGATATAAAAAAAAAAAAAAAAAAATAAGTACCCTGAAATGTAAATGGCTGGAATAGAGTTGTAGCAAAGTTCTATGCTGCTGTTATGTCCTGAAAAAGCTGAAGCAAAAGAGTACATATATTATTTCTGATATCAAAATAGCTCTTTACCCTGTGACATATCTGCTTTAGGATAAGGGCCTACGTAGTGGGCCGCAGCGAAAAAGCGCTGTGGGAAAAACCACGGCGGAAACAATGATTTTTCCCGCAGTGCTTTTCACAAAAAGTCTGCAGAGTTTTCTTCTGTGGACATTCTGCTTCAATAATACCCTATAGGGAAGCCGCCAGCATTTCCATAGGTATAATTGACATGCTGCGATTTCCAAAAACGTTTTTGGAAATCGCATTTCCACTGTGGATTTTTTACCAGAATCCCATCCACTCTGCAGTGACAGTAAAACGCTGCAGTTTTTGCCACAGCGTTTACGTCACATGGGGCTTCAGCCTTACAATTATGTTCCAAGCAGTCTAAGAGGGAGACACTGTTGGCCTTAGGTTAGAGGGTGCCCTGTGCAGTATTTTTTTTTAGCACCCCTCACATGCTGTACCTCAGTACATATAATATGATACTGTTATACAATGTACAGACACATACAATTGGGTTCACATCTTTGTTGGAGGTTCCATATAAAATAAAGCTGCGTACAGCACTAGGTTTCCAGCAAAAGGACACGTCTGTAGAGCTTTACAGACCACAGTGGGTCCGTCATGTGACCAAACACATCCTGGGTGCATTATGCTTTCTTTTTTAAACACAGATGTAAACAGAGACTTATACATGGGGAGCAGACTGTGTGAGAGGGCAGGACTATGTGGTGTAGCCTATTTGATAGATGGTGAGAAGTCTGTCTATTCTAGTCTCAGCTTTCATGTTACAGTGACAACACTGGAACTTAAAGGGGTGACTAACCAAATAGTCCATGCAACTTATAGGTATGTAACTTTTAAATAGCCTAGTCAACAGAGATACTCACAGACACTCAGAGTAACTCCTTATCTTCCCTAAAACATAAGATATGAACATACAGTATTAACATTCACTGCCTTAGACCACCAGCTAATTATGGCCAACGATCTGCTGCTATACTATGGTTTTGGATCGCCAAATTTTAAAGGGGTATGATTAACTTAATTCTCTGCAAATATAAGTATGGTTATTTTTGTGAGAAACCCCCTTTAAGCAAACAATGCCCCACTTATTAGCTACAAAGGCTTAGAGCAAACAAATGTTATACTTCAACTGCAAGTAGCTTCACTTTGACAAAGTGCAGACAAGCCATAGACACTTGTTTCCTTATAACTGAAGGTACATTTTACATGTAATTTTTCATGAACAAGTATATATTACAGCTCCATACCACTTAGTTGTAGAGAACCCTAATAGGGTTCTCAAAGTTCTGTGGCACTTATTCTACCAATTTATAGCTTAGATTTTTATAGCAAGGCAGATTTTTCTGCTGACTCTTGTACAAATTCAATGCTTAAAACAATCTATGGGACAGCACTGTAGTACCTACACTTGCGTGGCCCATGGTATGCAAACATTACCAAGAGCCGCGGTATATCGGTACAGGTCATCTGGCACTAACATTGATGGCCTATCCTACGAAACTTTGCAACATCTATATGTAACGAATTCTTCTGCAAATTTTCATGCCTTCCCACAGGGGTTATTTTATGCATGTGTATTTTTAGCCTGAAAATACAATACAGTGCATCAATGTTTCTAGTCTTTAATTTCTTCCTTGCGTATAAACATACATACATATAGCACTTTGTTTTCCCTGATGTGTTTTGCTTTTTAGTTACTATATGAATCTAAATATACTCTATTTTATTAATGTATCTTCTTAGACACTACAACTGTTTACAGCATTGAGGATTTATCTGTAAAGCGGTATTACCCACATCTTCTTTCTACTAAGTCCAATTATATACTTAATGAAAAGTGAAAAAAAAAAACCGATGACTTTCCAGTTAATATCTTCTACTTTATTCTCCAAGGAAGAAGTGTTCATACTTGAAATAATGTAACTCTTGACCTAAGCAATTACTATCATGCTTAGTACAGTAATAATGTGTGCTGAATGATTGCTTTAGTTTTCCATGGAAGATACTGTATATTTACAGAACTTACTGTAGTATTATTGGCTTATTATAATGTACCAACACATGGAGTTCCAAATATAAATTAGGCATATCCTCCTGGCACCCACTTTTGTGGTATAAATGATAATGAACATAGCACTGGTGGTGGCCTGCCTACCTTTGGAATAATCGCAAGGCTGGCGCCACCAAAAGTGGCGGAACAGTTTTGATGAAGCTTCCTCATTGTTTTTAGCAGTGTAGCTATTAAACATTAAGTTTTCAGACCTCATCACTTTTCCCTTTGTAGTCTTACTCTAAAATGGATTATATTCATAATCTTTAGTTGTATTAGTCTAAACTCATTCTTCCATAATAATCCAAAATTAGGTTTGTTGAAACTTTAAAAACAGCAACATGCTGACTAAACAGCTTAAATATGTAACTAATTGAGTTTGGTCATGTGAAACAGACCTTAGCTTAAATTGAGTCCATTTTCTCTCAATCTGATTGTGTGCAATTCTGCAAGATGCTACCAAAAACCTTGACAGGCTGCATTACACCAAACAATCATTGGGTGGCCATGTATAGACATATATAGGGTAGACATCTCATGACAGAATATTTCAATCATGTTGTTTTTCAAAGGTGGCTGTCTTGTGACACACATATCTAGACATGTCCAGCCAGGAAGAGAAGTAGGAAAGGACACATCTGTAAGTGTTGCCTGTGATTTTATAACTGTTCTGAATTCCTTCCAATTGTGTTATAATTGTTTTGTAATGGTGTACAGTATACTAGTCATTGACATACTCTGTTCAGCTGTGAGGTATTAGGGAGGGGGCGCATACAAGGTTGAGGCAGATGCTACAGACACAGAAATGGAGCAAAGCTTGTAATAAAGCGTTCTATTACCATGCAACCCAAAACACCAGTGAGAGTTTCCTCGGGTATCATCTGCACCCATACCACAATATAACAGTGCGTGTTTTCCTCCAAGCAGAAATCATGGTATATAAACAGAAATAAAAACATTTTCGTTTTCTCAGGCCAGAAGATCTCACATTCTCACTTTCTGAATGTGCAAGACATGTCTTTTGGCAGAGTCCATTAGGTGGCTTCTATTAGGCTGTGTTTGCTGTTCTTCTGGAAGTTTCTCCCATTTCTATAACTAAACTCTAGATCTCTGTCAGAGTAACGATCGTCTCAATCACCTGCCTCAACAAGACTTTTTACCCCTCCCCCCGCTACTCATTTTTGGCCAGGTAGACAACTTTAAGAGTAGAACAAGAGGTTTTATATGCCAACCATTTAAGTAGTATGATGGCCACTTTGTTCCTTAAACCTTTCAATGCTCCATCAATGTTTTGTACCCACTTAAGATCTCGATAAAATACTGTCTTAGCAGTCTACAGACATGGCTTTGTTTTTGGTTTAACATGCTTTTACTGTGGGGCCTTAGGGTGACACAAGATGATGTGGCTGAATTCACAAACCCAGACCAGGCCCATTTGTAGTATCAAATTTAGTAGCAAAATTTGGGCATGACCTGGTCATGGTTATTCTGCTGCACTGTCTGGTCTTACCGTTACACAGGCATACGTGTGCCTTTCCATTTCATGCCCAATCAGTTTAGTACAGTTTAAGCAACTGAAACCAGTATGTCATATGCAAAATTACTCTTAAATAATTACTGTCCTTTCTAATTTTTTTTTTTTGTAAATGAATAGTTTAGGTGAATATAAGAAACTTTGTAGAATATCTTATCAGAAGAAAGTGCTAATCTGCTCAGTTCACTGAGATATCTCTCCTCAGTGTGAAGATGGGTAGACAGATATTATTACATAGAGGTCTATGGGGAGGGGGTGGAGGAGCCCAGTGAGTGAAAAACAGGCACAAGCTGCTAAAGGAAACTAAGATTTTTTTTACATTATTTATCACAGTTTTCAGCAAGACCAGACAGTATAGATGTGAATAAAGCTCTGGTGAGAAAGATGTCTTACTGTAATCTGCTCCAGGATCCCTGTTTGCTTCTGCTTCTCACTCTCTACTCTACCTCTTCCCCATCCCCTCTCCATAGAATTATATGAACTGCAGCCTGTCTTCAGTGAAAATAGATCTCGCACTGAACTCTGCACTCTAGCAGGCACAAGAGGAGCAGATAAGAGACATAAGCATTTTCCTCTGATATAATACAAAATTTCTTATATTCATTTGTACTATTTATGTATAAAAAATTTGTAACAAGAGTTACTGTTTAACCCATTCCACACTTCTGTCAAAATAGTATGGTGGATGTTGAGTATCTAAATATGGTGGCCGCATTATACAGCGGAGACCCAGCACTAATGCCCACAATCAGTGTGGGGACAGATTGCAGGCATTAGCACTGGGTCTCCAAAACGCCTCAGTGAAACCTGACTGAGGCGCCATTTTGACGTTGATTGCTAGCCCTGAATTCTTGTTCCCATCTATTGATGCTCCCTGTGTTGGCTCCCTGTTTCCGTAAATTCCTGGTTACAAACGTATAAAAATATTTTTTTCCATACGGTAAATGCTATGGTGAGGAAAAACACATCAAAAGAGCCGAACCACCATTTTTTTGCTGTTTCGCCTCTCTTAAAAATTTGAATCAAAAGCGATCAAAGCTCAAAAAAGTCACATCCTCATCCTTATACATCCTCATACACAGAAATATAAATATGTTACCTGTGTCGGAATATCGTGGCTCCAAGGTTTTGGTTTTTTTTGTGAAGGTTTTGGATTTTTTTTTTTTTTTAACAGGATAAAGCATAGAAGAAAAATATATAAATTTGGTATTCCCAGAATCATACTGACCCATAGAATACAGATGACATGCCATATTGGCTGCACAGTAAAAGCCGTTAAAACTTAGCCCGATTAATGACCTATATGCCAGTAAAAAATAAAAAAAGTGAGTGGGGCAGGGCAGTGATGCCTTATTCTGACAGAATTACATTCACTTATGCCAGAAAACTGGTGTCCCTGACTGTGTAGATTTCAGTTCTGGTACATGGAACCTCTTGCGGTGTGCTGGAATTAAGAGGTCAGAGCCTCTTAATAATTCTTGTTCATGTGTTGCCAGCGTTCACAATATTATGACACAATGTGCACGTCTTAATAAATTCTCTCCAGTGTATTTCTGTTTATACTGACCTTTCTTGCTAATATTGTGTATTGCTTTTATAGCTGCAGACATTTAAGGTCACAGGTATTTATTTTGTCAATGTGTTTTGTGACATATAACACTCTTTAAAATCAAGCCAGTTCTAGGGTAGAAAATTGCAAAAGGGAATAATAGAATGGTGTTATTAGAAACATTCTGTAAATTGATAACATGACATTCAATTCCTTTAGTACATCTAAACTGATCCGTACAAGTAATATTTCTGGTTTTGCAGGCAGAGCAAGACAATGGACACCCACTCCCAGCATTTGCTAATCTTCATATAGACATCCTGGATGAGAACAACCAAGCGCCATATTTCACTTTTTCCACATATCAGGGTTATATCTTGGAGTCTTCACCTGTCGGAACAACCATTTCCGAAAATCAGAACTTAACTGCACCACTGAAATTTGTAGCCCTGGATAATGACATTGAAGAAGTGAGTTTTCCTATTTTATGCATTCACAATTCACATTTGCTATGTATTTTGAAAATGGCTACTAGAGATGAGTGAAGTATTCAAAAATTCGATTCGGCAACTTCGCTGAATTTCGCGATATGATTCTATTCGATCCAAATTAAGTTGCGGCGAATTGCTTACCAAAAACAGCTATTTATTGGCTGCAGAGAGCCGGGTGGGCGGCAAAATAGCAGAACCCCTTGGATGCCGCGGTCCGAATTTCCTCACGCTTCGTGGTAATGATTTGCATTTAGTTCAAAATGGCTGCTCTACATGGGGCAAGGAACTTTGGGAATGCGGGATCACCCACAATGCCATGCGTGCAGCCAATCAGCAGCCAGCCCTGTGATGTCACATCCCTTTAACCCCTTCACGAGTGTACACAGCATGTTTGACCGCGGCGTCCAAGTTGTTAAAACCCCGGATTTGTTATGGAGCAGGGTGTTAGCTGTCAGTTACAGCTAACACCCTGCTACATAACCAATTGGGGGGATTTAACACTTTGGATGCAGCGGTCAAACATGCTGTGTACACTCGCGAAGGGGTTAAAGGGATGTGACATCACAGGGCTGGCTGCTGATTGGCTGCACGCATGGCATTGTGGGTGATCCCGCATTCCCAAAGTTCCTTGCCCCATGTAGAGCAGCCATTTTGAACTAAATGCAAATCATTACCACGAAGCGTGAGGAAATTCGGATTTGATGCGAATCGAATATTTGCTGAAATTCGGATCGAATTCCACTTTGCAGCTTCGATTAGCTCATCTCTAATGGCTACTATCAAGATGATTTATGTTTAATATGTGTGATCTATATTTGTGAATCAGTTACTTTCTGACTCAAAGTTAAGCAACAACCTGGACTAACTCTAGTTTGTATAGATGAAGACATGACACTGGGACGTTTGTGCCACAGAATACCAAGGGCCCCTCTGCCACATAGGGAGAAATCAACATTATAAATGGCACATGAAAGTTTGAGTGTTGCCATTCTCCTGGTCAGAAGGGCATGTCCCTACACAGTCTGGTGCAGTCAGTACTGATTGGACAATGTCAGACTGTATAGGGACACCCCCAAAAATGTCTACGAAGAATAGCAGAGGAACTATACAACACAAATTTGTAGGCAAAGATGCTACCAAGTGCGTATTTTATGGAGCATTCCAACAAGAGGTGACACAATCTTGAACTCATTGAAAAAATACCAAGCAGTATACATTGTACTTGTTGACTATCCAATACAGAATATATATATATATATATATATATATATATATATATATATATATATATATATATACACACACACAGTCTCTAGTTGCATACTCTTGTTCCTCACCATGTCTATTTAATGCTTCCATAAATATTAGTACAATACTAAACATGCAGAGTTGAATGATGCAAGCAGTTAACCCTTTATTTGTATACCAATATTACAAATGCTACTTGTTAAAAGCATGTTAGGATATAGCTTGAGGCAAGTAATCTGTATACTTCAGATATTACTATGATGAACAATTTCCTTTTCTATATGCAGTTTGTTTTGGAAAGGAACAAACTCTTTTGACTGCTTATTATATTTATTTGATCTGTGATTTTTATTTAGTGTCTATGATTTTAAAGTCAGTCTTCATTTTGAGTAGTTGCAAATGTATTACTAGGCCTTGTATGAATGTGAGGTAAGACTCCAGGCCATAACTTGTCTTCCATATGTTTACAGCCACATGTCACTAGAAGCAGTTATTAATCCCTAGTTGGTACAAATACAAAGTCTGTGACATTGCCTGTCATATAGTATTACCCAGACTTCTGTATAGGTATTCAATCCTAAATGACTTCCTAGCACTGAAGGCTATTGTAGATAAAACAAGGGGTAACATTTGGTCAGTGCCTTAGGCACAAAAAGCAGAGAGTGCTCTTATTTTAAGAAAAAAACTGATTTATGAGTTGGGTATGTTTACGGACTACTGATTTGTTTCTTTGTTTTAGATAGCCAAGTGTGAATGTTCCCGAGTTTTTTTTAAATCTGTTCTGAAATAGTGTGAGATTAATTTTTATGCATTGTTTTTTACACTTTAGTTTTGCTTCATTTGAAATAGACAAGTACACAAACTAGAAATTGGTTTACTCGATACCCTGCTGGCATAATGTGCTGTCTATTTGTACAAGAACTTGGTAGGTGCCCACAGCAGGGTGTTTGATTGATTTGGATTTTGCTAATGATTCTAAAGTATAGAACAGCAATTTTACAGTTCTTAAGCATTCTCAATGTTCCTATCTATGCTCTGTAGTAAAAAGTTTTTTGATGTCCAGACTTTAATTTGTTCAATATGAGGTAATTTATAGCGTAACTAAACTTTCAGACAACTTTTGATTTTCTAGCAGCGTTTGTTTCGTTAATACATTTTGTTAAACTTTGTGAAATCCTGCATTTCTTCTCCCTTTCCCTCTATTGAGATCTGCCCCCTGCTTCTCATTTCTCTCATTGTGTACGGTGTAGGGAGCTGTGTGAAGTGAAGAGAAAATGAGGATGGAGAGGATCACTTTAAATGGCTATATCTCAGGTATTCAAAAATGAAGAAACTTGTTTTTGGTGTCATGTGAAAGAAGATTCTCATCTTTCATAGTAAACTAAATAATGCAGTTCTACCTATATGATTTCCAGAGATATCACTGGTTGAAAACAGTCAGAAATGGGACATATATATGCAACTGCAGCTATACATATCCCAATAAGCAAGCATAATGCCTGAGATCTAGCCATTTGGAGAGAACCTTCCCATCCTCATTTTCTCTTTACTTTACACAGCCCCATACTCTGTACACTGAGATAGACACAGGGGACAGCTCTCAATAGAGGAGCAAGGGAAAGCTGCATTTCACAAACTTTAATGACACAAATGCTGCCAGAAAATCAAAAACTGTCTGAAAGTTTAATTACACTTTAACATGCTGATCTTTTCACACAACTGCAACTGTCAGTGGTAGGAGCCTGTAGGTGTGGTAAACTGCATGCTATAGTATTTTTTTTTTTTTTTTTTTTTTTTAAACAGATTGTCAAATTTCTGGGCCAATCCTCTTGCCCTTGTCAAGTGCCTTTAGCTAGTCTATTTTAGCATCTACACACTTTCTTTTCCATCCTTGAGTTCCACAGTTCTGCCTGGGCAGTGTTACTTATACCTTTTGGCTTTACTGATTTTGACATGCACAAAGAGAAGGACCAGAGCTGAAACTCCCTACCAAGCACAAGGGCATGGTCCCACATCAATTAAATGACCCATATCTGCACAAACTTGACACCTAAATTTGTAATGTGATGAGTCCATGTATCATGACCTGAGGTTAATGTGTGGGTATGAGTGTGGGGGTACGGTTTGTTTTCTCAGAGAGCACCAAGTAGCCATAAAGAATCTTATAGGCCATGGGATGTGCCTCTAGGAAAAGGTAATGCAAATTAGCTCTATTTTCAAAAATGAGAAGCATTGCACGGCCTCCTTTCACCTATTTGGCAAGAAAAAGCCCCCCCCGACCTATAGTACATCATAGAGCTCACACCCAACCATCCAGGACTCAGTCATGTTACAAGGCCTGCTAAATAGTCAGAAATAGACTTGTATTGTAGCTACTCCACTAGGCGTGTCAGATATACCACTTTCTTTGTTTAATTTGCAATATTTTCATTTATTAAATTATTGTGGGACCTCATATCAGTGTGAACCCATTGAAAATCGCCTTTTAAATGGACATTAGACACTAAATCATTCTCAATTAAAAAGATGTAGTAGCATTATAAAGACATGTCAAAGTGTATCTTTTAATACTGCAGCCGCACCTCTTATCTAACCAAAGCATTGAAATATTATTTATAGCTGTCTGAATATTCCTAGTGTCTATAGAAATATAGGAGGTCAAGGACGTTCACTGCGCATAAATTTGCAACACAAGTAAAATATAAGTTTGCAATTTCAGGAGAGAAAAGCATAGCAAAAACATGTAATGATTCATAGGCCACAAGTTTAGACCTGATTTGTGGCAATATGAATTATACAGCTCAGATCTGGCAGTTGAGTACATTGCCTTGGGAGCTACAAATGACAACAAGTGATGAAAAACCGTCCCCAAGCTTTACTGCCACCGATTTACAACTTTCATTTTAAATCAACAACGCTGACTTTACATTTTTGCAATAAAACCCAATAAGAAAATAGATTTTTTTTCTGCAGTGCTAACTTACTGTGATTTGTTCATTATAAAACAAGCATGGGGCTGTATTAAATTTGTTAAATTTGCTCCATAACATGGTAGCAGGAGCATGTATTATCATCTGCAAACCTTTCAAAAGTAAGTGTCAATTCAACGTGTAATGCTGAATACAATCTGAACTTCAATATAAAAAAATTTCATGGATTCTAACCCACAGAGCAAACCACTTCACATGCCAATCTAACATTTCTCGGAACTCAATAAATGCTTCCTGTAAACACAGATTTGCCATTTCTTCTCAGTTCAGTGGCCTTTTAAGACCAATAAAGCTACTTTATTGGTAGGCCAAGTCATGAACATTAGAAAAAATGTACGAATACAGCAAATCTCATTATTATACTCACGGAAGCATATCGATAAAGCTCAAAAGACCATGTTTGTTCATATGTAAAATGCACATATGGTAAATTACATTGCATCCAAAGAGACTCTCATGTATCACTGAAGATCTATTGAGGGCTCACAGCTACACTGGACAAGGAGCATAAATCATATTAAAACCTATTGTCATTTAACACACAGTGGTTGTTATTGGTTCATGTGTTTTATATAGTATATCCTAACTAGAGTAATATGTTATGTGGGAGAAAAAAAAAAATCTGCAGTATATATACACTTCAGCAGTAGGGTTGGCTTAATACAGATTTTGGTCCCCTGATATTGAGCTTTTCACAGTGCTGCCAAGGAACTGGAAGTCTGGTTTTTCAGCCTGCTCTGCTGATGCTCTGTCAAATGCCTGACCCTGCTGTACTCAGAATACAAGCAGCAAAAGTAAGTGTGGTTGGTCAAAATGTCAGAGCATCATGTCCGTCGACTATATCATTCTATTTGCTTCAGTGCATTTAAAATAAAACATTAAGCACTTTTAAGATAGTCCTAATTAAAATTATAGCTTAAAGATGAAGTACAATGCCAATTTCCCTTTTTAAGTACTATAATGTTAGGTGTTACCCTATGACAACAACTCAGGTGTAGCAAAACTTCAAGTGTAATTGTCAGTTTTTTATTTTTTATTTTTTACTATTTAGAGGAGTGTTTGGTGAACATTTTTATGGTATACTTTATTAACCTATTTTACTTCTTTCTTTTAGCAAACAGACTCTAAAATAGTTAGAATACCTAGAACTGGTTCTTGTCATATGAAAGCTGAGATTTTTCCATTTTTGAATGTGATTTCAAGATCACAGTGTTAGCTTTGAAAAAAAAATAAAAATTTATATATATATATATATATATATATATATATATATATAATATATATCATTATTACTAATTAAAAACGTAGTTGCAAATTTGAGCACATTATTCTACTGTTCATGCTGCATATAAAAATTAAAAAAAAAAAAAAAAAAAAAAAAAATCACTGCTGTCATATTGCACTAGAACCACAACAACAGCTATTTGAAATGACTGCCCCCCCCCCCCCCCTTTGGCAACTGCGACTTCTGTAAATACTGGCAATGTACGGTATGTAGGTATGGGACAGACTTTCCCTGGCAATGCTTAGTTACAGCATTCCTAAGGAGAATGTTAGGGGGCGTTCACACTACTGTTAATGTTCATAGCTGTCTTCCATCTTAAGATGACAGCAACAGACATTAAACTGTTGCAGAGAACGGTTATAGACTGATTCTGTGTCCATGCCCATTGATACTAATGTAAACAACATGATGGAAGAAAAATGACACGCCTTAATTTTTTACAACTTATGATCTTTTAACGGAAGATTGTCTTGGGGATTAAGATTTTGGTCTGCTCTCCCTATAATACATTGTACTACCTGACGCAAGGTTCACACTAGCGTTGGCCTTTTAGGTGTTGTGGTCTGTCGATGGACCAGAACACTTGAAAGCTGGACCACTATAACAGCAGTGCCAAGCAGAGCCAGACAAACCTCATCAACTATCATGGGGTCCATCGGGTGTCTGTTCTTTAAAACTGAAACCGCCAGACGAAAAAGTCAGACTTGCAGAGTCTCCAATTGGAGACTTGAAGGCAGATGTGAACGTAGTCTTATAAACTATAAAATAACTGCATTGCAAGATGGGATCTATGGGTCAGAATACATTTACACGTTAGCAACATGTGGCTGGTTTAGTGTGGGTTGTGTTAGAGAGCTCACGAAACAGTGTAAACCTTGCTAAAGACAAAGTTTTGCAAACTTTTCTTTATTACCTAAGGCAACCTACTGTATTACACGTTGTTAATAGTCTGAGGCTAGGTTCACATACAGTACCTATTGGACATTTAATTTTTCTGATCTGTAATATGAACAGTACAATAGAGTGTAGTGCAATCTGGTGACTTACCTGTAACATGGTAGGTGCAAACAGAGCCTAGCTGGTCCCTTTGACTATAATGGGGTCTATCACATTCCCTATACAGTGACTGCCATTTTGCTGAATGAAATAACCCAGTATTTAGCACTTGAACTTGGGATTTGAGACAGAATCTGCAATAGAGGAACTTCCTATGCAGATGTGAAGCTTAAGAAAAAATACTTTGTTGCCCAACGCAACCAATTTAAGCCCATTTTTTTTTGTCTAGTACGTTTTATAAAATCTAGAAACCCTGAATGCTGAAGTTTTCTCATTTCTATATACATATATAAAGGTCAAGAATACAGTGCATAGAGAATTCAAGGATTTGTGGAAGATAAACAATTTTATTAAAAATAATAATAGTAAGGAAAATGAAAGCAAGAAAACAATGATTAACTTGACCTGCTTAAGATAGATTTGTTTTCATTGTTATAACCCCTTTAATGTGCTGAAAAAAAAGCAAGTGTTAGAGACAAACTGTATGATGTGTATGACTAAAATACCAAAATTTTGTCTTGTTTAATCGCAAACCAACTGCAGAATTCTGCTTTCGAAGTAATAAACAATCCACTCTGCCAGTTAGTAATAGATGGTGTCAGAAAGGTTAATGGCCTCTTCTGCTTTCTTATTTCTTCCATAAATAGACTAAGTTTAATAACTGGATCAGTATTCTATTCTCTATGGAGAATGCTAGCATAACACATTTAATTTGAGATGATTTTCACAGTCCTCTACACCATCGACCTTACTAAAGATAGTCATAGACATGTAGATCGTCTGAACAATTATATTATTATTAATGACAATTATGCCTTATGTCTAGAACTTTTTTTTTAGATAAAGAGGTTTACAGGATTAGTAAACACAGCTGCTTTGTTCCAAAAAACAGCACCACACCTGTCCATTCACTACATAGGAGCTGAGTTGTAATACCAGACACAATCAATGGATAAATGCGATGCCATTTCAAGAAGAAAGCAGCTGATCCTATACAATCCTTCTAATAGAAATGGTTTTGTTAGTGGCAGTGACACTACTATTGTCTTGAGAAAATATATGTAGTGGTGGTAACATGCATGTTGACAGTACTGGAATTCCAGAATAAAGAGGCTTAGATGGTTGCCGCCTTCTAAAAACAGTGCCAAAGTTGTCTGGTGGTTTGTGATATTGCAGCTTTAGCCCCATTCACCTTAGGGATGCTAAGCTGTAATACCACATACAAACTGTAGAGACATGTGGAAGTATTTTTGAAAGAAGAAGCCAGCCATGTTTAGTAATTCTGGACAACCACTTTAGCATATGGCCTACTTGGTGGAGTCCTGAAATGCAAATGTAATATCATTAACCAGTTTTGAAATGCAGCCCCAATAGAGAAAAGCATACTGTATAAATCTAGACAAGATAAAAATAGAAATTAAGTCCACACTTGAAAACACTACTGCGTACCTGTAACCTGTATCTGTTAGTAATAAGGCAGCAACTGTGTATAAAGTGCACATAGTACTTGAGTTGTAGGAATACACACAGTATGGTCATTGGTCATAAATCTAGGCAAACCCCAAGTAAGTGCAAGTTAGAAACATAGCAATTCCAATTCAGTGGTTCCAAGTGTCTACCAGAATACTCGACACACATTCCACCAAAGGGCTTTGTCAAGTTTGGAATGACAACTTGATATTTTAATGGAGAATCCAGGAATAGGCTTTCCAGACATTTTCACTACGTAATTGCTTAGCAGGAACTCAATGCTCTGAAAGAGTTTTTACAAGTGTTAAAGTTTAAAATAAAAGAAACCATGAAATAAAACATCATAAGCATATTCAGCCACTAAAAGGCAAAGGAAATTACCAGCTAAAGATGGACAGAGGTTCAGCTTCCTTCTCTTATCTATATCAAAGTTTGTTTGAATGGCATAAATTTAATTAACCTGCATTAATACAATGAGTGCTGAATAAACTGTTTCTAGCAAAGGTTAACAGCAAGCATGAACTACCTTGTATTTTGCATGGTTTTAAGCAAATCTTTTTAGCTGCAGTTTATTTTACATGAGAAATGACCTAATATTGTCACCATATGCAAAGCTGATTTCCCTAATTGACGGTCAAAGGATCCACTGATGAAAACCACTCACGTCTAGTCTTAAGAATTCTTACAATATCTGCTGTATAGTTTAAAAGGGCAAAGAATTTTAAGTGATGGAATGAAGCTGCATCACATAATATAATCACATATATTTATCCTGGTGTACAAAAGTATTAAAGGAGTTTTCCCAGTATGGATACTTATCCTCTATCCAAAGGGAAAGTGTCCAATCGCTGGGTCCCCCAATGATCTGGAGGACGGGGAACTGAAAGTCCACCTAAGCCCTCCTTGTGAACGGAGCCCCAGAGTGCTTGCATGACAGATGCTCCATTCACTTCTATGATTACAGTCTCAGCAGCCTCATAGAAGTGAATTGCCAGTCACGCAAATGCACTGGAACTCCATTCACAAGGAGGCCTTAGGAGGATTTTTGGTCCCCTGTCCTCCTGATCACTAGGCAACTCGGCGATTGGTTCCCCAGAAATCGGACACTTATCCCTTGCCCTGTGGATAGGGGATAAGTGTCCATAACAGGCCATCCCCTTTAAGTTATTGTCTACCTATTCTGGGGAGGAACAGTTAAGGCTGTTTTTACCTGAAAAAGTTTGTCTCCTCACAGAAGCTGATAAATGCGGTACAGGTTTCTCACAGACCCACTTTCAAAAGTATGTCAATGACACTGAAAAGCAGCCAGTGATAGATGTAAGCTTAGATTCTCAGCTTACAGCGGTCATTGGTGGGTGTTTCTATACTTTAAATAGCCTAGAGTAACCTAAACCGCATGATCTAAACCTAGTATGTGGTTTAGGTTAATCTTGGTCATTGAAAGTAAAAAAAAAAAAAAATAAAAAGGTTTTTACTGGGATTTCTGGGCACTACACAAGAACGATTTATGCATTATGGACATGTCAGTACAAGTGTACAAGTTAGATATTACAAGAAGTTTTTACTATGTATAACTCAAATATTATAAAACAAAATCTGACTTGGAAATACAACAAACATTGCAGAAATGATAGTTTCAAGCCTAACAGGTGTTAAATATGCCACTGGTGCCATGGTATATTTTATTTTAACACAATGCTTTTGCAACATGGTGTGTCTGTGTCTGCTTTAGCTTTTTATCTGTTAAACACCTTTGGGTATGCATCTGTCCTGGTAGAAATACATAGCTACCAGCTTTCCTGGTTGTTTTGTGCGATATATCCATATGAAAGTGATTGAAATGACTTGGACTCTGACTTATATTTGATTTATTAGGTGATAAAAGTTATGCTTAACTTATTTCGTGTACAATTGCTAAGACAGACTTTCTATAGTGGAACACTTTATAGTGGGTCATGTGGCAAGGAGACTCGATATTCCCCAACATGGACAATATGAAATCCTGAGAGGTTCCCTGGTTACAAAAAAACTATGTTCTACTCTGAACTACTGCGGTGTTTCAGAAAACAGAATCTAAAACTGAGTAGGAAATAAGGAGAAGTATCCAGGGGGTCTCTCCCTGCTGTCTTTCCCCAACCCGGACCTGCTTTATTGACAGGTTTCTCCCTGTTTGCACTAAGTAACCCTCAGCTGAATGTAAATATCAGTTTGGTAGACTGAAATACCATAAAATATTTCTCTAAACTTTGAAACTAGGTCTCTTTTTATGATCAGTCATGTATAGTACTCAGCACTGCTGCCAGTAATACACCTATTTCTTTCAATACTGACCACCCATAGTGGTCTAAAGCAGTAGAAAAATGGTGTAATTTAAAAAAAAAAAGCTAAATTTATGAGTGCAAAAACATAAGACATTCTGAAAAGGTCACAATTTTGTATTTAGTTTGTTTCCCATGTTCATGCAGAAAACAGACTGTTCTAGACACAACCTGTGATGTTGATTCTGGCGGAGCGGGAGCTAGACAGTTTTTCTAAATCCTATAAACCCCTACAGTTGTCCTGAAGATAGTCTAAAAGATGTTCATATATAGTACCCTATTACTTCACATGGACAACAGAGTTGTCTACCTTCAGGGATTCCCCTCGGTGAATGTAATGCTGCAGTGCTGTGCAAAAGTTTTAGGCATATGTGGGAGGAAAATACAGTAAAGTAAGCATACTTTCAATTAGGTAGTCTAAAGATGTTCATATACAGTACCCAATTACTGTACATAGGCAACACAGAGAATGATCTGCCTCCAGGAATGCCCCTCTGTGGGATAGTGGGGAGTTGCTAAGTTAGACTGGTCTTAGTCCATCCATTCAAGTATTACTGTATGTGGTCATCCATTGACATAAAAAGCCAGCACGTTATGTTACATGTAGACAGCTACCTTTTCTCCTGGTGATTAGCTGGTTGCTGTAAGTCTGGTTTCTGGAAGATGACACTACTAGTCATATATTTTAAAATTGCCATGTACAATTTCAATGTTTCCCAATATCCAATATGTGCAAAAGTTCATTCTCAATTTTGTTTATTGAAAAAAATTTAACACACACTTCTATTTTTGAAAGTATTCTAACTATTCTGTCCGTCCCCTCCTCACCTAAAACTTTTGCACACTACTTTATCATTACATGCAATTTTAAAGGGAATCTGTCATTTTATTTCATTCTCCCAAATATATCATTTTTATCTTGATTATTGCTGGGAAAAAACTGCATCCTATACGGACAGTAGATGTCACAGCTTATCTACTCTCTCTCCCTGCACAGAGTATGTCTAGAAAACTCTACCGTAGACCTCAAGGAGTTGGCTCCAGTCTATTGCTGCCCATTGCAGTGAGACTATTGTAAATGTTAACAGAGCAGAGGAGAAGCTCAGACAAGATGGCAGTCCCCATATTTAGGTGCAGAATAGTGAATAAAAAATAATCTACAAACAAAAAAAAAAAATATATATATATATATATATATATATATATATATATATATATATATATTTATTTTTTTTTTAAAAATTTGTTTGTTAACAAGTCATTTCTCCATCTGGTTTTAATAAAAAGATAATACACATTCCCTTTGCATTCACTTCCATGATGTCTATTTAGCTCAACAGAGCACATAAATGTGGGCCATCATGAAACAGCTTTAAATTATTTTCACTTCAATCGAAAAAATAAATAAATATTTAGACTCCAAATTTTCTATATTCTCTAACCTGCGACATTACTGTGGAAATTACAACTTCCACAGAAATAAAGGGACAGCGTCGACAAATAAAGTCCCATAACTACTCCTCTCCATACTATTCTGTTCATTAAATCTATTCAGCTCTTCAACCTTGTACAAAAAGTATTCAGTTAAAATTTGTGATAATTTGTTAAGCCAAGATCTACCATTTTTGACGGGTTTAATTCGTGACATTTATGAACAGCCTCATTTAAAATAATAGTAATAATGAAGAATAATTATCTACAATTCAGTCTTCTTGGCATATGATAATGTAGGGGGGGGGAAAATTAATATCTGAATCTTCTCATTTGGATGCTGTTTCTGAAGTGTGTCCTTTCCTACTTCTCTTCCTGGCTGGACATGTCTAGATACAGTGCTGGCCAAAAGTATTGGCACCCCTGCAATTCTGTCAGATAATACTCAATTTCTTCCAGAAAATGATTGCAATCACAAATGCTTTGGTAATAATATCTTCATTTATTTTGCGTGCAATGAAAAAACACAAAAGAGAATGAAAAAAAAGTCAAATCATTGATCATTTTACACAAAACTCCAAAAATGGGCCGGACAAAAGTATTGGCACCCTCAGCCTAATACTTGGTAGCACAACCTTTAGACAAAATAACTGCGAACAACCGCTTCCGGTAACCATCAATGAGTTTCTTACAATGCTCTGCTGGAATTTTAGACCATTCTTCTTTGGCAAATTTCTCCAGGTCCCTGAGATTTGAAGGGTGCCTTCTCCAAACTGCCATTTTGAGATCTCTCCACAGGTGTTCTATGGGATTCAGGTCTGGACTCATTGCTGGCCACTTTAGAAGTCTCCAGTGCTTTCTCTCAAACCATTTTCTAGTGCTTTTTGAAATGTGTTTTGGGTCATTGTCCTGCTGGAAGATCCATGACCTCTGAGGGAGACCCAGCTTTCTCACACTGGGCCCTACATTATGCTGCAAAATTTGTTGGTAGTCTTCAGACTTCATAATGCCATGCTCACGGTCAAGCAGTCCAGTGCCAGAGGCAGCAAAGCAACCCCAAAACATCAGGGAACCTCCGCCATGTTTGACGGTAGGGACCGTGTTCTTTTCTTTGAAGACCTCTTTTTTTTTCCTGTAAACTCTATGTTGATGCCTTTTCCCAAAAAGCTCTACTTTTGTCTCATCTGACCAGAGAACATTCTTCCAAAAAGTTTTTGGCTCTCAGGTAAGTTTTGGCAAACTCCAGCCTGGCTTTTTTATGTCTCTGGGTCAGAAGTGGGGTCTTCCTGGGTATCCTACCAGAGAGTCCCTTTTCATTCAGACGCCGACGGATAGTACGGGTTGACACTGTTGTACCCTCGGACTGCAGGGCAGCTAGAACTTGTTTGGATGTTAGTCGAGGTTCTTTAGCCACCATCCGCACAATCTTTCGTTGAAATCTCTCGTCAATTTTTCTTTTCCGTCCACATCTAGGGAGGTTAGCCACAGTGCCATGGGCTTTAAACTTCTTGATGACACTGCGCACGGTAGACACAGGAACATTCAGGTATTGGAGATGGACTTGTAGCCTTGAGATTGCTCATGCTTCCTCACAATTTTGCTTCTCAAGTCCTCAGACAGTTCTTTGGTCTTCTTTCTTTTCTCCATGCTCAAAGTGGTACACACAAGGACACAGGACAGAGGTTGAGTCAACTTTAATCCATTTCAACTGGCTGCAAGTGTGATTTAGTTATTGCCACCACCTGTTATGTGCCACAGGTAAGTAACAGGTGTTAATTACACAAATTAGAGAAGCATCACCTGATTTTTCAAAGGGTGCCAATACTTTTGTCCACCCCCTTTTTTATGTTTGGTGTGGAATTATATCCAATTTGGCTTTTTGACAATTTTTTGTGGTTTTCCATTGAAGACAAATTAAATGAAGATATTATTACCAAAGCATTTGTGATTGCAATCATTCTCTGGAAGAAATTGAGTATTATCTGACAATTGCAGGGGTGCCAATACTTTTGGCCAGCACTGTAGATAGTTGAACAGATTACATGGTAGCAACTGTAAATGGCAAAATGGTCCAAAACATCCCATCACTGCAAAAGGTCAACCTGCGTACAAGTAAGATTGTTCATTTCACATTAGCCCAGTGGGAATTTCTACATTTTTAACCCGTTTTGCCTCTATGTTGTGTTTGTTATTTTTATTGTGCGGTTTGCCTTTATGTATTTCTAGATGTTAATGTTCATAATGCTTTGTTTTGCTTTTAGCTTGCTCCAGGCGCTATTCCAGTATGTATGCAAGTGTGATTTTTTTTTTTTTCTTGCATGGCTTGCAGTGTGATGCTTTCTCACTTACAACGTTGTATTTATCCATTTCTCCTGTTTTGTAATAACCATATGCATGTTTTCAATACATTTTCACCAAGTTTTCAATCTTTTGGTCATAAATATTTTAAATAATCTTCCGCGTAGATTATTCATTAGAAGTGTTACTTATAGGGAATTAAAATGTCTTAAAGATTTTTTTTTCAGATTCTCATAAAAAAAAAAAATAATTATAAATATATATATTATATATACACACACACACAATATATATATATATATATATATATATATATATAGTAATTTTTACAGTTCGCTATGAGTGGAGATGAGCGAATTTTTCAAAAATTCAATTCAGCAGCTTCGCCAAATTTTCCAAAAGGATTTGAATTAATTTGCGGTGAATCGCGTTATAAAACAGCTATTTCCTGGCTGCAGAGAGCCTGTATAGTGGTGTAGCTGCTAAGGACGCCGCGCTACCTGATAGTTTACATGTTACCATAGCAACGTGGCCTAGCACGAAGTATCCAGCCTTGGTGTCTCACTAGATCCCCCACAGTAACATCTCACAAAGGTATCAAGCTCGCTATCCCCTACAGCTCAGCCCCACAAGGCCACAGCTTGCCAAATCCACCAAACCTGGACCATAGCTTGCCATCCCCTATAGTAACACAGCTCTAAATCCCCACCCCCACATTACCCCCAAGTTCACTATTCACCCCTAAACTCCCCCCCACAATTCACTGTGCATCCTACATCTCTCCCCCCACACTAAACCACGAACCTCACATCTCCATGTTTCTCCACTGCACGGGATACAACTTTTCATGATTTGCACGGACCTTCTTACAAGCAGACATGCTTTCCCAGTCACCTAACTAGAGCTTGTCATGTGACCGTCTCACCTCAGAAGGTCCTTACCGAGTATAGTATTTAGCCTTTACCACAATGCCATGCGTACAGCCAATCAGGGTTGGCTGGCTGCTGATTGGCTGCACGCATGGCATTGTGGGCGATCCTGCATTCCCAGAGTTCCCCTTGCCCCATGTCCTAACATGTGCAGCAGCCATTTTAGGAAAAAATACAATTCGTTAACACAAAGCGTGAGGAAATCCGGATTCAATGCGAATCAAATATTTCCTGAATTTCGGATCGAATTCCACTTCATCAGCTTCAATTCGCTCATCTCTAACTATGAGGCCTTAAGTTATAACATGCCCATTTTATTAACTTTTGACAAATAAAAAAAAATATAGCTCTGGTCCTTATTGTACAGTCCAGGGAAACTTTGAACTGCACAATGAGATGTGCTATTCTGGCTAGAAAAAAATGGGGCAGAAAAGGACATGTTGCACATTTTATCTTGTGGAAGAATGAAGGCCTGTATGATTCCATTCTCTGACCATAGGTTCATATCAGTGATGTAACTAAAGTCTTGTGGGCCCCAGTGCAAACGCAGTGCTCCGCAGTGGCCCCCACACAGTATTATATGCTGGTGGTCATGGTGGTCCGGGGCCCGGCTATTTCCAGCTGGCCACGGGCCCCATACCCCTCCAGGCCCAGTCACGGTTGCAACCCCTGTGACCATGATCATTACGCCACTGGTTCATATGCTATCAATCTACTCCTTGCAGAGTCAGACAGCACATGGACATAAATCAGTGTGTGAATGAGCCTTGAATAATTTTCACATATTTTCCCATTTAAATGGAATACTAGGATAGGATTAAAATATCCTATTTAAACTCTACCTGGAGTTATGCTATGTAGAAGGAAAATGAAACTCTGGGAGAAAATTGCAGTATATAGAGTGATAAATGGTACTAAAATACAAATTTTTTTTAATACTGCTTTAAGGGTTATTGGCAAGTGTTTAGTTAAGTGTTTTGACAAATCATAATTTTGCAACAGTTGCTGCAAAATGGTGTGGCCTCTTGCTAATGGGGTCAACAGATTATCTATTAGTAAGGGATTTTCCAGGAGTCAAATATTAATGATTTATCCTTAGAACAGGTCATCAATATCTGCTGGGTGGGTGTCCAACATACAGGCCCCCCCACAGATCAGCTAATTAACACCTTCCTGTCACAGCCGATTTCTGTTTTTCTACTTTCCTCTTTTCAAAAGCTGTAACTTATTTTTCCGTTCACAGACGTAAGAGGATTTTATTTTCTGGCACAAAATATACTTCATAATGATCCCATTTAAGTTTCCATACAATGTACTGGGAACCTGGAAAAAAATTCAGAATGGAGTGGAATTCGAGAAAAATTGTGTTTGGGAAATATTTTCAAGGGCTTTGTTTTACAGCATCCACTGTGCAGCCAAAATGACATGTCACTTGCATTCTATGGGTCAGAGCGATTAGGGGATACTAAACTTAGTTTTTCTTTACGTTTTAACACCTTAATAAACCAAGCAAAGAATTCTTGGAGTCGCCATATTCTGACACCCATAACTTTTTTATGTTTGTGTATGGGACTGCATAAGGCATCTTTTTTGTGGGACCAGATATCCTTTTTATTTCTACCATTTTGGGGAATGTGTCATGTTTTGATCACTTTTTTCAAAGGGAAAAAATGATGGTTTGCCCTACTGATTTTTTTTTTCCTGCTACGTTCGCCATTTGGGAAAATATTTTTATATGTTTGTAGACTGGACATTTTTGGATACATAGTTTGTTTTTGTCTATTTTTATTTGAACTTGTATTGCAGTCTATAGGAGATTCGCTATATAACTATTGAGGCCAACCATAGGTGAGCCTCAATAACTATATTCCTATGATATGCCTGAGATCCTCCATAAGGCTCCCAGCTCTCTTAGGAACAGGACAGCTCCTGTGATCTAGACACATATAGGGGTAATAGGGGCTCAAATTGGGGGGCTCCAGGGACATACAGAAGAGAATAGAACAGAACGTTGTCCATGATCAGCATGAACTCTGATCACGGCATCAGCAGAGCGCCCACCATCTTTAAAGACCCAGCATTTGCCATACTATTTTGGCGTTAAAGAGACTGCAGCAATCGGGTGACTGATGCAGCATTTTCACTAAACACCAAGCACTTTGCCATACATGGCATAGGGATTTTGCTTGATATTGAATACACTTGAATGGGACTGAGTTGCAAAGAGGCCACGTGACAAATGAACTTGACATGACTACTCTATGAAGCAGAAGTGTCACACACCTGAGCCCTTCAAGCGGCTGATCTATGTGGGTTATAGGTGTTGAACGTCCCTCTGATCAGATAGCGATGACCTAGTCTAAGGATAGGTCATCAATACATAACTAAGTTTAATAGATGAGGCAGCTAATTGCAATTAATAGTTATTATGGAAGACATAACGTAGACAAATTGAAAAGCTAAAACCTGCAGATCCAATAAAGAAACTTTTTTGATCAATAATAAAAGAAAATTACTTTTCATAACTAGTGATGGCTCCAACTACCCAGGGGGCACTGTAAGACTTAATATTAATAGACTGGCATAGTATCTAACATACAGGTTAGGAGAAACTTAAATTATATATTTTTAAAAAGCAATCTCTTTCTCCTCTTTTAGTTAAATATTATGTAGAGAAGTATTAAAAACTGAAAAAGGTTAATTTTCATCAGGTTTACTGATGATCATAGACTTCAAAAGTACAGAAGCTAAATCTGCTATACAATATGAGAATTAGGAGTAAAATGAAAATCAAAATAGTTATAGTCTACATTTTTATATAAATTTTTTTCTAATCTTAAGACTATTAATATTTGGCATAATGACACCTGAAGAAGGGGGTGTTCAATCACTCCTCTCCCTCGTCAAATGGGTTCCCTGCATGGTCTTGCGATCAGGAGACTGACCTGCCTATTCACACACCAGTCAGAAGTCACTTTGTCTATGTGAGTCTAGAAGAGCCTGCTGTGTGAATCTGCAGGTCTGTCTCCTGATCAAATGATCATGTATGGGACCCATTCAGTGGGTGTATAAGAAGCTTTAGGGTGCCAAGTGATTGAACTCGTACTTATTCTGCTATCACTATGCCTAGTACTGGTGGACTGAATAAAAATTGACACCAAGTTATAGCTTTACATATCAGTGTATAGAGAATAAGAAATGACAAAAAGAATATTTTAAACTGGTTGCAATGAATTGTAAAAATATGGCTGCTTTCTTCCATAAACAACCTGTCCACAGGTTCTGTATGGTATTGCAGCTCAACCACGTTCACTTCAATGTAGCCAAGATACAAGACACATTGACATGATTCATAAACTAGTTTGGCAATGTGTCAGATAATTGGCCATGATTTTCTAATAATTTTATAAAATGATAAAGAAAATATATTGAATAAGAATGTGTAACAACTAATTAACGGCAGCAAAGTTTGAAACAGAGAGAGATTTATCTGACAAAATTCAACTACAGATGCAAAGCAATTTTTTTTTTTTTAGCACAAAACTATATTTAATGCTTTCCTTTTGCATTTAATTTATAATGGAACATAAATTAAGGTGGAATGTTCCTTGGTAAACTCTACAACCTGGCTAACCCAAAATGTACAGACACACTTGACATTGGAGTCAAAAGAATTTTTTTGTACTATATAAAGAGGCAGCTGACAACTTCACACAGGATGTTTTCCTTTCCTCTGGACCAACTCTGTAGGGTCCAGAGACTGTTACATATACTATGTGTAAACATAATATATTAGTTTACAAAGTGTAACCAAGATTAAAAAAAAAAAAAATAAAATAATAATAATAATATATATATTATACATGATAATTGTACTCTTTAAACACCATGGGGAATGAGATAATTACTATCCATACACAGGAAAATGAACTAGTTTGATTGCCGCATAGTAGGACAATTAACATAATTATGTATTTTATAAAATATTGGGCACAAGCAAAACATTAAAACATTTTTTAGCATGTAATTTTATTTCATCACATTACTTAATAGATCTCAAATGCTGTCATCTTGATTACAGTTTCAGTGATCATTAGTTAACTGAGAGTTGAGGCAAAATTTTAAGTACTCATCTATTGGAAGTTTGTCAAATCCACTACTCGCTTCTTGTCTCAAAAATCAATTCATTAAAAATAATTGGGGTGGTTGGCACAATATGAAGAGGTAAAATGAGAAGGCTCTTGGTAACATTAAATGGATCCAGTTTATAGTCAAAAAGAGTATATTCTGTTGATATAATGTATTAAAATAATGCAAACTTTTTGGTTTAAAGATTAATGAGAAAGTATACTGCTTGAGCTTTCTCATTAAAGTAAATTAATTGTGAATTCAAACTTAATATACCTGTATATACAGTACCTCATAGATTACTGTGTGCTGGACTAGTGCAGGTATTGCCGGTTATTCCAAGTTTACATTTAGGCTTTCTTTACCTCTGTATTGAAGCTTCTCTTTGTAACAGAAGACATGAAACTTTCCCACAACTGACTCATAGTGGGGTCCATTCAAGGTTTGTACCCATTTTGATGGTAACAGTGATTCATTCAGTTCTAGTCTTACCATCAAATATGGCAGAATTGCCAGAAGAGTCTAGTATGAATAGTCTGATTCATTTATTGGACATAATTCGCTAAATGAGGATGGATCAAATATCATATAGGGGGCATAGCTCCCTGCTTCTGTTGCAGAGTTCCAAATACCACCATGTACCCAGAGTCATTGTTTTATACTGCATTTTAAGATTTTAAACACTCAGTATGATTGAAAGTAGCCTAGTTCCTGGATATTGTCAAGAAAATGTAAAACAAAAAAATTCTGTTAACTTTCTATTACCATTTCATCAAAACTAAACATACAGGTTTCACAAGTTTATATAATGCAAGTTCTCATAATTCACAGGATTTGTTATCAGCGCTAGCAGTCTCAAAACAAAACTCAGATCTCCAATAATGTGAATGAATACAAATAAGCACGCTGCAACCGGCACATGGGGATGTCTGTGTGCCGCCCATGCATTGGCCGTGCTTCTGCGGCTCCTTTCATTACATGAATAGGAGCCACAGAAGCACGAGCCGCAAAATAGGACAGGAATAGGACATGTCCTATATGATGCGGCCAAGACTGTCGGCCCGCACATGTGGTCGTGTGTACGGGCTCATAGAAGAGAGTGGGTCAGTGTGCTCTCCGTGAAATACATGGAGAGCACACTGACCCACAATTTGGTCGTCTGCAACCGGCCTTAGGGTGTTATGGAATGTAAAGGTTTTTTTTTTTGTGGTGGTTGAGGTGTGGATTGGGCTATCACTGTTTGTGCTTTGATGAATATGCCTCCTTTCAAGGTCCCATCATCCATCTCTTAATTCTTCTCTGCCACCTATTGCCACCCTTATTGGTCTGCATTTTGGAGTAAAAAAATGAATTGTAATTGCAAACAGTATATTAAATGGGTTGTCCAGTTTTAGACAAATAGAGAGACAAATGTTATTGTTTACATAATGAAAAGTTATACTATTTTCCAACATACTTTCTGTATCAATTTTTTATAGTTTTCTAGATCTTGCGGTCATTTATTCTGTTTAATTCCAGTGAATGAAAATTGGTCCATGGTCATGTGATTTGTACACAAGAGCACATGCTCATTACCAGGCAGATGTCTGATTACTGTACTGTAACTATAGTGAGCTGTGCACCAATGTGTCCGTATATGACTATGGACTGACAGCAAGCAGAAATCTAGAAAAACTTGAATTGATACAGAAAGTATATTGGAAAATTGTATAATTTAATTATACAAACAACAACATTTATCTCTCAGTATTTGTCTATAACTGGACAACCCCTGTAAGGTAACTGCCTGAAGAAAAATTGAGATTTGCACACGCATTTATATAGGGTTTTATGTCAGGTAGAAGACCAGGATAGATGCCAATCATTACCTCAACAGTCTATGCATAGATGCAAATAGCAGTTTTGGACATTTTTCTCATTTTGTTGATAGAAAATAGTCATAGTTGATAGAGGAAAGTGTTTAAACCTTTTTTTTTTATTTTCAGAAAAGACATTTCAGCTTAAACAGTCTTAATCTGAAAAAAAAAATTATCGTAGTAAATAATTAAAAAAAAAAGGTCTGTAACAGGTCTCCAGGCTGCAAAGCTGATCTGTCAACTGTTCTTAAAGTTAGAAGTAGCTTGATGTAGAATATTGTTTACCAGTAGTGAAGTCACTGGCTCAAGGAATTAAAGTTGTCATTAAAGCTCATTGGGTGGTAAAATACTAATCTGCATTTTTTGTTGATTCCATAATTTTTCCTTCACTTAAAATAGGACCTTTCAAAACCTCTACCAATTGAAGTCCGTAGTGCTGTTAATAGGTGTCACTTCAATGATTTCAGGTATAATTGACATGCTGTGAGGATTGTCATTATCACACCCCTTGTCTGCTCCTGCCTGACACCGCTCTCCTGACAGTACAGAGCCTAAATAGTATATCAGGCACCAAAAATAGCATTGGTTGATTGGGAATGGTGGAGATTAGAGAAAAAAATTCCAACTGTTTCGGAATCAGTAATGTGGCGCCCATTAACAGATGCTAAGAACTGGAGTAGGTGAAAAGTCCTCTTTAAGGCCAGGGCCCCACGTGGTGTAAATGCCGGAAAAAATGCAGTGTTTTACAGTCCCTGCACAGTGGATGGGATCCTAGAAAATCCCATCCACACACTGCGGAAAAAATTCTCACAGCAGACACGCTGCGATTTCCAAAACCGTTGTGGTTTTGTAAATGGCAGCATGTCAATTATTCCTACGGAAATGCTGGTGTTTTCCCTATAGGTGTAATATAAGCAGAAAGTCCGTAGTCTGAGGACTTTGTGAAAAGTACTGCGGGAAAAACCGTGATGCGCTTTTGCTGCGTCCCGCTACATGGGACCTTAGCCTAATAAAGAATTGTGGTTTTTAATTGCTAAATTTAAATAAATACAAATCCCTAATTTTTGCCAGGGTTTATGTAAGTGTCTAAAAGTCTCTTATCTATTCATAATAAGTGACAATTTACTTAAGAAAAACATTTCCAAATACATGAAACATGTCCAGAAACTTACACTTTGCTAAATTAGTTTTATTTCTACATCAATAGTAGTATAATGTTGTACCGTGTTAGCCATTGAAAGTAGTGGAAGAGTGAAGAAATCAGGCGATACCTTTTAGAGGCTGAGTATATTTATAAGTAAGCTTTCAGGAGTACTAGCTAGCTCCCTTCATCAGACATGGTGTGATACAAGAACTGAAAATTCACAGATTTTTATACACATGGTTTTCAAAGCATTTTAGAGTCCTTAAAAAAATGCAATCTAAGTAGAGAAGTTATTTACAACAGGTCAAAAAAAGAGTCTGGAAACTTGTGGTGCGTGACGGAGGGATCGGTAATTCTTGCTGTTATCTGTTTGCTATCAGGAGGTGATTTGTGTCCCTCACAGTTCATACATAGTGTGACATGAAGCTGGCATGAATATTAAGTCCAAATTGCAGAGTTTGAAATTTTTGCATAAATTTGTACTCCGATTCTTTCCTTTTCTCCTGCGTCTTAAAATGTCCCATTAAAACCACAACCCGCAAATCTTCAATAGAGTGGTTTTCTCCGGAGAAATGTGCGGCCACTGGGAGATCGGTTCTGCTGTTGAGACAGTCTGCTCACATATAGAGACCCCCAGAAAGATGCCCGAGTGCCCCTGGTTGTCACCTACAGTCCACAGCTGGAGATCCTAAGGAGGATTGCCAAGGAGCTCCAGCCTGTGCTACATAGGGACAACAGACTCAAGGACATATTTCCAGTCCCCCCTCTCCTTTGCTTTCGACAACCACCAAACCTGAGGCGTATTATCATCCGGAGTGCCCTGAAGGCCCCAACTGAAAATGGCACCTCACCTTGCCTACATAAAAGGTGCATGACCTGCAAGCACATCCACACCACTGACAGTGTACCCATCCCACAGTCACAACAGGTGCACAGAATTAGGGGGACATTCTCCTGCAGGTCTTCCAATGTGGTGTACCTCATAATGTGTGTGCAATGTCCCACCACAGGCCTCTATGTGGGGGAAACAGGGCAGAGACTCAGTCAACGAATGAACTCACACAGATCCAATATTAATAACAGCAGAACCGATCTCCCAGTGGCCGCACATTTCTCCGGAGAAAACCACTCTATTGAAGATTTGCGGGTTGTGGTTTTAATGGGACATTTTAAGACGCAGGAGAAAAGGAAAGAATCGGAGTACAAATTTATGCAAAAATTTCAAACTCTGCAATTTGGACTTAATATTCATGCCAGCTTCATGTCACACTATGTATGAACCATGAACTGAACTCAATATTCATGCCAGCTTCAAGTCACACTATGTATGAACTGTGAGGGACACAAATCACCTCCTGATAGCAAACAGATAACAGCAAGAATTACCGATCCCTCCGTCACGCACCACAAGTTTCCAGACTCTCTTTTTGACCTGTTGTAAATAACTTCTCTACTTAGATTGCATTTTTTTAAGGACTCTAAAATGCTTTGAAAACCATGTGTATAAAAATCTGTGAATTTTCAGTTCTTGTATCACACCATGTCTGATGAAGGGAGCTAGCTAGTACTCCTGAAAGCTTACTTATAAATATACTCAGTTAGCCTCTAAAAGGTATCGCCTGATTTCTTCACTCTTCCACTTTCTACATCAATGTCAGAGCCCTCCCACTCAAGCAGATTTTCCCATATTTCAGATGAAATCATAGTTCTGATGTATGTGGTATGTTAGTTAACACAAGCTGTAAAATGTTACACACTCTTGTTTCTTTTTATCTCAGCAGTAAAACCATTTATGTTGACCGCTTGTCAGTACAATCCTCCTGTTGGTTGAAGAACCTTCATACAGACCCACTCCATGATAGAGGCTTTGCTTTTGAAAGATAAAATCTGAGCACAGCACACTGGGGGATTGCTAAATGCTTATTACATCCACATATTTTAAGAATCCAGAATATGAAACTAGAAAGCAACTGGAAATTGTTATACATCCTCCCTCTTCAGAAACTAAAACATACCAAGGCTAGGCAAACATTTAATTCAAGCAGTTCCAATTCAAACAAGTGTTTTTTTTTAGTGCATTCAAATAGCAGAAGAATAAACTGGTTCGCACACAATCCTTAAGTGAATAGATATAGTTTACTTAAGTGAGTGTATTAACAAGATACAAAGAAACATGCAGTATATGATATCAAGCGACACAAAGCAGCATGCGAAACAAGACGGCAAAAGATACCTTGAGAGAAACAAGAATAAGTAAGCTTACAAAAGAATGAGAAATGTGACAAGTGACTGTGGCATTTGTAATACGCCATATAAGCACTCATCCCTAGCACCCATTAGGATCCATTTTTTATAGGAAGATTGTTTACCTCAGTATTTTTCTGGTGTGTGTGAAGAAGCTAGAGTACCCAGGGGAAACCCACCTAAACACGGAGAATATCCAAATGCCAAATTTGTGCTCCACAATTCTGAGGAAGCTTGCAGTGTAGTATAGTTCAACACAATGTTGGTGTGTCAGAAAATCATAGCTCTCCTTTATCTGTTCCCTTATATACACTTGAATGAGCTGCAGTACCAGGCATAGTGGTATCTACATCAATATTAAAGGGGTTATACAGTCTCTGGTATTAGATCTGAGGGGTCCAACACCTGAAACCCCCGCAGATCACCTGTACAAGATAGTGTGGCTCCGAGTAATGTTTATATACCGCAATCTGCACTGTAGGTACTGTAGTGCTTCAATAGGCCGTCAATACCAAAAACCAGATTACACCTTTAATTTACTATTTGCTGCTTCTACTAAAGAGTAGGAATTTTAGGTGAGTAACTCAATCATACATTGATAGCCTATTCTGGGTCTAGGTAACTCTAGTAAGATAAACCTGGTTTTATGGTTGCATCTTCTCATAAGAGTAATCAATGATGTACTGTAACGTATATAACAATGAAGTCAGATCTGTTTTGAGCATTGGGGAAATGGGATAAATTATCTAAATTTTGGGTAAAATCACATTCCAATATCTTCTTATATTTGATGCCTACAAACAATAAAGCAATTTCAAAATTAATTTAAATTATACATCACAAAAGCAAAAAAAAAGTACAAAAAACTATTTCATAGCTTCATTTCAGAAGAGCCCCTCATTACCTTTCCTCCTGGCTCAAGGTACCCAAAGTTCGATGTCATGAGATGATCAGTTGTGAAGCATTCTAAGTGATGCTAAAGTGTTTTTGTGTTTCAGTATGTCAGGCCGAGAGGAAACAAAGGACACATCTACACTATACTAGCAATATGTCGTCAACAGTATGTACATAATATATACACTGACCATATAGTTTTTTATTAAAGAAAGTAACATACTTTACAATACAATGAAACTATTATACCATATGTTTACATTTGTTTTTCTACAGTTAAAGTTAGTCAGAAATGTATGACTTCGGCTAGGTTCACATCTGCATTCAGGTTTCCGTTTAGGGGGTCTGATTGTGGACCCCCCGAACGGAAATCAAATCCGCTTAAAAAAAGCGGTTACCTGTGGAAACCCACAGACCCCATAGACTATAATTCGGTTTCCTCCCGAAAAGGGCAAAAAATGTGGAGGGGAATGGAATCTATGTATGGAGAGCCAACGCTGGTGTGAACCCAGCCTTATATATAGTTTATATCTAGGGCATATATATTGGGCCACACACTTAAAATTTGTCTACTTTAGGCTAAAGCCCCATGTAGCGTCCCACAGCAAAAAAGCGCTCCGGGAAAAACCATACATTAGAAGTATGATTTCATTTGGAATGTGGGAAAATCTGCTTGAGTGGGAGGGCTCTGACAGTGATGTAGAGAGAGAACTAATTTAGCAAAGTGTAATTAAGTTTCTGGACATGTTTCTTGTATTTGGAAATGTTTTTCTTAAGTAAATTGTCACTTATGAATAGATAAGAGACTTTATGACACTCACTTACATAAACCCTGGCAAAAGTTAGGGATTCTAATTTATTTTTTAACTTTAGCAATTAAAAAACACAATTCTTTACTAGGCTAAGGCCCCACATAGCGGGCCGCAGCAAAAAAAATGCTGCAGGAAAAACCGTGACAGCAACACATCACAATTTTTGCACAGAAAGTGCAAAAAATGGAGGTTCTCTGAGGACTTTCTGCTTCAATTATACTTACAGGGAAACCGCCACCATTTCTGTAGGTATAAATCGACATGCTGCGATTTCCAAAACCGCAGCGGTTTTGGACACCAGAGTTGTGTCTGCTGCGTGTATTTTAATGCAGTGTGGGGATAGGATTTGCTAGAATCCCATCCACTACACTGACTGTAAAATGCCGCGTTTTTTTTTCTGCTGCGGGCTAACCGCGATTTTTATGCCACGTGGGGCCCCGGCCTTAAATGGGTTTTCTGACCTTCAAAATGATTTTCCATACTGATGACATACATAGGAGGTTGTTGGAACAGCTCAGCTATAGGTGTCAGACCCCACAGATCATATACTGATTAACTATTTTGGGAACAGATCTTTACTGAGTTGCTTTACTTCAAACATTGAATCAACTTAGTAAAAGTACAATTCTCTTAAACTCCATCATGTCGGATCCATAGTTTGACTCCATTTTTAATCCACTTTGTGTCTCTCTAAATTGACTTTTACCAACCTGTTATATTGTTTGAGCTGGTAATCATCTGTATGTAAATATGTCTTCACTATTTTAATTACTTTATTTCTGTTCTCATCTTTCAGTCCTTGTAGTGGATTAAACCTGATATTTTCATTAATCCTCTCTCTCTTTCTGATCCTTTGACTCAAGTTGTTTGATAAATTCTTTAAGGTGAATTGAGACTTAACATGATTCCTAACTTTGGCCTTATAGTGCATTGTGCATTATGTCACTGTCAAACAATATACTACAGTATTTTGATATTTCACATAGAAAGTAGGGGAAATATTCTCATTTTCTCATCCAAGACCAGTATTAGGTTGGATGGTTCTTTTTATAGTACCCTTTTATTGACATATTCCCTTATGTTGTATCAAAATACAAATAGAAATAAAACTGCCTGACCCCAAATAATAAACTAGAGAAAGTAGCTAGATCCCATGTAGCAGCCTTTAACTACTTAACACCTATTGACTTTTTTTTACGTCCAGGCAATATATAATATACATTTGTGTTCAGCCAGGAATCTAGCAGAGTGTGTCCATTTGGGTCCACAGTCTGACCATTGACCCACACAAGATCACTTCAGCCAATCAGTGGCTGAGTAGTGATGCTCTGCTCAAATGGATTGGCTGATGTTCCTATATGTGTGACTCTCTACTAGATCACCAGCTGAATGGCTAGTTGAGCACTTAGTGTTTCTTATTTTAAGCCTCCCTATCATGGGAAAAAAAAGAAAAGGAACACCCCTTCAACAGTTTGTCAAATATGTGCTGTGTGAATTTGACTTAATACTACCTAGTTGATTTTTTTGTGTGCCATTTTTATGTTCTACATTACCAGTGGCGTAACGATAGTGTTCACAGGGGATGCGACCGCGATCGGGCACGGAGGGGTACGGGGCCCGGGACCCGCGGCCAGCTGGAAATGGCTTTACCCAACCGCTATACATGTTAACGGAAAGGGGTCCCATCGGGCCCCTTTCCAGTTAATGCCAGGCCAGGGTAGGTGACTAAAAATAAAAAAAAAAAATATTTATACTCACCTGTATGGGGCTCTACTGGCCAGTTTGAGGTTTTCCTGCACTCCAGATGTCACTGCTAGGGCCTGTGATTGGCCCTAGCGGTCACATGGGGGCGTGCCGGCGTAATGACGTCATTACGTCCCACGTGACAACTGAGGTCCAATCACAGGCCCCAGCAGTGACGTCTGGAGTGCAGGACCTCAGTCGCAAGATAGAAGAGGAGCGAGGATACACAGGAAAGGTAAGGTAAGGTAAGAGGAGTATAAATGTTTGTTATTTTTAATCACTTCCCCTGGGCCTCTACTTATTATACTCTGGGGATTGAGGAGACCCCAAAGTAGTATAATAGCACCAACTCTAGGAGGGGGGCTCTTAGGAGCTCATAATACTCTGTGGGGGCCACTGTGGGCATTTAATACTCTGTGGGGGCCACTGTGGAGTGCATGCATAATGCTGTGTGGGGGCCACTGTGGGCATATAATATTCTGTCAGGCCACTGTGGAGCGCATGCATAATGCTGTGTGGGGGCCACTGTGGAGCACATGCATAATACTCTGTGGAGCGCATGCATAATGCTGTGTGGGGGCCACTGTGTAGTATATTATACTGTCCCAGTATTGTTTACTGCCAGGCTCTGCACTGCTCACTCACCATATTCTTGATAACTGCAATTGTGGGTACTAAAGCTGTATCCCTTTCAAGTATCAGAGATATCGCTGCAGCACCCAAAACAGTCACTATCAAGAATTCTCTCTAGGGGAGGGGGCCCCGGTTTGCACCCGGGCTCAGAAGACTTTAGTTACGCCACTGTACATTACTGCTATTAGTTTTTTTCTGCAGTGAGACTAACCATGGTGGGCATAAAACGGGTCAATGGTACAATAGCAGTAAAAGTATTTTCTATTGAAGACAGACCCCTGTCCATATGCATTAGAGCATTGCTTTATGTTGACTCCAAGGCACAATGGGGCAAACAGACTAAATCTGTCATATTATTAGACCGTCTAGTCTAAATTTACACCTATTAATTGGACTAGTAGAAAAATGCAGCAAATTTTTAGAACATTTTTGCACCACAGCAGCGCAAGTTAGGCCACAGCTTTTTCTAGCAAAACCATGCCCCCTTTGCTATACAAGTCGTAAGTGTGTCTAAAACATCTGATAAATGTGGTGCACCACATTTTTTGACAGTTTTTTTGGCTCAAATTACACTAGCATTTTGGTGCCTTTTGTTTGATAAACCTTCCCCAGTATTCTTTAGGAACAATATGCTCCTTGTATATTTGCATTAAATTGGAGCCACTGTGATGTACAGAGTGGACCCCAAGATTTCTATATGTTCCACACTATGAACCTATAGCATAAGGTATGGTATGAACACAGTCGTAACCATGACCCCTGAGGCCATTCTGAGGGCCCTCAGAATGTCCTAATGTATGTGGCCTTAAATTGGTGGTTTCAAAAGGCAAACCTTTTAAGAAATACTTCTGCCTGGAAATTCTCTGATCAGCCAAGGTCCAGCTTCTCTGAACCCTGGGGGTTTCAGATTTGCATGGTGATCTGTAATAGTAATAATTTTTATTTATATAGCGCCAACATATTCCGCAGCACTGTACAATTTGTACAATACAGTAATCTGTACTGTAAAAGTGTGTAAGTAGTCATTTCTGGCTGGAGAAAGGGCAGGTTAGGGTGTTCATTCAATAACCTCTCTCACCTGTCATATCTTTTATACATCTGCTGTTCTTGATGCCCTCCTGTTTACATGCATACTGTACTTGTAAATATTGGTAGCATTTACTTTGTGCTGTAGGTTGAGAGGCCCTTTCAGGTTTTAACTTTTTATTCTCTTCTGCCAAATGCAGGAGGCTTCTACCTCTTTCAAAATAGTGATTGAGAAAAACAAATAAAAGTTTGCTGTCATATGCCTTGAGGTGAAAAAGATCGTTCCCATAACTAACAATTTTTACCAAGCAGTATAATTTTTTCACTTCTCCATTCCCTGATATTTCATATCTTGCAAATCATAGCTAGTATTTATATCTATGAGTGGGATGCTGCTTTTGCAACAAATCTGTTTTGTTAAAAAATAAGCGCATAGACAAACCAGAGCCAGGCAACAATAACTCTTTCAGTAGAGAATGAAAAACAGATTACATCAGGACAAGGGAATATTTCAATCTTTGGGAAGATTCTGGTCTTTTTCTTAAATTGCTATACCTTTTCTAACACAGATATAAAAGTGTTTTAGAACATCTCTCGTCAGGATCTCAATCATGTAACATAAATGGCAAAAGCAGACTGATATATTCAATGTAGTAAATTTCTGCAGGAAATGTGTATAATTTTTATTTTACAGTATATCTATGTTTTATGTAGTCACGTCAAATGGTCTTTCAGATACTTTGCTGAAAAAGCCAAATCTGTAGTTACAGGAACCATTGTAATTCAAAGAATTCTGGTACCATAAAAAAAAAGTATGACAAAAATAATAAGAATACCATATTTATGTATTTTGTTGTATATAGCTGTGTCCTTCCTTACCTTTTCTCTTGGTTGGGCATATCCAGATGTGTCATTAGATGAGCTTTTTAGAAGAACATGATTTTACAAGATGTTTATCCTACCATATATGTGTCTATGCACAGCCACTCTGAGCGTGCTGTGCATTGCATCCTGTGAAGGGCTTTGCTAGTATGTTGAGATTTTGTAAATACTATATTTTCCAGAAGATAAGATGCATCTGACCAAAAAACACCCCAAGTTTGGTCATGAAAAATTAGAGAAACAATGTTTCATATTAATTTATCCTTCCCTGGTAGTCAAATGTAGTAGAGGGTTCAATGTCACTAACTGGTATGATTAGGAAAATAAAGGGTGTTCAATAGCTAAGGTGCACATACATAAAGCCCCATTAGTGGCCTCAACATGGTATAATGTTCTATTAGAGTCTCCACACAATATAACGGGGCATTATACTGTATGGGGGGCACTTATGGCAAATAAAACTGTGTGTGGGGAAGTAAGGAGCTTTATACGGTGTAGGGGGCACTAAGGAGCATTATACTGTGTGAGGGAACATTAATGAATCATTATACTGTGTGGGGGCACTAACCTGGCACAATGCTGTATGGGGGGCACTAACATGGCATTATACTGTGTGGAGGCAGTAATGTGAATTATACTGTGTGGGGGGCATTAAGGAGCATTACACTTTGTGGGGGACACTAAGGACCATATAATATAATATACCAAATATTATAATATACCATATAACAGCATAGAAAATAATTTCTCAAGGAAGACACTAAAACCGTTTTCCCATAAAGATAGAAGCAGATGTCATCAATGAGGAGTTCAACACAAATCACTACTTGTATGTGATTGTATTGCTACAATAGAGCCTTGGGTAAATAGCATATCTCCGTTAACAATGTTGGAAAATATCATGAAGCACTCATATACCCACCAATAGTGTCATAGTAGCATTGTGAACTCAACACAACTAAATAGAATATAATTCCAATATGGTTCTTGATACAGTTAATAACTGGTATTGCATTATTCTTTCTTTTACAGACAAAAGACCCTCAGCTCTACCTATATTTAACGGACTACAGTACAGTTTTTGCAGTTACACCAACAGGAATTACTCGACATCTCACACTGCTTCAACCAGTTGACCGTGAACGGCAGCAACGTTATAAATTTTCAGTGAGTACAATTATAATGTGTTATGGATGTACAAGTGTTATTGCTGTTTGGGTGGCCATAGCCACTCCCGTACATACTGCACCCTTTCATACCTCTATAAACTCCCCCCGCTCAAATATTGATTCTCAGGATAGGCCATTCCCCAACCCCTGTCTTTGAGCTGTGAATCTTCATTCCCTTCTACAGGTTGCAGGACTGGATTTGAAGAACCCTTGTTCTAGACATAGGTTTGGGCCTCAGAGGTGGGACCCCTGTGTATTGGACATTTATGGCAAACTGCAGTTGAAATGGTCACATATTAAATAACCTAATGGGCCAATGGATATACTTGATTTATGTGCTTATAGTCCAAATATACCTATAGGCTGCTATAAGGCATCTTGTTTGTTTTTATGATGAAATGTCCCTACAGCAGCATATACTGTAAGTGGTTTCAAAGTGATTTACTTTTTGTAGATGCCCTTTAAAATGTGAATATTCACATTAAATATGTCTATCCAGAGACACAAATCATAAACAGTTAACTATTATAGGGACACTCAGATATTCCTAAGCATTTTTTCTAGAATTTACTATTGAATATACTACTTTATAGATGCATGTTTACTGACTTAGATGGTAAAAAAGAGCTGTTGAAGTCCCACACCTAAACCACATGGGACAGCCTATTTTGAGAGAGTTTTGCAAGTCACACATGCTTTTGACCAGGTTATGCCTGGATTAGCTAGGGTGATTTCTGAGAATTACTGTACCAACAAATTTGGGACTGTTGTCAAATGGCAACTATGTAGAGGCTTCTTGACCATTTTTGAGAATCAGAACAGAATCTGAAATGATTGGCTTCTTAGTCAAGAATACTGTAGTTACCACAGTAAGTAAATAGCTATTCAGCTACCTCTGTACAATAAACCTTTACTCCGTTTAATGTAAAATGCTAATAGATATAGCATTAAAGCATAATTCCCAGTAAGCACTCATTGCAGATTTCTCAACAGGTAACTGATCTTTATATCTATAGTATTGTGTAATTTCAAGGTTTACTGGTGCTTTCTAAACACAGTGACTACATTAACAGTATTGCCTGCATTCATGCCATTGATAGTGTTGGCTTCTTTTCAATAGCTAAATTGGTCTAACAATCCTTATAAATTAGCACTGTTGCACAAGGTAGAAATAGTTATGTTGGTTAACATGTGAATTGCAGCTTTTTTTTTTTTTTTTTTGTATAGCAATTTGTAACTCCCATCATGCACCATTATGACTTCTTACAACCTAGTTCTTGTGTCTTCATCATACAAAGCCTCAAGTGATACAACATGCTAGGTTACAACCTCCCGCACATGGCTATGGGAAAAATTGTTTTTTATATTTAAATAACTTCTATATGGCTTTCCACAGTAGTACCTTCTATCAGTAAAGACTGGTTTTATAGGGCTTGCTGTTTACTATATATTTCACCCTATGTACAGGGATTTATAAAGCAAGGTCATCATGATTGTAGAGTAGCTGAATATGTGCTTTTCAGGATGCAAACAAACACTACTACAGTATAAATAGTACAGCACAGCATGAGCGTGTACTATGAGCTTTTACAGTAAATATAGTACTCCAGTGTAGTTGGTGCTGGGTATATGATTCATGTCATGTTCAGCATGTGTCCATTTTTTGGTTCTTGAAAGAACTACGCTATTTAATTATATTCTTTAAATTATTCTATAAATATGACTTGTTTTAAAACTAAAAAAACCAAACATTATATGATAAAAATAATCCAGAATTAATTATATGCCAATTAATTTAATGATATATCATCATAATCGTCAAGTACTAGGGGAAGTATAAAAGGATTGTTCTGGGATCACACAATCTCAGGATAAACCATCAACATCAGATCATTTGGTGCCCAGCTCTAGGCACCTCCACAAACCGGTTTATAGGGCCATGTACCATGAAAAAGGAAGCAGCACCATGGACCCTACAGACAGCTGCCAAATGACTTCATTTTGTGGGATGGTACCAACAGCAACAGTGTCCCCATATGGTCTACAATCATACATTGTACAACTGACCATTTCATACAGTGTCTTACATTGTGGTGCCCAAGTAACAGTGCCATGTGTTGGCCAAATAACATTTCCATAGATTTGCTAAATGACAGACATATATGGCTGCCACCATTTTACAATAAAAAAAATGTAATGTACATACAGTGCCTAAGTAATTCATTCAAAATAGCTTAGGTTTGCCCTCCTCAGCTGGGGTGGCTAATGTAAGCTGTGCAACCGCTTAGGCTACTCACCCAAAGGGCTGTCCCTGGGAATAAGAATCTACCTTACTCATACTTCATGGTTCTGAAAACTTAATAGAAATATACATCTGAAAATATGAAGTACAATTTACACCATGCATTATTCAATCCGGAGTTCTTCAATTTTGCTTAGAATACGTCCATTATTTTATATAAGATGTTATTCAGTAGGACATTTACAAAGATGCACACATGAACTTGGTTACATCATTTTAAAAACCATAGAAAGTGTTTGAACTTGAAATGCACAGAAAAATAATCAATTTCACATTGTGTTTGATTAAAACTGAAATTCAGATATTTCTGTTTTGTAGGTACATTACATTATTTAAGGCATGTTTCAAATTATTTTAGCAAATCCAGTTTGGATGACTAAAACTGAAATCAGCCAGAGCTCAAGAGCTTACCACTGGTCTCTAGAAACATGTGCATTTAGTGGATATGGAAAAATGAATTGAAATTAATTTTAGATTACAATTTTTGAAATAGTTATAAAGCATAACAATTATTAACTAGTTTAAAATTTACATAATATTTTTTGACGTTCCACATGTATTAAAGAGCTTGTCAAGTTTCAAATAATGTATTCTGAGTTAGAGGGGTGTTGCTCATTCATCTGCTCCATCACAAGCTGGAATAATTTATATGGACAGTACAGTTATTTAAATTGGCTGGATGCTACGCTTTATTTCCCCTGTAGAGGCACTGCAGGGAAACTATACACTTGCTATCAGCTTCCTTCATAGAGCTAAACTCATTGCCATGGGTTTCAACAGCGCAAATTCCCTGTAATTAACTTTGGAGATTTTTTGGGGAACTTAATAAAACAATACTATCCAAAGAGACAACCCCATTAAACTCTACTTCTAGTTGTTTGAGGTTTTAATTGAGCAATTACAAAAGGAAACCATGACTTAAAAAATAAGCTGTTATTAAAGGGGGTTGGTTCTTGAATACATATTAATTTGCTGTCTTACATCAGGCAAACTAACTTTTTTTCAATCCAAAATTGCTGGTGCGTCTGGATATTGCTATAACATGCTTGTTATGGTGACCCCTTGTGTTATTTTCATTCTCTTATACAAGGTCCTCATGCTGTAATCTTTTAGCTCATACTTCAAACATCATTATGGTGAAAATGTTATAAATTTCCCTTCTGCAGATCAGTGAGACATCACTCAGAAATGAACAAGTTTATAGTTCTAAAGTCTAACATGGTATCCTAGTATACAATATTGATGGCTGACAGTAAGTGGATCTATCATTGTACTATGTTTTAAGGTTGCAGTGCTAAATGGGATGTTACCATTTGAATTACGTTTTGCAGAGCTATGGTCAGACACTTTCATATTGGATATTACTTTTAACAACATAACTTATTTGCTGTTCCCCCATTCGTGAGCTACTCATACTGGTGTATTGGCTCTACATTCTGATAAATGGATAGCTGCTGGCACAAAAATCTTATATAAGTGCAGTAAATCAGAATCATATTGTCATTTGATAAAAAGTTGAACAGAGAAATTACATATCTTGTACTTTTAAACCATTGCTAGTGTTTCCTTTAAGCCACCTGCTAAAATATATGTGATTTTCTTAAGATGTGCCTCAGCATTGAAATTGCAACACCAAGGAAAAGTCTTGGATTTATGGAAATCACAGGATAAATAGACATGTTAATGATATGCAGATAAAAATTAGAAACACAATATCCAAAATGTCCTAATTTAGTCTGTGTCAAGTATAAGCTCCACACCCACAAGTACACCCAATTACACTCCCTGGTATGCAATAAATGTGGTTATTAATGATTCTCTTAGAAATGTTATGCCACATTGGATGCACTTCGGCACGTACATCAAGATTGGTTGCTGGTAGCTTCCTTTACAATTACCAGCAAATCACATCCCCAATGAACTTGATAGGAGAGAAGACCAGAGACACTACAGGCCATGGTAGCATGTTTATGCCACATAGACTGCTCACAGTAGCACAAGCAACATGCAGCCTGGTGTTGAAAAATGGCTCTTGAAACACTTTGGAGAAATGGCTGTACCACTGGTTCCATGCCAAATCAGAATAATGCAGAGCTATTATTGTACCTGAAATGAATACTAAAAGGGGTCCAGCTACCATACATTATGCCACCCCACACCATAATCCTAGGACTAGTTTGACTTTGCCTTCACGTTCTTCATTGCATTGCCCACATGGTCTCCAGACCAGTTTCCAGCTATCATTGCATCTGAGACAAAAGCGGGGCTGATTACTAAATCAGATAGACCTTCATTCCAGCCTTCATTTCCACCTTGTTGTGTACAATGATAAACTTTGAGACTGGTATTATGAGGTCAATGGAACACCTGTAAATGGATATCTGGCTCTTAGCCCATTGTAGTGCAAACACTTTCTGATTGTTTGTGTCAGCACTGTTTGCTGCCCTAGGCTTGAGATGTGACATCCAATTTCACTTGTTGCACAGAATGTCTCTCTCTGCACCATTCAACCAATCAGATGATCTGTTGCAGAGGTTTGCCTTTGCTGTCATTTCAGTTCATCCATCTTACAACCACTGGGACATGCAATGATAGCTGATCTCAGTCTAGGCACGTAGTAATCTGTTGGAGTAATAAATCAACATCTCTCAGTTCAAGGATACTGTTCCTCTCAGTTTGTGACAAGTGAAAACAACTGGCACACTGGTGAACAAGAGGCATCGCACAATCATCCCACATCACATGATACAATTTTTGAGGTTTCATGTACCTAAAAAACTTTTCCTTCAGTGTGGCTTTTATGACGCTCCCACATGCCACATATAGGAGCTAGGTGCTGGCAAATGTGATCATTTGCAGATTTTAGTGACACCTGCTATAACCTTGTGGTCTTTACTTTCTTGGTGTTACAATTTCAATGTTGGGGTGTAATTTCATTATAACATACTCTATAGATTTTTTTTTTTTTTTAAACTGAGTGTACTGATCATTTGATCATAGCTTTCATCTATAAGTACCATTAAAAGGGCTACCCTGTAATTCATCCTGTGGGTCTTCAGCTGTTGTGAAGCTACAATTCCCAGAATGCTGGGATCAGTATTCCCTCTACGCTATGGCTCTGCAATTCAATATATTTTTTAGCAATGTTTTAATGCCGTCAGCAAGTCTAATAACAGCTTTAACTGTCTGCATTGAGTAGAATGCAATTCCATATTCCACAGCTTAAAGGAAACAGTGGTTGGGAGTTGTATTTCCTACGCCTGGGAAGCCACACATAGAAAACTACTAGGAGAATGTCAGAGGAAGTAAATCAGCACTTTAAGCATGGGGTTGGCCACTTTATGTTAACTATAAACAAAAGATATTGGTCCCAAGCCCCCCTCCCCTTCAGGTGCAAATGCAGGCTTTCAGGAAAAAATTGCCATTTTCCTGCTTAGTGACTATTTCCTCCTAAAAACAGGCGGGGGGGAAAAAAAAATAAAAAATCACATGGCAAAACAAAATCAGTAAAGCATGGCAGCTAGTTTTCTACTGACCCAATATGAGGTAGGAAACTCTAAAGATAATTTATCAAGAATGGCTTTCCATAGGATAACCTTGATGAACTGTGAGTTGGAGTGATTTGTGCTTAATTCATGCATTTCAGTAAATTAGGCACATTTTTTACCCTCTGTGCGCCAAATCTACTTCAACTGAGATTTAAACTAGGATTTACTCCAGTTTCTGCCATAATTATAATGAATTTGTGGGCCTGAGGTAGGTCACTTTCCTCCAATAAAAATGCAAAAATTTACACATTTTGGAACAAAATGGATTGGTATGGGTCGGCTTTGTTCCTATAATTTCTGTCCTAAGCCTCAGTATACCTACATCCATTTTGTGTTGATAAAAGCAAAAACTGCAGTTAACAAATTCCATAAAAATCTATTATACATGCAGATGTAGAGGCTACATATTAAGTCAAGGTAGCAGTGTAGGTGTCCAGAGAATACAAAGCAAAAACTTCCCCTTTCATTTTTAATATCTGTCTCTATAATTTTTTTTTTTTTTAACTGTGTTAATGGAATTTCAGGTTCGGCATTTTCATTTCATTGTCAGAATGTCTTTGACATATTGAAACCTCGAAAATTGAAGAGATTTTTCTTTTGAAATCAATCAAAGGGCATAGCCAAAATATGCAATTGGAGATTTTGTAAATTAAATGGTTTTCACTATTCATTTGTTCCATCAAATTTCAGCCTGCGCTTTTAACTTCAATTTAACACAAAGCGAAAATGGGAAAAAATGGCTCCATCAACTTATCTCTCTCTTTTCTTAGATTAAGGAATTCATAGATGGCAAATATTTTGTATACACGTTTTGTGGGAAATTGTATTTTAAATTATTCTTGACACTTTGCTTCTGATTTTCTTTTTTGGATGTTCTGAGTTAAGTAGCAAATCTGCAGTAGAGCAATGTAAAAAAAAAATATCATCTTAGGTACATGTATATTCATGTGGTGAGATCTTCAGTATTGTCTTGTGGCTGTTATGTTTTTTTTTCTTATAGTAAAGATTACCCATCCCCCTTGTCTTTCATCTATTACAAGTTGAAATGATAGGTTCCATAATAAGAGTTGTTGTATTGTTATCAATGCATGTGTCACATACTAAATGCTAATGTAGTGATTTATGCTTCCCTATTCCACTAAGGAGCCAATGCCTGGAGGGAAAATTAAAATGACTATCCCTCTTCATTCTCATATGCTGAGGAATCATTATACCTAGATAGATGAAGTTGCACTTCTGTGCTTGCCAGAAAGTAATGTCAAGTCTGTCAAATTCATATTAACTCCCAGAAAGCCTAGTAAGTGAAAAGAAAATTTAGAAATGTCTAAAATTGGATGAGTTGTGCATCTTGGCATGGAATATAGTCTTACGACTTCAGATATATTGGTTAAAAATACCAAGCTTCTATGAAAAATATACATTTTTTTCATCAAGTTACTGAGAAAATCTTTGCTCTGAATATGAATGATGGATATAATGAAAGAAAACAAAATAAAATTGGTAATAAAGGGACTCGGCCATGCATAGACAAGGTTTGTCACAGGAGGCTAATTCTGAATGAAAGTAGCTTATCAAATGCACGGAGGTGTCTATATTGGATAGAAATGCTAAGGAGCATTGCCAGAAATGTGTCAGCTTAAAATAACACTGAATGGTAAGTAATTGCTTTTCTCAATTAACAGATGTATTTTAGGCCTCGTAAAATGAACTAAGAATGCCCAGATAAAATATGCTGCCTTAAGATTCAGATTATCTATCTACACATCCATATGCATAAATGGATGTGATAAAATGTTGATCACCTTACTCAGGACCCCCATCTATAAGCCAGAATAAAGAGTAGCTTCTCTTCTATCAAAGTCAAGCCATTGATGCTTAGATTTCAGTTTACCCTTCCCCCTTTCTCCATTACTCTTTTAACAAAGGTTCTGGGAGAGAAGCTAGTGAGGCCAGTGGTGCGTGAGCAGGAGAAAATTTGACATTTTTAGGCCCCAAGCAGAGATATGGTGGTTCCCTCTTATTCACCTGTCTCATTTAACAGATACAAAATGGGATCTAAAGGGGCATCCTGAGAAAACCGTTTTAGTCTACGAACTTCGGACCAAAGGAGCTATATGAGTACGGGTCCAAAAGATATAATACCTGCCAACTCCCACAATGCCAGCAAGCTGAGTGAATGGAGGGGTTGAGAGAATGCAGCACAACTGGGTTATGGTACCAATGTATCATAAGTTTATATTGGTCTCTATATACAAATGGAATATTTATAACCATGTCTCCAGATCACTTGCCACATCTGGAGTCCATCCCGTGTCTCCCCCCTCATCTAGTCCTATACCTATGCTGAGGAAAGGGAGGTTCATGGGGGAGGAATGGATCTGATAGATGCCATGATGGCACCTTTTGCTGAGCAAAAGCAGAGCTGTTCAAAGGGGGTGGAGGAAGGCAATTAAGTGATGGGCCTAACAATAATGGAAACCGCTCAGTTTCTGAAAAGTGTAGAGCACTGGTTAGGTGCTCAAAGAGTTGTAGTTCGAAAGAGCCAATCAATCATATTGGACAGGTGAAAGTGGTAGTTATCTGCTCCTGAGCTGAATAGTTCCCATGTAATGCTAATGTTACTGGGACTATGTGTATTTTCAAAAAGTTTTGTTTTTGATGAGTTAGGCTAAGGTCCCACATTGCAGGAACACAATTTTTTTTTGTTAGATTTTGTTGTGGTTTTTTGAGCCAAAGCAAAGAGTGGGTTGAGCAAAAGATGGAAGTATAAGAAGCTTCTTATATAGTTCCCATTCCTTTTATAGCCATTCTTGGTTTTGGCTCAAAAAAACCGCAACATGGGGCCTTAACCGTAAAGAGTAACTAAACTTTTAAACAACTGATTTTTTGGCAACATGTGTCATTAATAAATTTTGTAATATACTTTAACAAATGTTGGCTATTTTCTGTGAAATCCTGCATTTCTTTTATATTATCATTGCTTCTGTTTTGAGAGCTGGCTCCTGCTTCTCATTGTGTATATGGGCTTGTGTGTAATCAAGAGAAAATGAAGGTGGGGAAGGGTCTCTTCAAATATAGGGCAATTTAAAATGAAGAAACTTGCTCCTGGTGTCTCATGAAACAGGGGACTATTTTCTTTCACATGACACTAAGGGTTCTAACTGTATTAGATTTATCACCAGTTTGAAACAGATTGTGACACAAATATCCTAATCAAAGAGAAATCTTTCTGCACTTATGCAGCCATTCTATTCAAAGTCTAAGAGACTAACAAAATAACTAATAACTGAGTCCTATACACCACTATTTCAGTCAGTCCCATCGCTGCTCCATTTAACCTGGAGTCATAAGCCACTCCTTTTACCCCCCACTGGTAATTTATCACAAAAATAATGTGATAACCATTTAAAAAAGATTTTCTAGATTCTACAAGAAGGAATAATGCAAACAACAACAACATCTTATCATTAGCCTGTGTATCTAAGTAAACAGTGGTACATGCAAGATGATGTCTTCTTTTGTTTCCTGTTGGAATAACAATTTCTCTGCTGTGAATGCCAGTGGCAAATGTGTGAAATATGTTGTTTTCAATTTTATTTTTATTCCTATAATCAATATATCCCTCTAGTATTTTGCTGGTTGACTGTAAATTACGTTTACTGACATCAGTGGGCAATAAAAGATTTGATAGTGGCTATTACTCAAACTTTGATGCACTTGGCCAAAGGCATAATGAGGGAAAGATTTCTTTAAGATCATAGTTAGTAAAAACATGACTAGCACAACACAACAGTGAGTCTGATTTGTACATTAAAAGCCATGGAATAAATGTGTTCTAGACATACAGCATATTAAATGTATACAGGCTGAAAGTATAACATTTAAAGAGACACTAGCGAGATTAACCAAGCAAAGGTCAACAGATTTCTGTTTTGGAATATTTGAAAAGGTTGTGAAAAAAAGGAGAATTAGGCTAAGGCCCCACGTTGCGGAAAAGCAGCTTTTCTTGTTGCAGATTTTGTTGCGTTTTTTTGAGCCAAAGCCAAGAATGGCTACAAGAGGAATAGGAGATATATAGGAAGTTCTTATACTTCTACCTTTTGCTCAATCCACTCCTGGATTTGGCTCAAAAAAACGCCACAAAATCTGCAACAAAAAAAAAAAAGCTGCGTTTCCGCAATGTGGGGCCTCAACCTAAGGGTGCTGTTACATTTGCTGTTTTTACTCATGCTAATGCATGTGCTGGTTTTGTCTACACCAATGAAAATGACCAGATAATAAGGCCAGCTTTACATGGATGGATTCGGTCAGCAAAATACAGACTGGGTATCAGTCATATTTCCTGGATTGAACACAGGACCTGGACTCCAAGCATCATATTGATCTATGACATTAGGAGCCTCTATCTCCACATAGGATAACTGTTCCATATTGTAATCATATTTTCAGTACATGAGAGAAGTGGGGAGGCAGAGACTTCTAGCAGCATAGGTCCTGGTTCAGTCTGAAGCTGACCTAACACTGCTTAAAAATGCAAAACAAGTGAGGTTTCAATAAACGGATGTGATAACACCAGTAAAATAAAAACAGACGTATAATAGTATCCTTATAAAATACCCCAATCGAAAAATTTAATACATTTTACTTCATAAACAGATTTGACAATGATTTATCCAAAATTGGGGACACAGTAGCAGATATTGCAATTTGGTCCACACTAATTCATTGATATATACCAGGCCATCCAAGTACAGTCTTAATGAAATATAAGACAGATTCAACGGCAAGAACCCTTTGCTCTTTTAGATTGCATTTGCAATTAGAGTTTCCGTGTGAGAGTCTCACAGATTCCACCAAAAACAAAGTAAAAAAAACGGCGGAAACCGTCCAGACACCCGAAGGACCCCATTATATTGGGATACGCAGGTAACCACTGTTTTAGCGGGCAGGCTCTCCATCATTCGGGTCCCACTGTAGATAAGGACGGAGAGCAGGTGCCAGTGTAAACCTAGCTGTGCTGGCTTCATATGGAAGCCAGTACCAAGACAGACCTAATTCAGATGAGCTTATTGTACAACTGTTTAAAATGGTAGTCTCAAAGACAAAAACAACCTCTGCCTATATGCACTTTTAGAGCATACAAACATAGGTCCCATGTTCAGGACTCCCCAGGACATACACTCAATGAATGCGTGGAGGACATGCCAATACTGTCAGCATTAACATACAACAATTGAAGTTATGAGGTTAAGGTTTCAGGCCTACACTATTTATTTATAGTAGGATTTAATTTATTTCCAGTTTTGTGACTATACATTGTGTATCGCATGTGGTAATATTTTAACTATTTCTCTCTTTTTCCTGACAGTTAGTGGCTTCAGATGGTACCCAAGAAAGTTATCCAGTCAATGTGAACATCATAGTTATTGATGCTAATGACAACACTCCAACTTTTTCCAACATCTCCTACAACATTAAAATCTACACAGACATGGCACCTGGCGAGAGCATAATAAAAGTAAGTTTACCATTAACATATAGCACAAAAAGGATTCATGGATGCCACCACACCATCTGTAGTATATCAGTATGCTCTCATTGAGTATTGTAAGATCCTCCTAAGGCACTAAATATTTGGTCACTGAACAGCTTGACCAGTAACCACACATCTTATTTTCTCTGTCTTTGTTTCTCTAAAGTTGCTAAGAATCATAATTTCTGTCAGTGATATTCAGCACACGCAAGCAGATTGCTGAAAATGTCAGTGTTTAATTAATAAGCCCAGTGGCATTACATCTTAGTTTAATAATTTTCAGAAAAATATTCACCTCTTTGATTAATCTAGCCTCAAGTAACTAACATAATTGTACTATTTGTTTTATTGCAGGTAGCACATTTATTATTGCATCTGCAGGGATTGTTCAATTCAGAACATTTCTAAGGCATAGAGATAAATTATGTTTAAGGAATAATAAGATGTTGTACAACTTTTGTTAACTTTAAGAAAATTTTATGCAGGTAAAAATGGTTAGAAGAATACCGCAGATTAATGATTAAAAAATGATTAAAGAATTAAACTGTATAACTGTAATTTCGGGTTTTTTTGTATAGGGCAAGTGATTTTAGGCATATATTTTATTAGGTAATTACACTCCTGAACTGTCTGTCCCTCATCTCCAGATTTCTGTTGCTAATAAAAATGCTGTGTATGGTTGAATACAGGTACAGATGTCCCCAAACTCAACTGATCTCTAGTTTGGTTAAAGATACCACTTTGTAAACACAATGACATGACATGCTAACAGAAGCCTTGAAAGACTACAGGGTGGTCATACATAGACACAAATAAGATAGTTAACATATCACTTTGTGATTGTCACAAACCTTTGCTGTGTTTAGAAAACCTCCTTAACTGGTGATATGCATAACTGTACATGTGCATTCCAGATGATGGGTAAGGAAGAACACAACTGTACTGTAGATGTCTGTGGGGAGCTTCAGCATGTAAATTATATACACAATCTCTGTGCAATGTGTATTTCTCTAACACATGTTTCCAGTTTTAGTCAACGTTCATAGACTGTCTACTTGTGCCTTTGTCTCTACTGTAACATGTATTCAACTGGAGTGATTGAAAAACTTCATACATTATAGAGACACTGGAACATGAAGTAAAACTGCTAAGATGTTTTGGAACATAGCTGATGCACTGAGATTGTGAAACTCATAGACACATGCAGTACCTGTATTTAGCCATACATAGCTCTGAATATGACATTTAGGGACATATTTACTATAAGTAAGCATAATTGCTTAACAGCAGCATATTTCAAAGTGGTTAAAATTGCCATCCCTATACAAATACCTGACGAGTTACACAAAATAATAAAAACACAACCCTCAGAATTTAGGTAGAACACTTAAAGAGGACCTTTCATGTCCTCATGCATATGAGGTTTTATATACCGCTAGAAAATACTCATCCATAGACTTGTACTGGGGGGGGGGTGGGGGTGTTCCTCACAGTTAAGCGATGACGCAAGGCTGTGAGGAACGCCCTTCTGACAGTGGGGAGATCGGTGCCGAAATTAACAGCACCGATATCTCCAGCCCCGGGGAATATAACTGGAAAGCTGAATTCAGTGAGCTGTTGGTATATAAAACCGCATATGCATGAGGGCATGAAACATCCTCTTTAGTAACATCTTAAAGAGTTTGTACCAAAGACCCTTAATCCCTATCCACAAAGATCACTGGGGGTCTGACTGCAGCAATTCTTAAAGGGACCCACATTGAGACCCTCTGCTGAATCCCTGGCTTAACAGACAGGTGATTATATACTTTGTTATTTTAATTTTCCCTTTTGTATTAAACACAAAACTAGAGCACCCCTTTAAATCACATATACAGTGGAATTTTTGGTCCCCCATTTTATTGATTGAAAGAAGTCCCAGTGGTTTGACCCCAAATGATCCTACACTTACCCCATATTCTGTGGAATGGGGATAAGGGTCTTTGGTGATCTCACTTTAGTTGTGAATCTTATGAGGAGAAAGTGACATTTTTAACTGCCATTAATCTGTACTTTTGGTTTCTCTATCTAAAGACAACGAGCAGATGTTCAGAAATTTCTCACAAAGCAAAAAATCTTACATCTATATAATAAATACTAAACAAGAGGAAGGGAAAGAGGGGGGTGTAGCTGCAGTTTTACACTCAATGTTTTTTTTAAGAGGGGTAGAGGGATATCTGATTTTCTCAGAGCACCTAGCACAGCAGAAGTCCACAGAAAGAAGTCTTGTATTTATAGTTATCAAAATCAACTCTTCATGCACTGTCTTAATGTTGCTTATGCACAGCAGCCAACCTGAATCAAATGAACTACAATGTAAAAAGTATAGACTGGTAAATTAAAATCATAACTAAAGCTAAACTTTTGGTTGAAACCATTTATCTTTTTTTGTATTCTTATCCTACAACAACTATTGTATTGAGTGTACTCTGCAATCTCTCTGAAAGAAAAAAACTTCAATATATGTTTCATAAAGAAGAGATTTGCCTTTGTACGATATAGGTCAAGATGCCACATTGTAGTAAATGTTCACCATTAAATCATGATATAGTATTCTGCACTAGATACCCTGTGCATGATAGTATTTTGGCAGAAATTTTAATGTTTTATTTTTTGACTATCAATCTATTTGCTGTGAATGATTTGATGTGAAAACAAATATAAGCCAAACAGATCAATTCCTACAGGAAAAAAAGGCTAATTTAACTTCCTGATAGAATCTCTGAATGCAATCAGGAAGTTAAATTAGCATGAAGGGGACATCTTCATAAAAAAACCTTTTTTCTATTAGTATTATATTATGTATTTTTGTATAATGGATTGTGACTAGTTTTATCCAGTTCAGGATCAGTCAGCTCCTCTGACATGTCTTTTGTTAAATAATTGCATTCTGAAAGAATTAATGCTTGGCATCGAAACCATTTGGATTAGGTTGATCATGTGCTATTCCTCACAGAAATATATGAATAAATAGATAACTAGGTGTCTTCATTCAATAGAGCATAGTTTGACTCTGTTCTATAAGTGTTGACAGTGACAGTATGGTTATGCCCAATAGTCAATTTATACATTTCCAGGAGGTGTAACACAGGAGCAATGCAATGCATAAGTGAGTTATTGAACTTTGGAGTTCTGTGCCTTTTCTTGATGTAGACTGACTGACAAATGCATGAGGAAAATCTCCCTCCAGGAAGAGGCCAAAAAGTTGTCCTGCCTGCACTGGGGTTGTACAGTGGCTACTACAAAAATTGGAGTCAGTGGAAGAAATATGCCACTGTATAGACATATATGTTAAAGCTTTCCATTGGTGGTTTATGTCAGAAAATCTTCCTGATGTATACTGTACCTCCAATGAATGGGAAAATGCAGTCTTACACAGTCTTTGATAAAATTACATGTACACTTTTCAGGTGCTACAAATTAGTGCCAGATTTGCATTTAGCGCATTTTGTTCTTCATATATAAACTCCTTAGACTTTTCTTATTAAATGGAAGGTAAATTCATGAATAAAGAATTAAGACTGTGTACAAAGCCCCTTTCCTATTCTTCATTCCAGTCATGTTTTATTGATATAGAATTAGGGTGTAGTTAAATGGTTACTAAATTTTCCAGACAACTTAATCTCATTTCATAGAGCATGAAATTCTGGACCAACATGTACTGCACTTTAATTCAAAATGTTGCTGCTTTTTGTCTGAAAAACCTCTAAAGTTCCTGCCACTATATGTCCCCATCTTCTTTATGGTTGACTCCTTTGTTACTTGGGAAGTATGTCCCTACATACATTAGATGAGCAAGAGGGAAAAACAGTGAGGTGAGGGGGTTTCTCTCTTCACACAGTGAATGCAAGTGGGAGGGGATGATTCTACTCACATCCTCATACATGCCTGCCAACTACGATTGAAGATTCTGCAGCATCTTACAGCTTATGTAAGAAAGTTTTTTATGTACTTGTATGGACTTCTGGCTGCTTGTGTGGTTACAGATGGGATATTCACAGACAGCAAGCAGCTTTACTGACTGTGCTCATAGATTGCTCTTTTCCTGTGTCATATCTGCATGGTAAATGCTAGAATCTAGTGGGTATCTGAATATATCTGTATATTTGCAGTACAGTTCCTGGATCTCTTATTTTATGCTTACTTGGGCTATTCTCAGCTATTTCTTTGCTCTTGTACAGTTACGCCTGACAAAATTACATATAAACAAACCAAACTAGTTATAATAGAGAACAGAGGGGCAGCCTGCTCATTATTGTACACACCCACAGCCTCAAAGTAAAATATAAAATGTGTTTCAGCCAAAATGGGGACATCAGTAGTAGAAAAAAATATGAAACCATGTATGAAGGCTTATACAGTCAGAGCAGATTGACCCTCAGGTACCCTTTAAAGTACAAAGCAAAAATGACAGAGCACATGCCTATAGTGTGTGTATGTATATATACACACTAATATAATATAATGTATAGTGTTTCACCAAGATAATCATTTACCTGAATACCGTGGCCATTTTTGGGGGGTCCTTATTCCCATATTATATTGTCAGAGACCCTTTCTCTCGACAAAAAGAGACCAACAATATATTTTTGAATGACTCTGGAGTAACCGTATATGATGCACTTTAGGATTGCCTTTCTGATTACTTCAATATATTTCTAGTTTAAAAACACACGCACACTTCAAAAAGTTGTTTGTTTTTTTTGCGCTTATTTTGTTCCTAACAGTTTTACAGTTCTAAAACTGCCAAGTGAGCAGCATTTTTATAGCAATAAATACACATGTTGATCATAAAACTTAGCATAGAATCTTGGTCTCAAACAAAAATTACAATATGGTGTTTACAATACGGTATTTGTGACTACATAGGTTTTTAGTTGCCTTGTGTCAGATTATGTTTAATATTCATGGGTTTAGATATTGATATTGCAGATGTAGAAGTTTAACACTGCATTAACAGCAGCACTGTTGCACAGAACTGTATCTTGACTTTCAGTGGCTTTTGTTATGTGATGATAGATCATATTGCAGTTATCAGTGTCTAGTTAAACTTTGCTACATCATTTATGTTATTGCTCATTAATTGAGGATTAAATATACGAAGTTGGTTTGAAAACAATTACAGCGTTAATTAAATGTGTTCTAATTAACTCTATTATGAAGGTGTGTTTGTGTTGCTTAACCATTTCCAAAGTTACACACTTTTTACTGTGATGTATTTTTATGTAAAGAAACTGACTATAGGTTATGCTCCATTTTAATATTGTTGTCCTATCCTTAATAGAGGCCATTAATAGTAGATGTGCAGGGGGCTGACATTTGGGAATCCCGCAGATCATCTGTTCCGGTACAGCATGACTCCTGGTAATGTGTACATGCCAGAACCTGTGCTGCTCACTTACTGTACAAAGTGTAGCAGCGGTTTTAGGTACATCGCTATCCGTTGAAGTTGTACAGTCCAGTCCCAGAACAGCTGGTCTGCAGGGTTCTGGCTGGCAGACCCCCACAGATCTCATATTAATAGCCGACTTTAGGAATAGACCAAAAGTGGATAATCTCTTTAAAGTGAAATTCACATCTCAGTCAGGTAGCCTTGGCCATTTTTGAAATTCCCATACAAGTTAGCCTTTCTCTTGTGACCTTCACTCTCAAAAGAGGAGTGGGTCTGAGGGTCTCATAAGAATAGGTCAGCAATATCAGACTGGTGGGTTCTGACATATGGTACCCCCATCTACCAGCTGTTCCCAGCATCTGATACACAGAGAATGGAGCAGAAAATAGACTATTCTTTGTGTCTTGCTGAACCGAGTCACTACAGCTTAGTTCAACAGAATGGGAGCTGATATGGAGTAATCTAATCTGACCACTGCAAAGAGAATGGATCTTTCTGCTTCCTGTTCCATTCTATAACAACTGCTGAGAACAGCTGGAAGGTGGAGGTGTCAGGTGTCGGACCTTTACTGATATGATGTTGATGATCCATCCTTAGAAAAGTTTAGTTATTTTAAGCCTAGTATACCAATTTAAATAGGGTATTTTCATTTTATATGCAAAAAAAAGCATAGTTCCCATGTGACTGCAGTTTAGTGAAAGTTTGGACCTCTGAAAGAAGTACACTACCCTGCTGCATGTAAAATCAAAGTATATTATTATTTCATACATAGATGGTATCATTTACTATTAATAATGCTAGGGATATTGGTAAACTCTGAAAGATGCCTCTGGCATAAGTGAAGATGTAGTTCAGTACATGAATATATAATTTACGAAAGTAAATGCTGGTACCATAATGGTCTGGTGCAATGGACAGAAAACCTCAGGCACATGCTTGTGATCCTACTGAATGCTACTAGCCCAATATCTTTTATATTTTATTAATATCCAGGTCAGTTTTGAACATTATGAAACTATACTACTGTTTTAGCTTTGTACCAAATGAATAGGATACAATAGCTTAACAGCTCAGTGCATGTAGCTCTGTGTCATTGTTGTAAATTGTGGTAGATTAAATAGTAGCATTTGTTACATATCCGTGAGTGTCTCCCAGCGCGGTCCGGTCCTGCAGCTGTTTTCTTCCGCCGAAAGTCCCCGCCACACTTGACTGCTGACGGCCAATCACCGACCTCAGTGAAGGACAGGGGACGTTACAGCCGGCAAGGTCTTCTGGCAAAAGACGACAGCCGAGCAGCAAGTCTGGCAGTGTTGGGAGGCACCAGGTACAGGTGAGTATGTTTTTTTTGTTTTTTTATTCACCTCCCCCGGCATAATTTAAAAACAAAAAAAAATATGGTGGACAACCTCTTTAAGGTTCCTTGACTTTGAAGCAAGTTTCAGAAATGACTAGACAAACCTGTTCTCTGTGCCAATGACTATCATTCCTGTCCACTTTTACTGTTGGCACCATATTACTGATAATGTCTCTAATTCATCTAACAAAATGTAAAACTTGGTGTCTGAGACAAAGCTGCTCATGATTTCCAATCTTTAATCAAGAAATTGCTGTCACAGTCCTGCACATTTCTTCAGACATAGAAAATTAACCAACTCGATAATTTTGTAATTACACTGGAAAATTGTGCCAGAGGTTTAATACAGAGCCAACTAAAAGTGTAGAGAAGGTGGCAGGAAATTAAAACAGTTCACCACGTCTTTTCAAGAACTTTAATTTTAATAAGTGATGTACAAATGTAGCCTACTTTATCTGCCCTATATCACAGGTTAAAGGGGTATTCCCATCTTAGCATTTTTCACAATATCCACTAGTCCATATCGACTTTGCACTGGGGTCCAGGAGCTTCAAGTTACACCTTTTGGCAGCACACTGCCCATCAGTGGTACAGCACACAAAGTACAATATTGTACATTTCTTATCACATACATATTGCTTAAAAATAATAAATTCTTACAAAATGAGTGATATTAAAGAGGTTGTGCCATTATGGAGACTTATCCCCCATCTACAGGACAGAGGATAAAAGTCCAATCACTGGGGGACAAACCACTGGTTCCCCCAGCGATGAGGATGTACACGGGCCAAAAGTCCCCTAAAGCCAACTTGTGAATGGAGCGCCTCAGTGTTTGGATTGTTATTCCCTGTCCTGAGGAAAAGTGATAAGTATCACCTCCTTCAAGGTCTAATGAAAAACATATTATGGAATTAGACTAGTTTTAAGGATGGAGGGACCCTGTTATAAATCATGCTCTAGAGCCCAAGAGCTTCAAGTTATTTCTCAGGGTAACATACCAAATATCAGTGATCATTTGGAAGCACAACTGCACCAGATTTTGCTACCTCTTCCTACCTATTTGTTTTCACTCATACAGAAAACCCTCCTTGTCATTCATGACATGGCTCCTCTCCACCCAGGCCCTCTACTCAGTCACAGTTTTCTCAAACACTGAATACAGAAACAAAAACACACGCCAGTCATGAAATGCAATTTATGCTTTTTTTTGTATTGCTTTACTTCACGTCATGCTGAAACTGTATAAGGTGAATGTTGATGTATGTCAGACTGCCAGTGGGGAGGTTGAATTGAGAAACAGTCAGGTGAGAACCTTTATTACAGTAGGTGCCACATAGAAAGGGAAAAAAAAGTGAAAGTAAGTATCTAACATCTTGGTTTTATTTACAGCTATCAGTGGGCTCTCTAAAGTAGTTGTTGGATTCCTTTTTGACATTTAATAAGTTTTCACTGTGTACTTCACATAAAGAAGCGTATTGAATTACTACATTGCTATATAGTTAAAGGCTTTTATTTCTGTAAATTGCAATATTTGATCCTTTGTTGTAGGTATGATACGTTTATTGGCTAACCAGAAAAATTACATTTGCAAGCTTTCAAAGCACAGAGGTTCGTTCAGGCATTTCCTAATTAATGACTAAAACACAGCACAACACTGGCAAGATGTTACACAAAGGCAATTAGTTCATGAGGTGATATTTTAGCAAGATAAGGTAGGGTAATAAACTGAGGTTATAGGCGTGAGGAGTTGGGGGGGGTTTGGTTTGGAGCTATCTGGAGTCAGTCTGATAGAGGGGGGTGAATTGTGTCCATTTAAGTGCTCATAAATCCAGTTTGAGTTATTTTGTTAATTATTTGAATTTTATCATCATCTTGAATTCCCAATTTTCCCTCTGTCATTCTTTGAGAGACCTTTAAGAATCAGGACTTAAGTCTAACAAGCTATGGTCTAGCCCAGAAAAGTGTTTTCCCATAGAGGTATCCAGCTGAAACTTCATTGTGACCCTGTGTAAATTCATCCTGGCCTTCAGATTTTGTTTTCTCGAATGTAAATTCTTTCATTATGGCACCTTGTACACAATATCACGTACATCACATGAGGATGTACATAAAAATGTTCCAGAAATTTTATAGTCCTGCTGAGTGTTTGGTATGTGGACCGTGCTTGACAAGATGTGGGTATAACTCTTGCATTTTTTGCTATTGCATGGAGATGTACCAGTCTCTGATGGTGAAGCGAAAGCACTTCTATCCATGAGATTCTTCAGAAAGTTTGGTGATTGTTTATAGCGAGGAGACGCAAATCTGGGAATACTAATTATTTAGTTTGTCTATTAGTTTGTGAAATATTGGTTGAAGGTCAGCTGCAATTTTCCTCAAGATGTTCATTGGAGGGTCATATGTAACCACTCAGTGCACCATGCTGTTCTTCTGTTTGCATTTTGTACCCTCTAACACTAGAAGTCCCAGAGAGGGGTCATTTAACATTTCTACCTTTGGAACCCAGAGACGGGTCGAATGACCTGAAGGATTTAAGCAAACCTATAATCACCGCTTTTGTTCTGTAATTAAGGCCATTACTGTCACACCACAGGATTTACAATAGGCTGCTGTGGGGGGGCGCGTGTGTGTGTGTGTGTGTGTGTGTGTGTGTGGAGTGGCATGTCCTTGTGTGACTCACTCAGTAACTGCGATTTTTTTGCGATTTTTTTTTTTTCTGCACCCATTGACTTGAATCTAAATATACAAAAATGTAAATATACAAAAAGAACAACTGTTATTTGTTTCCATGCTTTTTATTTTTGTTATGAAAATAATTAAAAAAATACAAGGAATAAAACAATTCCACACATTTACAATAGGCTGCTGTGGGGGGCTGCGTGTGTGTGTGTGAGTGGCATGTCCTTCTTGTGTGACTAGCATTTCAGCACTTACTCAGCAGTCTGTCTGCACTGTCGGAACATACCTGGCACTGCCTGGGTATGTCCCTGGTACATTTGCCACACATGTATTTGTAGCAGTCAACATCTCTCAGTTGCACAATTGTTCGTGCATCGATGGTTGACCTGACACTTCGCCCTTTTGCCAGGGCTGGGTGTGGAAGGTTGTTGCCGAAGGAGTTTCTCCTTGCATGCCTTCTTTTCAGTCACATGAGAGCCACCTAACTCTTTTGCAAGCTCAACCAGGAAGTCCACCCATCTCTCCTGCACCCCAGTGCATGCCTGATAAAGAACATGAGCATTCAGTGCTGCCATGTCAATCATGTTGTAGAACACGGCGAATGGCCATCTCCGTGTTCCTGCACGCACGCTGTACTCCCGCACCATTTGGTCCATTACATCCACACCGCACTTTGTGTGGTTGTATTGTGTGACCGTGTTTGGCTTCCTTTTGTTGGTATCCTCAGTCTCAACCACGCTGTGCATGCTGCTGAGAATGTAGACGGCCTTCTTTCGTTTGGGTGCATACACTGTCAGTGTGGCACCAGTGGTTGAAAACACCTGAGTGGTGAATTCAGTGCGGTCCATCTGTCTAGCGGATTGAGGAATTTCCCGGCGACTCTTGTTGACTGTGCCGAGGATAGTGGTTTTCCGGCTAAGCAGTCGTTGTGCAAGTGACAATGATGTAAAGAAATTGTCCGTGGTTACAGTGTGAACCGAGAGCAAGGCAGGTGGGGGTTTGGTTTCGCAAACAAAAAAGGGAAGAACAGGGGGTGGTTAAAAAAAAAAATATATTTTTAAAATAAATTTAAAAAGGGTTTTTGGGGGTGAAAAGACAGGGTAAAAACAAACAAAATATACAATATAGCGTGAACAATTTCAAGGCAAATTCTGCAATGGTTTCTACTTTTACTCTGTCCAATTCTGCAGTATGGACACTGAATGAACAATATACTCAAAACTATCCCTAACTGACCCTGACATCACATTTGGGTGCACCCCCTTTTCCCCAGTGGTCCAGGTGGACCGCTTACAGTCTGTAGAAGCGCGCGGTGGGGCCCAAAGTCGTTCCTTTCTTTTATAGCAAAACGTCCTCTCCTCACGGTTATCAGGATCTTGGGAGAAATGAAGTCCTCTTTAACAGGGAAACCCAATGATTGCAATGTAATCCAACAGCAGATTCCACTCAGCACACTGACAGTCCTGCCGAATCCATACACTGAGCTGGGATGTAAGCCGGGGTTTAGCAGGTGCTGTCCAGTACATCAACAGCACTGCGAGTCTCTATCTGTGGTATCCATATACACAGTCACAATGTCAGTCTCACTGATCAGCCACTGAGCACAGTTCCTTTCACGTGGACTCACTAGTCCTGTTGTCTCTTTACACTCTGTTTGTCTCTGGACCAAGATACAGCTTAGCTGTACAGAAAACAACCCCCACACCCAAAAAAAAAAAAAAAAACAAAAAAAACGGCCCCCCCCTCTCTCCCTCCCTCCCCCCCCCTTCCCCCCCATTCCTCCCCCAAAACCCCCCGGCCCCCAAAAAAGGGGGGGGGGTCCCCCCCACCACAAAACACAAAAAAAAGGGGCGCTTTTTTAAAGGAAAAAAAACAAAAAAATACTTTCAACATTTAATTTTTTTAAAGAAAAATAAAGCTTAGGACAACATTGGCTGTCTCTTACAACAGTTTTGCCCTTGTCCATGAATGGTTCCATCAGCCTCATCACTACAGTTTCGGACAGTCTCTCCCCGCTGGGACGACTGGAGTCCTTGCCAAGATATGGGAGGACATTACAGATGTACTTTGATTTCAAGTCGCAAGCCACCCAAAACTTGATGCCAAACTTGTCTGGTTTTGTTGCAATGTATTGCAGAAAACAGCAGCGAGTCTTTGACGGGAAAAGCTGTTCATCAATAGTGATGTGTCGACCAGGGTTGTAGGATGCGATGCAGTTGGTGACAAACGATCTCCACACATCGGAGATTGCAGCAAACTTATCGGTCTCCACTCGCTCACTGCGTGTGACCATGTCATCAAAGCGTAGGTGTTGCATGATGTCTTGGAAGCGGTTTCGGGTCATAGTTGCAATGATCCTTGGGTTTGCTAGGTTTGCTGACCAGTTGTCACGTAGTGATGGAACCTTGGTCACCCCCCGCAAGATAATGACTGAAATAAATGCCATTAGTTCCGGGAGACCCATGAACCAATCCACCTGCTCCGTGTGACGTGCATGTTGAGTAGTCCATTCTTGAATGCTACGAAGCATGTCAAGAGTGATAAAACAGAGGAAGCTCTGAAGGCGACTCCGGACACTTCGTCTGGCCTTAGCACTTGGCTCTCCATCTGTAGGGTACGGTTCTATTGGGGTGAAATGGAGACGTTTCCCCACTTCTACTTCACGCCACACTGTGCCATCTTTTGCGGTCTCTGTCGGCTCACTCGCCAACCGAGCTCTCTTTTTTGGTAGAGGAGGAGTCTCCTCATCTGCAAGATAAATCATTTCAAATTAACATTTTGTTTTGGTTCTAAATAAAAAAGATAGTCAGGAAATAAAAAATCGGTAATTTGAAAAAAATCTAACCTGAAGACAGCTCAGAGTCCGAATCCAGTTGAAGGACTATGTCTTCTCCATCTGAGTCAGAAGGGTTGGTGTTGCTCAGGATCAGTTCCAATGCCTGTTGAATGGTGTGCCTTCTCTGCATTTTGTTTCTTGTGAACAAAATAGGTGAAGCAGTCCCTTCACATCCCCCACAGCACAAAAGGCTGCATGCAAATTTGCTAAGGTGTTAGCAACCTTATGCATATTCCCAGCACAACAATGCAGCTGGGGGATGGGCAGACACATTCAAGAGCATCTTACATTCTTTTGTTTACACTCTCTTACAAGACCTGAGGTGGATCAACACAATTGCCCCCTGCAGATTCCTCAGACAATGGCCACATTTACAAATGAAAGGATGCTAATTGGAGCCATCAGAGTTGTCTGTTTGGACTAAGGGTCATTTGACCCTCTTTCAGGACTTCAAGGGGGAGCTCGAAATTTCTGGGACTTCTAGTGTGAAGAGACTGCTACTTGGAATTCTTATAGCTCTGTGGGTCTGCTCATCTACAACCTGTGGATGATATCCCTGTAGTAAGAACATATTCCTTATTATTAGCAGGAGTTGTTTCCTGTCTTTACTGTCTGAACAGGTCCAAATGTAGCGCAGAGTTTGGCTGTAGATGATGGGGTTTGTGTGTTGTGGATGAAAGCTGTTCCATCTCAAATATCTTGGTTGGTCTGTAGGTTTAGAGTAGATTGTAGTTTATATAGTGTTATTGATGTATATGGTTGTGTCCAGGAAATTTATTTAGGATTTAGAGTAGTTGAGTGTGAGTGTGATGGTAGGATGGAGCTTATTGAAGTTTTTATGAAAAGACAGTAGTTAATTTTCCGATCCTGTCCAGATTATTAGCAGGTCATAAATGTACCGGAAATATGCTAGACGTTTATACGAGTTGATAAAAACTCCTTTTCTAGTTTCACCATAAACTGGAAAAGTAAATTGTGGTGGAGTGCAAACCTGATGAATTGTAGGGCTGGATCTGTCGGTTGGTTATTTTTTTGAATACAGTATTGGCATGCGGCTATGCCATCCTTGTGTGAATGGTGTACAACACTTATCTTTTTTAACACAAGAATCTCAAATATTGCACTACACAATTTTATATTTTTGTGCCTTAACTCATTTTTGTATTTTTCTTTATCTATTTTTACTGTAATGGGGCATATATAAGTACAGGGGTAAACAGTGTTTATTTGTAATAGAATGGCTTTGTATAGTATTAGTAGCCAAAACGGTTAATATTCCAATAGTGATCAAGGTCAAAAGAGGTATTTACAGCCTAGCCATAGTTTTATTTAACATTTCAGGGTAAGCAGTTATGTGTTCATACATGAGGAACAACAAGAGAGCTGGCAATATTTAGCAGTTCCCTTCTCTGCATGCTACATATGAAGTTTGTAGTTATCTTTAAGCTGTTGGATAGAGACAAGCTGCCATACACTGCACACAGTAAGTAGAGTTGAGTCTGCTCCATGACTGTCTCTCCCACTCACTTCTCACTCATTCTCCTCCCCTCTCCAAAGAGGGGATATGTGTATTGTACGTCAAGTGATCTGCAGTTATCTTGAGACATATATAGCAGTGATTTTCACAGTGAAACTCAGTTTATTAAAGTAGTAGGGGAGCAGGGAAACAGCCTCTTAGCAGAAAGATGCATTTCTTACTTATAAGATATATTACTGAATTTCTTATAAATTATGTCCATACTATCCATTCATGCAAATTCTATGAAGATCAGGAGTGCTTATTTTGTATGACTAACGGTCTTAGACTGAATAGGGGAATGTAAAATAATTGAAGGCATTAGAACCCTAACATTATTTTACTGCTATATTTATTTCTCCTCAAATAGCATATCCCTGGTTTTCATACATTGAAAAGCTGTAGTTAATGAAGTACTCTCTCCTTCTTCCTCAGGTACTGGCATATGCCTCAGGCTTCAATATCCATGAGAATATCAACTGAATAAAATACACAGTGCAGATTCATTATTAATGATGGTTAGATGGCTGCAATGCAGTCACAGAATATAGGTGCCATGGGTTTGTCCTTGGTGCTTTGTATAGTAAAGTTCTCCAGTTACTCGAGGCTGAGCAAAGTATCTTTGGAACCAAGTGAATAACTTTTTATAGCACTGTTGGAAATAGGGGAAAAAATCCAATTACAACTGTAACTTACACAAACATGGATATGAATGAAAGAAAACTTTTTTTTTTTTTGTTGATGGCATTTACGAATCACCATGCTTTTGTTCTCTTGGTTATTTTTTGAACAATTGGCACAGAAATGACATACCTCAGTATGGCTCTGCATAATTTGCAACACAACAGAAATTTAATAGTGAGCCACCAACAGAGCCATGTCCTGCCCTTTACTTTTTGCAGATCTTCAAAAACAAGACTGCTTATGATAATGTTGTAGCACACTTAGACTACAGTTTCATTGTCAAAACTTCCTATATTTCACCTTAACTAGAGAAAATAAAATATCCTTATAAATCTACCATGTTGGCCCCTGGAATGGTATGAATACAAAATATCATAGCTATGTCTGTAGTGACCTGTCATGATTTCATCCACAATATCTCCATCAACAGCATCATTTTACAAAATAATATTCATGGCTAGACAGGTGATTGTGATATGTGGTGCTTGGTGTCATCTCTAGAGATTAAACTATTGTCACACCAAAATTATCCGTATGTTGTGACATCTGCTCAGTCTTGTTACTTGTGTTAATTAAGATTGAGTTATATTATCAGAGGTTTAAAATATGATTTGGAAGATGAACTGTAACTTAATATTGGAATACAATGATTGACTACAGATATATTTAGCTGAGACTTTACCCATATTGTTTTATAAGGGGATTCAGTTTTAGGAAATATTGCAAATAATGTACATTACATTTTTGAATTTGTATGTTTAACCCTTGAGGGCTGTTTAGGTAGCTTTGCGCTAACTGCAAAAGTTTACCAAAACATACTTAGAAAAATTATATTTTTTAATGATTATGAAAGGAAAACGTTTTTGAGAACTGAAAATCTCAAGTCCCAGAAGTGCCCTAATCTTGCATTTAACCTTTTCAAATTGTGTTTGTATACATGAAGGGTTTTAACAAGCAACAATAAACTAATGACAGGAGGGAGATGTCAGTCAGATTTCCCAGCTTCTAGAATGGGATATACAGATGTAGCAAACCTAAATAAATGTTTAAAAATGTATTCCAAGTTTTCATCTTTAAAATGTATTTGTTTATGCAACATTAAAGGGGTTATCTGGTTGCGAATATTGATGGCCTATCCTTAGTAATCAATATTAGATCAATGGGGGTCCATGACCCCTTCAGATCTGCTGTGCCAAGACAGCGCAGCTCTCTGATGTTTACATACCAGGAGCCGCACTGCCAACTCACTGTTCAAACTGTAGCGGAGAGTGTAGGTGCTGCAGTGCTGTCCCATTGAAGTACCTACATTCACCACTGCAGTTTATGCAGCGAGTGAGCAGACTGGCTCGCAGTATATAAACACTACGGAGAGCCATGCTGTCTCGGTACAGCAGATCCTAAGAATAGACCATCAATATTAGAAACCAGATAACCCCTTTAGGTTATATCATTTTCTAATATTCCATGATTCAAATATAAACTCCACATAGTTTCTCAGTCCTAATATAAAGATGATGGGGCAAGTGGAAAGACTCACCAACTGCCCATATAGTCAGAACCTTCATATATACAGTAATAGCCACTGCTCATCAACACACAGATCCTTTTTTTTTCAGTCAAGGCTGGAAAACAATACTGTTCTATAGCCCACATCCATTCTTACGTTATTGCAGTTGATCCATGACTGCACCTTTGATTGATATGTCCCATCCATCAGTCCTGTGTAATGTATCTATGGACTAAATGAATAGTTTTGTGACTCCTGGAATTCATTTAGCAACCATTATATAAGAGGCATGTGGTGGATCAACAATTCAAATAGAGCCATTATTTTAGGCTACATTCAGATCTATGTTGTCCTGTGCTGGTCGGCTTTGTTTTATGAGCAGAATAATAAAATTGTTGGATGTTTAAAATGACGGATACCAATGGAGCCCAGCAGATCCTATTGATTATAATGGGGTCTGTTGGGCTTCTGTTCCACTGTCCATTTTACTGGATGTAAAAAGTCTTGCATGGAGGACTTTTTTGTTTGCAGTTTTAATGGATTCTGAAATGCAGCTATGAGCTTCGTCTTACAGCATTTACAGTATTTGTATAATAGGTAGGACCTTCACCCATCTCAAACCCACTGTGAATGTAAAGGTGGCCATGCATGCGTGACTTATTCAATTTATTTCAATGGGAGTTGTGAAAATAGCTGAGTAAGCAGGGTGTTGGCCCTAGAGGTGGGACCTGCATATACTGTACACCATAAATGTTTGAGATGGGAAATATGGCATTTATATTGACCAGTAAAATGCAATAAATATATTATTAGCTAAGGTGATACAAGGTGTTAATACATAATATAATACAGATGTTGGCTTTTGAAAAGTTCACCTGTACCCATGCTGCCTGAGTTATTTCATAGAAGCTTCTGCAATTGAACGGGATATTCTCTTTCAAATGTGCTCCCATGTGCAATCTATTTCTTTTATGTGTAATGTTTTATGAGATTCTTTAACCTTGGTTGGCATTTATAATCTCATGGTGCTTAATAGTGCATTTATATAAAATAAATGTTTATTTGCCCTTAGGCATGAGACTCGTAATATATAATCTATATCTTACGTCTAGAGAGCAGTAAACCATGTTGTATTGTAGAACACTTACCGTTTCCAAGAACACATTCACCGCCCTTCAGTCTACACTGTCACCCATTTATGTATTTGTTAGGATTTTCAAGACAATTACTTGCATTGAGGTGTCTGCTGTTTCATAATGCATTTCTTTTAAGCTTGTCCTTGAGCACAAATCTTTTTCTAATACATATTTATGCTTTATGAGATTCTTTATGCTTGATTTGTTACATAAAAGTATTATGTGCAATGATCACATCTATTAGATGTGTATTTTCTTATGGCTTGCATTATTAAAATTATCTTTACCATTTACAGCCACTAGATTTTATAATATATAGACAGATTATACACAGAATAAAAACACTTATTTTTAGTAATCTGAGATACAGTAGAAGTTAATGGGGAAGAAAAATTGGGGAAGAATAACCATAGAAAGAAAATGAGAGAATAATGGAGGTGCAATATATTGTCGCATATTCCCCTTTTCTTCTGCATTGGGAGACTTTGTCCAAAAACAGATCTCCCTGACAGAAGGAAAGTGCCCTACACAATGGCAGGCATTTAGGAAAGCTTTGCAATGGGAACTGTATAAAACTGTATATAATCAGTGCAGTGGTTGTAGGTAGACATCTACCATTTAATTCTAAGTAGAAGAAGTTTGGCTGGTAAAGCATGTACTTTTGGATAGGGTTTATATAGAATAACATTTTCCATAAAGTATTCTAGACCTCAACGCTCCAAGAAAATGATTCTTAAAAATTTGGTAAGGTTTTGTATCTATAGCTTTTAAGAATTTTTTGAGGTGATAAACAAACATCCTGTATATGGTCTGACCCTGCAGTCATACTTTCTTCCATCTGTACTACTTTATGCTAACATACTGATAGGTTACCAATAAGTATGAACACATTAGAAGGTGCTATGCAGAATCAGACTACATGGGGTTTGTTTGTTGTCTGTTACCATGGAGACAGTGTTGGAATCAATTTATTCCATTGTGTTAATACCTTAGCATAATTAACATCTTTTAAATGTTATATTGCAAACTCATTAAAATATAGTGCAGATTAATATAATGTGCTAATTTAATATCTTTCTAGCACATAAAATGTATTGTATTATTATCTCTGGGAAGTGGGACAGATGTCTCACATACGTTGATAATTTAGCATTATGTCTGCCAAAGACCCAGCATGGAAGCTTAACAAAGCATGAGTGCATATGTCTGTAATGTAACTTAATTATACAACAATAAGTTAAGCAATTAAGCATATATTTATTCCTCAAGAAGTTTGCACAGATGATATATCTAACCCAGGATACTGAAAGTGATTAGCTTTTACTACTGCAGCATAGAAATAACCTGCACATATTGTTGCAGTACATAAACCCTAAAGTGTGTCTAAATAGGATTACAGATCAGTATCTAAAGAGGAAGGGGGTTACCTGTATAGTAAATCAGAAAACCCTAAACTTGGAGTATTTCTTAAATGACAATCTAGTCCTAATCCACAGGATACTATAAGTGATGTGTCTGATTGGTTGGGGTCAAAGAGCAGGGATCCAAGCCTGTGTGAATGGGACAGTGGTTGGCACAATGCTGTTGATTTAACTTTTTGAACTGCTGAAGAGAAGCCAAGTACTGTACTTTTCTATGTCTTGCAGTCTCAGAGATGAATGGAGCGGCAGCTTGTATTTAATTCAAAAATTACATACAAAATTCAAATGGAGGGGGCTCCAGACCCCTGTTCTTATGATTCTTGAGAACACCATTGTTCAGACAGTTATTTCTTATCCTTTGGGTTGGTGATAAGGTGTCATTCTGAAAATATCCCAGAATCTGTATGTCACATATGAATTCCCATCACTTGTCCCCAGTGTCATATCACATGGTCATCCATTGTCTTTGGGATGCCAAGGATCTGTGAAGGTGATCCAACATAGTGGCTGAATGACATTGCTTCTATAGTGAGCAGCAGGCATGATTACTTGTAAGGAGGTACATCCATATAACACAATTGGGGCATGTTTGTTACTTTTTGAACGTAAAACATATTGTTCAATCATTGGCTAACACTAGTCTAGATCTCTGCTTTTAAATACTGGGTCACCTCCACATTCTCATTACCCTTTAAGAAAGCTGATAGTAAAAAGCATATAAGGGATTTGAGGTGGTATTCTACCTGTGTGAGGGCACGTGTTGGAGGTTAAACCGTGTCTACTGTTTCACAGCGGGTTCTACACCATTCCCTATTATTTCATATCTCAGAAAATAAATGATTTCAAACGATAAAACTTAACTTTTAATATCTTAAAATAAAAAATACATAAAAGGACGTCCACTAGTCTGCTAAAAGACAGATCAATGTGGTCTGTGCCTGTTTATTCAGAGTTTATTCAGGGTTTAACTGTTAGACAGTATTCACACTCTCCAACTTTCCACTGGACCTAGGGTGTAATTAGATGCTTTCACCACCCTTAGATTAAGGTTATAGTATCACGACTGCATCATGCAACAGATCAGTATTTTGTCAGTTGCTCTTAGTGCTAGGAAAACCCAAACACCTGGTCCCCACACACAATTTGTAAAGCATCACTGACTAGACTCCCGCGCAGCCATGATATACCGCCACAACTCTAGTCTGTAGTATGTACATATGCCAGTAATCTAGGTACAGGTCACTAACTTCATTTCTTGTCATTAAAATATTATAACCATAAGGGAAACCACAATATTCTGACTCTTATGCTCAATAAACATCTATATTGCAGCCATTACTGATATCCCCTATGTTAACTCCAGGGATATACAGCTACCATTTCCATTAGTGACTCAAATTCCACCAACTAATCTCCAGGCTACTCAGACTGCCCCAGTCTCCTGTCAGTCCCTCATACCCCCAAGTAGTATGGCTCATGGTCAACTAACTCAAAAATAGAAAATAAACTTGCTGTGCACGTTTCCTCTGGGTTATCTGTATCTGGTTTGCCAAGAGCTAATACCAATAAACTTACAAATTAGTCTGAGCTGCTATAAATTTCATAATTGCAGTTACATCTGCAGTTCCTGGAGCACTGGTGGTGTGCTCCAGTGTATAGAGTAGCCGTCGCCACATTGAGCCTTGCCTGCTTTATAAAGGTCAGCCCATTCATTCGGTGCCACCCCTTTTACTGATACTGTCTGCAGTGGGCCAATAGAAATCACTAGCTCACTCCACCTGTCACGCCTCCTAGGGGGTGTGTGTCCACCTCAGTCCTCTACTGTGTTCATGTGACTGCCGATCATGTGACCACTGAATGTAAACAATTCTAGTGATCCGGCGCTAGACGGTGAATCTACTGATTCACATTTGATCTTCACCTACTCTACATAAGCTGCTGATCATCCGGCCGCTGCGTCTCAGCAATTCCGATGATCAAGCGCCAAGCGGTAATTTTGTATACTTAACCTCCATTCCTCCATATACCAGGTCATGAAAACAGAGGGGAGATATTCAAAACAGAGTTGAATCCGGATCCATATTATCCCATCACAACCGTACTCTAAAGGAGCCGGAGGTTAGGTATAACCCCAGACCGTGACAGCGGATGGATCATAAATCTACCTATCATAGTTGACATAGTTCACATATAGTGGGCTCTCCCTTATTGTGGTGATATAATTTTGTGGTGATAGATGGGTCGTAGTTATGATGTACGGTAGTTTTGGTACGCAATCAGAGGGTTGAGAAATAGAAGAGTTATAGAGTTGGAGGGATTGACCATTAGGAGTTATGCAAATGTATCTGAGTAGGGATGGTTAGGTTATCTATAGTTTGATGGGGAACAATAAGGGAGAGCCCACTATATGTGAACTATGATAGGTAGATTTATGATCCATCCGCTGTCACGGTCTGGGGTTATACCTAACCTCCGGCTCCTTTATAGTACGGTTGTGATAGGATAATATGGATCCGGATTCAACTCTGTTTTGAATATCTCCCCTCTGTTTTCATGACCTGGTATATGGAGGAATGGAGGTTAAGTATACAAAATTACCGCTTGGCGCTTGATCATCGGAATTGCTGAGACGCAGCGGCCGGATGATCAGCAGCTTATGTAGAGTAGGTGAAGATCAAATTTGAATCAGTAGATTCACCGTCTAGCGCCGGATCACTAGAATTGTTTACATTCAGTGGTCACATGATCGGCAGTCACATGAACACAGTAGAGGACTGAGGTGGACACACCCCCTAGGAGGCGTGACAGGTGGAGTGAGCTAGTGATTTCTATTGGCCCACTGCAGACAGCATCAGGAAAGGGGGTGGCATCGAATGAATGGGCTGACCTTTATAAAGCAGGCAAGGCTCAGTGTGGCGTTGGCTACTCTATACACTGGGGCACACCATCAGTGTTCCAGGAACTGCAGTTGTAACTGCAATTATGAAATTTATTGCAGCTTAGATCAATTTATAAGTTTATTAGTATTAGCTTCTGGTGAACCTGATACAGATAACACAGGAGAAACGCGCACAGCAAGTTTATTTTCTATTTTTGAGTTAGTTGACCATGAGCCATACTACTTGGGGGCATTAGGGACTGACAGAAGACTGGGGCAGTCTGAGTAGCCTGGAGATTAGTTGGTGGAATTTGAGTCACTAATGGAAATGGTAGCTGTATATCCCTGGAGTCAACATAGGGGATATCAGTAATGGCTGCAATATAGGTGTTTATTGAGCAATAAGGGTCAGAATATCGTGGTTTCCCTTATGGTTATAATATTTTAATGACAGGGAATGAAGTTACTGTGACCTGTACCTAGCTTACTGGCATATGTACATACTACAGACTAGGGTTGTTGAGGTATATCATGGCTGTGTGGGAGTCTAGTTAGTGATGCATTACAAATTGTGTGTGGGGACCAGGTGTTTGGGTTTTCCTAGCACTAAGAGCAACTGACAAAATACTGACCTGTTGCATGCCGCAGTCGTGATACTATAATCTTAATCTAAGGGTGGTGAAAGTATCTAATTACACCCTAGGTCCAGTGGAAAGTTGGAGAGTGTGAATACTGTCTAACAGTTAAACTGTGAATAAACAGGCACAGACCACATTGATCTGTCTTTTAGTAGACTAGTGGACGTCCTTTATGTATTTTTTATTTTAAGATATTAAAAAAGTTTTATCATTTGAAATTTATCTTGAGACGTGTCTGTTTTGCTGTTATGTTACAGTTAGAGTTTCTGTCTAGAGTTCTATGTAGGTAGCAAACCTGGACCCTTACAGTAACAATAATAGAGCAAGGACCGTTTCAATTGCTCATAGTAAGACTGTTCTGAATATTGTTGGCTAGGACTAGGAAAATTTGCTGGGGATGCCAAAGGTTAACTGAGGGACAGTGTGAGGGCACTTGTTGAGGGTGATACCATTCCTACTGTAAGTTTTGCTGTTGCAGTATGTTTATTTTATTGCTGGTATTTATATCTGAAGTCCTAGGTGTGACTTTGTTTTTCCTTTTTAAGAATAGAGAGAAGTAGTTGGTACTAATAAAAAAATAGAAATAAAATGTAAAGTTAAAGTATGTCCCCTCTCTATGAGAAATTGAACTGTAAAAGTAAAACATCAAAATTTGTCACAAATGTTTTTATACTACCCACACCACTTTCCTGCAGGGGAGCGTGGTAGGGGTAATGCTCCAACTCAGTCAGATTTATCATAATTTATGTAAGTTTTTGCCAGGGCAGTTGTGTGATTTAGATAGCGAGGATACCAAATGCAGAGGATACCAGGAGCATCCAGAGAAACCCAGAAATCACTCAAAACACTGCTAAAGATATTTGGGTGCACTTATTAACCATTAATAGCACTAACAGACCTTTTTTAAAAAAAAAAAAAAAAATTTTGCCCAGAAAACCCCTTTAACCCCTTAACGACCAATGACGTGCCTGTACGTCCTTGGTGACACAGGGGATGTATGGAGAGGGTTCAGAAGCTGAGCTCTCTCCATACAGGGCAGATGCCGGCTGTATAATACAGCCAGTACCCGCTGCTAACAGCAGCAATTGGTGCCTTCACCGATCGTTGCTGTTAACCCTTTAGACTCCGCGGTCAAACGGGACCGTGGCATCTAAATTGCGCAGGCGCCACTGGCGCCACCATTTTTCACCGATTTCCACCCTCCTGAACGTCGTCAGAGGGCGGCAATCGGTTGCCATGACAGTCGGGAGCCTATTGACGGCTCCCAGGCTTGTCATTGCATTAGATCTATTGCACACTGCCAGAGGCAGCATGAAATAGAGAGCTAGGCATTTTGCTATTCACTGCAATACAGTAGTATTGCAGTGAATAGTATGAGCGATCAGACCCCCTTGGTTTCAAGGTCCCTAGGGGGTCTGAAAATAAAAGTAAAAAAAATTTTAAAAAGTGTAAAAAAAAAAAATAAAAACACACGTTCAAATCACCCCCCTTTCCCTAGATCAGATATAAAAGTAAACATAAACACATTAGGTATCCCCGCGCTCCAAAATGCCCGAACTATTAAAATATTTATCCCATACGGTGAATGGCGTAGCGGTGAAAAAAAATCAAAATAGCCAAATAGCGTTTTTTTCAACACTTTGCCTCCTATAAAAAATTGAATAAAAAGTGATCAAACATCAGATCTTTTCCCAGATGATATCAGTAAAAACATCTTGTCCCGCATAAAAAGATGCCTTACCCAGCTCCATACATGTAAATATGAAAAACTTACAGGTGTCACAATATGGCGACACAAATTTTTTTCTATTTTGCACAGTTTTTCATTCCTTAAAATGTATCAAAACATTAAATACTATATAAATTTGGTATCGCCGTGTTTGTACTGACCCGCAGAATACAGGTACCGTGTCATTTTTACCACACCATGAACACTGTAAAAAAACCCATATGAAGTTGGCGCAAATGCATTTTTTCTCCAACTGCACCTCATTCTGAATTTTTTTCCAGCTTCCCAGTACATTGCACAGCATATTGAATGGTGCTACTGCAAAGTACAATTTGTTTCACAAACAATAAGCCATCATGTGAGTCTGAACTGAAAAATGCAAAAGTTATAGCTCTTGGAATGGGGAGGGAAAAACGAAAATGCAAAAACCAAAACAATGGCCCGGTCTTTAAGGGGTTAAAGCAATGCATTACAGAATAGGTATTACAGAATAAAATGACCAATAAAAAATAGGGGACCCATTTTAGTCATTGGTTTTGGTATTGGTTAGAAAATGTACTGAATAAAGAACTCTATTTTTTATGTTCAGTTTTCTCAATTGCAAAAGCTTTTTTTTTAGTAGCCCACAATAAGAAGAAAATTTTCAATAAATGTAAAATGCATTGTGCTCTTGACTGGCCCATACAAACTCATGGGAAGAAATGTCAGATTACTTTATGCACAAAAAAAGTGACCTTTCTATGCCCCACTGTGCTTTTGTAGTCAAACACTTCCTCATGATCCTTCCATGGACCAGCCGACAGCAGGGTGTCTGTTTTGGCCTACTAAAGCAGAATGGGGCAGGCTTACTAATAAAAATGACAACCTATTTAGAGTAAACCTTCCATAGTACATCAAAAATGAATCACTCCCAAATGAATCAGTAATTACAAGTTTTAGTTTAGCCAAAACATGATTAAAAACAGACATAGCAATATGACATAAGGGATTGGAAGTACATAATAAAAATGCACCAGAATTCTGGACATGCTTATTTAACTATATAGGTAATGTAAGCATAGACTAGACAGTTTAGAGGTGTAACAAATTTATCAGTCGCTATGATGAATCTGGTACATTTTGTAACTGTCTAGACCAAATTTAGGGACAAGAATCTCTCACATTGAGGAGAGCCCCAGTGAAGGTGTGTAGAGATTTTAATTGCCTTTTGCCCTCTACTTAGCATCTACATATCACAAGGCATTATGGGAAAGGAGCTGGGGAGTTCATGCGCCCTCTGTTGGATGTAACAGATCCTCAATTTGCTTTTGACTCACCGAGCCGAGACAGCAAAAGGGATTTTAGCCAAGCCAATTTCACTTATCTGCATACAGCGCTGTTTCCGGATTGTTGTCCTTCATCAGTACAGAGCAAAGTGAATTGGCTGGCTTAGTGGGAGGCAATGAGTGGGTTAGGGACAAGAATCTCTCACATTGAGGAGAGCACCAGTGAAGGTGTGTAGAGATTTTAATTGCCTTTTGCCCTCTACTTAGCATCTACAACAATCCGGAAACAGCGCTGTATGCAGATAAGTGAAATTGGCTTGGCTAAAATCCCTTTTGCTGTCTCAAGGCTCGGTGAGTCAAAAGCAAATTGAGTATCTGTTACATCCAACAGAGGGCGCATGAGCTCCCCAGCTCCTTTCCCATAATGCCTTGTGATAGACCAAATTTAAACTTATTGTATTAATAAATATGCGCCAGTGTGCATAGAATAGTCTGCGAAGTTGGTGGCCATTTTACAGAAGTGAAGAGAACCTACAGCTTCGTGAGACTACCATCATTTTATAGACCAGGGGTAGGCAACCTTTTTTGTTCGGCGTGCCGATTTTAATTAAAAAATCAAAGATAAGGTACTCGGAGTGCCGGTCAATAATTGTAAGTCTGACGAGCCCTAAACTAAAGTCATATACCACAAACCATAACACAAGTGCTGCCACCAGATTCTTTAGGACACATGCGTTTACTGCTATTTCCTGGGACGCTCCTGTACTTTCTGATTAGAAGCAATGAAAGTCCATGTGTAGTCCCCAAATAGAGGTAAATGTATGTGACCAGGAGCAGCTATATTCTTAGGCCACTGGAACTTTTACGTCGATGTAAAACTGGTGCATTTTTGCACAAAAAGCCTGAGTTTTCTGTGCAAAAACACATCCTTAATACAGAAAACACACCGTTATACAGAATAATGTCCCATAGTGGTCCCTGCACATAGTATTATGTCCCACAGCCATAGCAGTCCCTGCACACAGTATTATGTCCCATAGCAGCCTCTGCACACGGTATTTGTCCCATAGCGGCCTCTGCACACGGTATTTGTCCCATAGCGGCCTCTGCACACGGTATTTGTCCCATAGCGGCCTCTGCACACGGTATTTGTCCCATAGCGGCCTCTGCACACGGTATTTGTCCCATAGCGGCCTCTGCACACGGTATTTGTCCCATAGCGGCCTCTGCACAAGGTATTTGTCCCATAGCGGCCTCTGCACACGGTATTTGTCCCATAGCGGCCTCTGCACACGGTATTTGTCCCATAGCGGCCTCTGCACACGGTATATGTCCCATAGCGGCCTCTGCACACGGTATTTGTCCTATAGCGGCCTCTGCACACGGTATATGTCCCATAGCGGCCCCTGCACACGGTATTATTTTTCATAGTGGCTCCTGCACACGATATAATATTCTCACTTTTATAATCCAATTTGTGCCACTCACTAGCTATTATTATACTGTGGGGTCTCTTCAGACCACAGAATATGAGTGGAGGGCGAAGAGAGGTGCCAAAACATAAAAAAACAATGTACTCACCATTCCACGCTCCGCAGCCGCTGTGTTCTCTTCGGGCGCTTCTGCCTGTAGTCAGCGACCGCTCATTGAGTCTCAGGGGTCACGTCGCGTCATTATGCGTAATGACGTCAGACGCAGACATGACCCCTGAGGCCCTGTCAGCTGACTTGAGGCAGAAGTGACCGAAGAGCGCACAGTGGCTGCGGAGCGTGGGATGGTGAGTGACTTTTTTTTTTTTTTTTTTGTCACCTCCCCGGGGGCTCCGCTTATTATACTCTGGGGTCTGAAGAAACCCCACAATATAATAACAGTTCCGTTTCGGCCGTGTTTGGTCCGATCGAAACTGCTGGGTGACAACTCCCGTGCCGCTCTTGGCACGCATGCCAGGGGTTGCCGACCCCTGTTATAGACAATCATCTTGGCTATCTCATACATAAATTTGACTTGCGACTATTTAGCATATGATTAGTTATGCAGTTTCTTGTCATGTTGCTGCATTGATACTGTTTTGTTTCTGGTGGTGGAAAATCTTTTTCTTCTTGTACAGTCATGGCCAAAAGTTTTGAGAATGATACAAATATTAATTTTTACAAAGTCTACTGCTTCAGTTTTTCTAATGGCAATTTGCATATACTCCAGAATGTTATAAAGAGTGATCAGCTTAACAGCAATTACTTGCAAAGTCAATATTTGCCTAGAAAATGAACTTTATCCCCCAAAACACATTTCAACATCATTGCAGCCCTGCCTTAAAAGGACCACCTAACATCGTTTCAGTGATTGCTCCATTAACACAGGTGTGGGTGTTGATGAGGACAGGGCTGGAGATCAATCTGTCATGATTAAGTAAGAATGACACCACTGGACACTTTAAAAGGAGGCTGGTGCTTGCCATCATTGTTTCTCTTCTGTTAACCTTGGTTATCTCTAAAGAAACACGTGCAGTCATCATTGCACTGCACAAAAATGGCCTAACTGGGAAGAGTATTGCAGCTAGAAAGATTGCACCTCAGTCAACAATCTATCGCATCATCAAGAACTTCAAGGAGAGAGGTTCCATTGGTGCCAAAAAGGCTCCAGGGCGCCCAAGAAAGACCAGCAAGCGGCAGGACCGTCTCTTAAAAGTGTTTCAGCTGCGGGATCGGGCTACCAGCAGTGCAGAGCTTGCTGAGGAATGGCAGCAGGCAGGTGTGAGTGCATCTGCACGCACTGTGAGGCGGAGACTCTTGGAGCAAGGCCTGGTCTCAAGGAGGGCAGCAAAGAAGCCACTTCTCTCCAGAAAAAACATCAGGGACAGACTGATATTCTGCAAAAGATACAGGGAGTGGACTGCTGAGGACTGGGGTAAAGTCATTTTCTCTGATGAATCCCCTTTTCCATTGTTTGGAACATCTGGAAAACAGCTTATTCGGAGAAGAAGAGGTGAGCGCTACCACCAGTCTTGTCTCATGCCAACTGTAAAGCATCCTGAAACCATTCATGTGTGGGGTTGCTTCTCAGCCAAGGGAATCGGCTCTCTCACAGTCTTGCCTAAAAACACAGCCATGAATAAAGAATGGTACCAGAATGTCCTCCAAGAGCAACTTCTCCCAACCGTCCAAGAGCAGTTTGGCGCTCAACAATGCCTTTTCCAGCATGATGGAGCACCTTGCCATAAAGCAAAGGTGATAACTAAATGGCTCAGGGAACAAAACATAGAGATTTTGGGTCCATGGCCTGGAAACTCCCCAGATCTTAATCCCATTGAGAACTTGTGGTCAATCATCAAGAGATGGGTGGACAAACAAAAACCAACAAATTCAGACAAAATTAAAGCATTGATTCTGCAAGAATGGACTGCTATCAGTCAGGATTTGGTCCAGAAGTTGATTGAGAGCATGCCAGGGAGAATTGCAGAGGTCCTGAAGAAGGGTCAACACTGCAAATATTGACTTGCTGCATTAACTCATTCTAACTGTCAATATAAGCTTCTGTTACTCATAATATGAATGCAATTCTATTTCTGTATGTAATAAAAACATCTGACAAACACACATAAAAACCAGAGGGCAGCAGATCATGTGAAAATATAATATTTGTGTCATTCTCAAAACTTTTGGCCATGACTGTATACTACAAATTTCAACCTGTTCTCACATTCCATAATAGCTAAATGTATTAGGTTGATTCCCAAGTGAGAGTCACTGGTTCAAATTGAGGATCAGCCACGAAGAAAATTTCCCAAGAAAAGAGAAACTGCATCATCCAGCTCATTGATAGTGGTCTCTCGGCCAAGAAATGGATGTCCAGGCAAAATATTGAAGTCAACAGGCTCATCACAAGGTCTATAAGTTCTTACACAACAAACACAGCAGTGGAGGTGGCTTATAAGTTTTGTAATAGTGAGATCACAGACGTCCATGCGAGCACTGTGTGATGCGCGTTACAAAAGTCTGGAATGGTGGCCTGAGAAAAGGTAAAGAAGCCTCGACTTCAATATCGTCATAAGAAGCGTTGGCTTGAGTTTGCAAAAAAGATAGAAAAATGGACAGTAAAAGGTTGGAAATGGGTGATTTGGAGTGATGAGATGAAAGTCAATAGACTGGCTGCAAATGGGTCTGGAAGAAACAAGGGAAAAAGGGGCTAATGGATCGAGAAATTGAAGGAACTGTCAAGTTTGGTGGAGGAAGCACCAACATTGGGAACATGCAGAAGAGACCTGGGGTCAGATTTTGGTCAAGACATGCTTGAATATGATCGAGAACATACCCAGAAGGATTCAGGCAGTGTTGAAAGCCAAAGGTGGATTTACAAAATACTAACAAAAATAATAAAAATTTAAATTTTGAATTTTAGGAGAAAAACAGTAACAATGCAGTTACATGACAAGAATCTACATAACTAATCACATGCTAAATAGTTGCAAGTTAAATTTCTGTATGAAATAGCCAAGATAAATGTCTATAAAATGCTAGTAGTCTCACATTCAAAGCTGTAGTGGATGGTGAGATATGGAGCCTGAAAGTCAAAAGTCCAAAACATTGTTACACTTTTGCTCGTCAGTGTATAGTGAAATTTGTATTGTGAACTGGAGACTTACTTTAAGAGTAAATGATCCTGTAAAGAGGGTTGGGTCTAGAAACAGGGACACTCTTATTGAGGACCTGTGCCTAGCATTGTACCTACTCCCATGTAAGTGAATGGAACTGGCCCACAATAGCATACATAGACCAAGGGCAAACAGACAAGAGTGGCACAGTTTCTATTTACAAAAAAAATAATTTTCCTCCATAGTTCATCAAAAAAGGATTAGGGTTGCTTTATGGAAAGTCATATTGTATCTATACTTTGCATGACAAAGCATTTTTGTGCTCTAACAGAACACTTTTAGAGCCCTTCCCATCAAAGTAGACATTTCAATCGTATTTTATGTATTCTTTCTGGTATATAAGACAATGGATTTCTAATCCCTCTGATCTGCTTTAAATTTTAATACAGCATTATATTCAATATCATTCCACCATTCTAAATTTGTATTGTTTTTTTTTTTTTTATGAAACACTTTGAAATATATTTGATATCCAGCATTCATTCACTTTACAAAGCAATGCATATTTTATATAGACATATTGCAAAGCAAAATTATACAGTTCAACAAGACTGACCTTTTTTAATACAGTATGTGAAATCAAGATGAAAGATTGAGAGAGAGAGAGATAGATATATATATATATATATATATATATATATATATATATATATCTCACTTGATAATTGCAATACAGTGGTTGAAGGCTGGCCTTTATATTTGTTACATAAAATCAAATCGAAATGATGTGCAAATCTATTACCTAGTAAAAGATATTTCATCTATTTACTTATTAACCCTACTGTATTGATAGATTATAATAGGTTAGCTGTATCCTTTATTACCATTTCTCCAGTAAATATAATTTGTTGTTTCTGAGTTATCTGTTTCTAGGAAAGTGACAATCCGTATACTGTAGCTACCTTTGCAGTTGGCCTAATTCATTGTCTTGAACATAAGAAATCCATTAAACCCATAATTTGGCGCAGCAGGACTCCCATACAAAACACTGTGAGGACATACAAACTCCATGCAGATGTTGTCCTTGGTTGAATCTGAATTTAGGATCCCAGTGCTGCTAGGCAATAATGCTAGCCATATGTAATTTTAGACTGGTGTGTTCCCTAGTTGATTTTTGGCTGCAGAATTATTCAGATCGGTCTGTTTTCACTCTCAAAGAGCTGGGTGACACTAGCACCCCTGTGGGTGATTATTGGTTATTACAATGAGCTTTCCCAGACTCAAATATGTCAGAAAAGAAAGACACTAATTTATACTTACTGGCGATTTAATTAATTTTAGGAGCAAATACTAAAATTCAGCATAAAAAGACTGAAGCATTTTAGGGTCTATAAAGGGAGTATAAGGGGGTCTCTTGATAGAGAATATTTTCTATATAGGTCAGAATGATATATATTTAACACAATACTCAATTCTTCAATACCCTGCCACTGTTGCTCTGACACTGCCCAGGTCCCCGTTTGGTCTCTCAGCAAACTGGAATGTTCTGCTCGGCTCAAACCAAATCAACAGCCACAGTATTGATCTGTTTCAGCTACTTTTATTTGATTTTTTGATTTTTTTACCCATTCTGAGCCCTATATATGAAAAAAATTACAATCCAATGAGTTAAGGAGTATTTTATATACTTGTTTTTTCCTACCAGAAAAAGTTTATTCTATTCTTGACATCAAAGGAGAAATAAGAGTTATAGAAATAATGTTTTTTTCTGTTTTTATCTCCAGCTTACAGCTGTTGATGCAGATGAAGGTGTAAATGGTCAGATTACATATGAAATCCTAGCTGGAGCTCAGGAGAAGTTTGTCATTAATAGCAAGACAGGGGTCATCACTATTACCCCTGGAGTTACTCTGTCTGTGGGGGATTCATTTGCCCTTACTGTAAAAGCTTCAGACAATGCTCCTCTAGCACAAAGAAGGTATGTATCAGAAAAATATTTGTTCATTAGGGATTTTGGATATTGTGGGGTTCTAGCACTGTTCTAGACACATACTATATGATCTATAACGAATATTTTTGTTCAGTTGATTTTTTTTTTTTTTTTTTTTTTAATAGATTACTGTATCTGTAATTTGTTGCCATTTATTGTCTCATCATTTTTAGTGGTAACATTATGAAATTGTAATATATTCAATTGAATGGAGCAGAAGAGAGAATCAAAAAGACCATTGTTTCCTGTACATTACAAGTTTGTTTATTCTAGCAGAGCCATAAAATTCCCTTTACATTGACCATTAGACATTTACTTTTTTTATGTTTTCTTTGTTTAACTTCCATTCCTTTCAAGGTTTATTGTCCGTTAAAGATGTGAAATTACTGCCATTCTGAAATGAATCTACATATTTGTATATTTTTCTATTGTCAATTACAGGAGCTCCATTACTACTGTTTACATTGAGGTCCTCCCACCAAATAACCAGAGTCCTCCACGCTTTGCACAATTGATGTACAACCTTGAAGTCAGTGAAGCAATGCGTATAGGAGCTATTCTTCTAAATCTCCAGGTATTATCATGTTATCATTATCTTTCAAACAAAAGAATGTCTTTGCAGCCTGGACAATGAAAATATTTTCTGCAGCTATCATAATGTCTTAAAAAAAATATTTTAGTCTGGTGTACTGCACAACTTTTCTTGACAAGTCAAAAAGATAGACAAAAATATAAGGTAAAGAATAGAGATGAGCAAACAGAAGCTGACAAAGTGGAATTCGATCCAAATTTCAGGAAATATTCGCTTCGCATCGAATCCGGATTTCCTCACGCTTCGTGCTAACAAATCGCATTTTTTCATAAAATGGCTGCTGCACATTAGGACATGGGGCAAGGAACTCTGGGAATGTGCGATCACCCACAATGCCATGCGTGCAGCCAATCAGCAGCCAGCCAGCCCTGTGATGTCACAGCCCTTTAACCCTTTCATGACTGTCCACAGCATTGGGAGTGGGTGTTAGCTGTCAGTTACAGCTAACAACCTGCTCCATAACCCCCAGTCAGAGCACAGCTCTGATCATGGGTTTTAACCCCTTGGATGCCTTGGTCAAACATGATCCCAGGTTGCTAGTAGCTCCCAGTACCTGGTTGATCCTGCCCAGAAGTGAGGAAGTCAGCCCATGTGTCTGCATAGCCTAACTTCCTCTATAGACTGCAGTATATGTGTATTGCAGTCTATAGTGCTGAACCAGTAATTCTACTTAACTATACAGGCTCTCTGCAGCCAAGAAATAGCAGGTTTTTTTTAACACGATTCGCCGCAAATTTGGATCAAATCGTATCGGAAAATTCGAAGCTGCCGAATCGAATTTTTAAAAATTCGCTCATCTCTAAAGAACTCTGCTTAGGTGACTGAAGTACCAGTGGCACACAAGCCCTTCTGCCAGAGCTGGGCCAAAGTGAGTGTGAAACTTAATTATTTATATGGGTATATGTTCAAAAATCTGCCTAAAACGTTGCCTTTCACAAAACAAAAGTTGATGGAAGCCAAATATTTATTTTACTCAATAAAGGGGTTTTCACATCTCAGAATTTCAGCTGCCATCATATCTCCCCTTCCATTCCACTGGATCTCCTGCTTGTTGTAATGGGCACAGTTATCTCTGGATTTACATATACAGATAACAGAATCACTGCTTAAGAAATTTAGCTAACATCAGGGTTCAAAAACTGAAAGTATTATGCAGAAAAAGGGAGAGAAGAGAATACAAATAACCAGAGAGCAGGGACTGAGTCATCATTCCAACCTGGGAACAGGTCTGTAACCTAAGCAACCAGCTGTTAACTGAGGAAATAGATTTAGTTGTAGCTGGTAAATGGAGCAAGATAGATAAATCAATGTATTTAGTAAAACACTTCGCTTAAGCTACAAGTCTGAATATGATCCTTGAGATGGGAATACTCCTTTAATTGTAATGGTAAACTGTGCTACATAAAATTTTCAGACATAACATAGAAATGTGCAAAGGGGAAATTGGTAAGGGTCTGGAAGGTCCACCTGTAATTGAAGTATACACATCCATCTATAGAGTGCCCAAGCCAGCACATATTTCTAGACATAGCGCCATTAATCCAGACGACTACTTGTTTCAAAGTGACAGTTGGGAAATTCCATTTGCCATGGTGGCTAATAATGATTAGTGGACCACCCTCTAAGATAGTAGGACATATGAAAATGCATTATTGTTATGGGACCATCTTTTTAAATGGAGTCAGCAGGAAAATTAATCATTAATTAGTATCTTCTAGGACTGTTTCTATACTTTTCAAAAATACCTTTCTTATTCTGCATTGCAGCTCATTTTCATGAAAATCAGGATTCCATACTTATGCAAATTAGATGAAAAGGGCTTTAGGGGGGTTTCTTCTCTACTGTGGCTTCACTCCCTGCTCCAGGTAACAACCCCTAACTACAAAGCGTAACAAAGTGGTAGATGTCACTCAAGCAGTTAGAGGTGGTTATTTAGAGCAGAGAATGAAGACCCAGCAGAAAAAGAAATGCACCTAAAGGCCTTTTAAGCTAATTTGCAAGAATAAAAATAAAAGGAGCTGCAATGCCAAATAAGAAAGAAATCTTTGGAAACTGTAGACAGTGCTGCAAGGTACAGTCAGTTTCATACCAGTTTTCCTGCTGAAAGACTCTCTTTAAAGCTCATGCCAGGTTTGGCCATGGTGGAAACGCTGCTGTACAAACCACAGCATTTTTCAGTCCCTGCACAGTGAATGAGATTCTAGTAAATCCCATCTACACATTGCAGAAAAATACCCACAGCGGCAATGCTGCGATTTCCAAAACCGTTGCGTTTTTTGGAAACCGCAGCGATTTCCAAAACCGTTGCGTTTTTTGAAAACCGCAGCATGTCATTTATACCTACGTAAACGCTGGCAGTTTCCCTATAGGTATAATTCAAGTAGAAAGTCTGCAGAGGGAAAACTATTTCTTTCTGTGAAAAGCACTGCAAGAAAAATCATAATGCGTTTCCCGCAGCACTTTTTCGCTGCGGCCCACTACATGGGTCCTTAACTTCTGTCTAAAACAACAATAATAAGCATTTAAGCCATTAAATGCTTTAGTAGATGGTGGTTGCCTTACTAAATAAGGGAATTAGATGCTAGGACTTTATATCATACTTCATTCCTGACATAAATGGTAGTTGTAGCTTTTTCTCAAGCATGCTTATGAATACTATACCAACCATTACTGAAGTGGCAGAATTGTAAAATTATGAATGGTAATGTACTGTATCACAACCACTGATAGAGGGAATGAGCATTTTTGTTTAATTCCCATATATTAACAGCTTTTCTAGAACACAATGAAGACCCTATCTGTCGAGACTATAGAGTTATATGAAATATTCATATTATATTAACACAAGTTGCACTTGCATTGATATCAACTTATTCCGAGTAAGCAGAAGCTTTAACAGTAGTCTGCAGGGAAACGCATGTTAATTATAGCAGATAACATGCTGTTTCTGTCAAGGTTTTGTGCTGCCTCTGTAAGAATTTTAAGCAAGGCGCTCATCTACTGGGCTAAATGTCTTTAGTTAAAAGAACAATAGAATTAGACAGACTGAATTATATATTTTGTACAAGCAGCAAGAATACAGGGTTAGGCCTTTATGTAAAGGGCAAAACCTTGTGCAGGAGAGTGAACAATGACACAAGGAATCCTTTGTGGCTGTGAACTATGGAGCTGCAGAGAATCAGTGCACAGCTACACAATGTGCCTTCGCACAGTATGTATGGAGCGATTCTCCCCTGAAAGTGAATTAAACATCTCTGGCCCCACTAAGCCCTGATCTCAACATAATGGAGTGTCTAATATTATGTGAAGACACTCTTAGAAGTAATTGAACAAGCCTAGATCCACAGAAGATCTGTTAGTGCTCCAAGATGTTAGGAACAAACTCCCTGCCAAGTTTCTTCAAAACTGCCTGCAAGTGTACCTAGAAGAATTGATGATGTTTTGAAACCTAAAGGAAGTCACACCAGACATTGATGGGATTTAGATCTCTCTTTTGTTCACTGCATTTTATTAGTTCACAAAAATAAACTATTACTTCTATCTTTGAAAGCATTCATACTCTGCAGCATTCATACCTAAAACTTTTTCTCAGTATCGTATGACAGTACATGCTTGTCACAACTCTGGGAGATGGGACCCAGTTGGCTGGGACTATGGGAACAGCTGACACTAGGTTCATCCTAGCTCTGGCTCTCTGTTGTCCTGGTCCTTAGGTGGACCACAGAGACTCTGGCGAGAACATACCCTGAGCTTGTTATCCTCTGTTGTTTAACTAACATCCATTTACTACTTTAGGAGTTATGTAAACAGTGTAGCAAAATGAGCTCTGCTGTTTCTGTAATCCCAGCCACCTCTGCATTAAATCACAGGCTTCAGGCAACTTAGGATCTTGAGATGTAAACCTGTCAATATGCCATGGGTGTATGGGAGTGCCCCTTTAAAATTGAACTTTGTAGTCATGCTTATTATTTCGAAATTAACATCCCACTAAAGGAGAAACTCCAGGCTTAGCTACTTCTAAACATTATATTTATTTTTCCTAGATGAATAAACAATAATTCCATTGCTTTTCAGATACTGCTGTGCAACCTATGTGAGATAAATATTTAACAGTCAGGACAGATATAGTTAGTGATCAGGCTGTGAGATAAAATAGATGACTAAAAAATATGCATAATATATTAAAGGTCCAAAATGGCAAAGAAAAATATAAATTCATACTGAGCATTTCATTGTGGGTTATTTTAATACACCTTACCTATACCAATATATGAATGTTCCATGATTAAAGGGGTTGTCCAGTGGGCTAAAAAAAAATTTAAGTAAAGGGTCACAACATGCATAAAAAGAATCATTACTTACCACTCAATCCTTCTTCTCTAATTTTCTTATTTTTTTTCTGCTAATCTCTACTTCTTGGTCCCATACAATACACAGGAAACGCCCCCTCAGCCAATCAGTGGCTTAATCGGGGCACCTCTGCAGCCAGTAAGTGTCTAAGTGGTCATTTCCTTTGTATTGAGAAAAATCAGAAAGTAGATAGCAGCAGGGGACCCTATTAGCAGTGGCAGGGGATCAGAAAAGTGAGTAATAATTGTATCTTGATGGACTTCTCCTGCAAGTATATTAAAAAATTTAAAAGTTCTACAAAAAACTCCTACCACCTTTTGTGTTCAGTGAACCTAAAATAAAAATTAAAGTGAAATAACTTTGTAAATAGTCTTGATCCTCATTGTGTCTACTGCATTTTGGTAATGCTGTGCTTTCATGAATACAGATTGCAAACAAACCCTACGTAGACTAAATCTGAACTCGCACTGCCTTACGTCTGCCCCTACTGTACTTCTTTTCTAACTTATCAATTGTACATTAGCAAAAAAAGTAGGGAACAGAAGGGAGGGGAGAATGGTCAGACTACCCAGGCTGGTTTGTAGTCTGTAATCAGGAGTTGCATAAAAGATAGTAGCCTACACTTCATCAAAGCTATTTTCAAAGTTTAATTTAATACTGATTTAATACTAATGTTTTCTACAGAATGTGATGTTCACACCAGCAGTTATTGTATATATCTGTCCAATCCCCAGGTGGCATTGATCTCCTCACCAACCGCACTTCAGACTGTTCATTCTCATTTTTTGAACCTGTTACAGAAGAGGAAGTATCTCAGCTACTTTCTTCTTCTCGCCCTACGACATGCAGTAGTAACCCTTTCCCCTTACACCTTCTCCAGTCTCTGTCTCCTGCCGTCACGACTTACATTACTAAAATATTTAACTTCTCTCTCTCTTCTGGAATTTTCCCATCCTCTTTCAAACATACTATCATAACCCATACTGCTGTTTCCACCATCCAATAGATCTGTCCCTGATATCTCCATTGCAGTCTCCGGCCTTACCATAACTCCTAGGCAGCATGCCCGCTGCCTCGGGGTTATGTTTGACTCAGACCTTTCCTTCATTATTTATTTATTTTGCTTACTTATATAGCGCCATCGTATTCCGCAGCGCTTTACAGACATTGACAGTCACTGTCCCATATAGGGCTCACAATCTACATTCCCTATCAGTATGTCTTTGGATTGTGGGAGGAAACCGGAGTTCCTAGAGGAAACCCACGCAAACATGGGGAGAACATACAAACTCCTTGCAGATGTTGTCCTTGGCAGGATTCGAACCCAGGACTCCAGCGCTGCAAGGCTGCAGTGCTAACCACTGAGCCACCGTACTGCTTCACCCCCCATATCCAATCGCTTGCATGCTCATGTCATCTCTACCTCAAAAACATCTCCAGAATACGCCCTTTCCTTACCACAGATACACTACAGACACTTATTGTTGCCCTGATTCACTCTCGCCTTGACTATTGTAACTCCTTACTAATCGGTCTTCCCCTTACTAAACTCTCCCCTCTACAATCTATTCTGAATGAGGCGGCCAGGCTCATCTATCAGTCTAGACGCTACAGCGATGCCTCTGGTCTGTGTCGGTCACTACATTGGCTGCCTATTCAATAACAGAATACAATATAAACTTATCACCCTCATCCACCTCCCTACATTTCCTCCTTCATCTCTGTCTATCGCCCAATCCGTGCTCTCCGTTCACTCAATGATCTAAGACTAACATCCTCAACAGGGTGGGCCGTGTATGGATACACCCAGATAAAATGGAAGTGGTTGCTGATATGACCTTACCGTTTTTGGCATATTAGTACATGGGAGGGGGGAAACCTTTCAGGCCAGGTGAGGCCCATGGCGGCCATCTGCAAAGCCACCGTTTTGGATTCAACTTTACTTTTTTCAATGGGAAGGGGGTCATGTGACACATCAAACACATGGAGAATTGCACAAGAAAAACAATGGCGTGCTCATTTTTAACGTATCTCTATTCATTATCGAGTTATTGACATGTTTCTTATTGTTACAGCCATTGACATGTTGCAGAGGTTAACCGATGAGGAGTGGACAGACATTGTGTTGATGTCTGTTGAACGCGGTACCTGGGTCATTGCAGCAGACTTCAATTCAAGAAACCCTACGAGACCACCCATCTCCCATGCCCTAGTTAACAAACTGCTCACCAAATTTCATGCAACTGGTTCGGTGTTGGATAAATCCAAATGTGGACGTATGAAAACTGTCACCACTGACGAAACATCAGTGACGAAACATCTCTGTGAGATGTTGTAAGCAGCTGGATCTTGTAAGGGTGCCATCTGTGTGTAGCCAGTATCTGTCAAATGGATGTTCAACTGATGCCACACTCCAGGGACATACGTCGAGTGCTACGCTGTGGGCTCTTGGTAAATGCTGCCAGGACCGCCACTGATGTTTCGTCATTGGTGACAGTTTTCATACGTCATCCAGCCTCAAATGTTTCCCCCCCTCCCATGTACTAATATGCCACAAACTGTAAGGTGATATCAGCAACCACTTCCATTTTATCTGTGTGTATCCATACTTATGGCCCACCCTGTATTATCAGAACCTCCCACACTGGTATACAAGACTTCTCCTGAGTTGCACCACTTCTCTGGAATGCTCTATCCCGGACTATCAGATTAAACCCCAATTTCTACAGCTTCAAGCGCGACCTAAAGACATATCTTCTCAGACAGGCCTATCACAACTCCTTATGTAAACCCTTCCTTAGTTAGAATCCCTAAAACGTACCTTCTGTTCATGCTCCCACATTACCCCACAGGATATGATGCCATTTCAGACTAATTTTATATGTCCAGGCACCATCTGCACGTTAAAGGACACGACTGGTGACGGCTCATACAGCTTTATAAATTGTCTGACCATTGTATAAGCAATGCTACCTCCGATGCCGCCCCTGCTACCTCCTGTGTCACCCCCTCTACCTCATAAGTTGTAAGCTCTTGTGAGCTGAGCCCTCCGTCCCATTGTGTGAATTGACTCTTTCTTTGTAATGTATCTTTTTTTTTCTGTACTTCAACCCTACAAATTGTACAGTGCTGCGGGATATGTTGGTGCTATATAAATAAAATGTATTATTATTATTATTATTATTATTATTATTATATATAGGGTTAAAGTTGGAAAAATCTGAGATCTGTCAAAGTTACAAACTTTGCTCCATTGCATCAGATAATTTCTAACTTTATCAATTCAATACTACTTTATTGATAAATGTACTTGCTATTGGTAACACCCCTTTCTTGACTGTTCTTGATGATTTTGTATTTTAGGCTACAGACAGAGAAGGTGATCCAATTACTTATTTAATACAAAATGGAGATCCTCAAAAAGTCTTTAATCTATCTGTAAGGTAAGATATCTACTGTTCTTGTTGTTTTACACTGTTACTTAATATGGTTATATCAGAAGATAAGATGCACCCCAGGTTTGGGCATGAAAAATTGAGAAAAAATATTTCATATTTTACCTGCTCTGGTGGACAAATCGAGTAGAGGAGTCAGTGTCACTAACTGGTATACTAGGGAAGTTAAAGGGGGTTATTAGCTAACAGTCTGCTCCGGCTGCTCACAAGGATTACATACACAAAAGGCCAATTAGTGACCTCCTCATGGTATAATGTCCTATTGGTGCCTCCACACATTATAATGGAGCATTATACTATGTGGGGGCACTAATGGAGCATTATATTGTGTTATGGGCACTAATGGAGTATTATACTGAGTGGTGGGCACTAATGGGTCATTAGTTTGTGTGGTAGGCACTAATAGGGTATTATACTGTGTAGTGGGCACTAATGGGGCATTAGTGTCCACCACACAGTATAATGCACCTAAGTGCCCCCACACTGAACTGGACAGGACAGGGAGTACTTAATGCACATACACACAAGGGCTGATTTTAATATGAAGATTTACATTACATCATGCTCTATCCAAGGGAGGGGGTGGAGGGAGGGCTTTACCCATGTCATGCTCAGACTGTGAGGGGGACGGTGGTGTGGAGCAAAGACCAAATGTACAGAGGGGACGAAGGGACAAAAAGAATATCGGCCGAAGGAAAGCTGTAGCCATGAAAGCTAATACCATGTGCCATTGCAAACATTGATATCTTCATATATGGAAGAGGGTCCTTCAGGCTCTCTCAGGTACATAGGCACAAGTGTGATTTCTACTTATACACGCCCAATAGCTCGCGTATACAGTACAATAAGCCATAACTGATGGGTATAAAATATCACTGTCTGATGGATGAGCCTACTCTTGTCTCAGCATCTATAGTCCTAACAATGTATACATTATATGTAACAGAAGTTTGTTTATACACATAGTACTTTCCACCAAGCTGTAATTCAGCCATTTTAAGAACAACTTTGAGACATTAGCACACTTTCCCAATATAATAAATTGCCAGTATTTTGCATAATGAGACCTAAAATATATTCTATTAAGAAATAAGATAAGAGGACATTACTCATTTGTTCTCTTCTTTTCATGTTTACATTAATAAGAGTTTATAATTTAGTTGTGCATTTCGCCAACATACAGCCCGATATATTATTTTGCAAATGATGTCTTAAATGTAGTTCTCTTTGTGTAAGTGTTGATAATTCTACTTACACTATTGTTCTGTTTTCTAAAGATTAACCTTGTGACATGAACATAATAATGTGTCATTAATGAGCTTCTATGAGCATCTATTGAAACGCTCAATGGATTGTTGCAAAGAAACAAACACAGTGGTACTCTTATGAGTAAGAGGCAGAAACATGTTTCCAATATAAATAACGATATTTCACACTGAGCTATAATTTCAGACAAGTAAAGCATTTAAAATGCATAAACCTGGCACTTACATTTGTTACAAAAATAATACTGCAATTCACAATAATACATAAACGATCATCTAGAGCAGTGACGGCTAGGATTTATTCATGACAATTATCATTAGAGAACATTAATGGCTTGAAATCATATATCTGAAATAAGCCAATTGCTGAACCGCAGAAGTACTTGTGGTACATTTCTTAAAATGTTGCATTATGCTAACATTAAAACAAATGCTTTATCTTTGAACCTGTGGTTGTTTAATATGTAGATGAGTCGCATAATAGGGAATTTATATCTAGGGAGCCATGCCTGGACTTCTCTATAGGCATAGTAGACCTGTGCTTAGAGAGAACCCTTCCCTCCATGGCATTATTAAGGACAACTTTGACATACAGCATTAATATACAGTTAGTGTAAAATATATGTGTGTGTGTGTATATGCATGTATATACAGCATGTTAGGCACTCATAGTGCTGTGGAATTGCAAGCACAACACCCAAGGAGGGACAATAGGTAGGCAGCATAGAGTGCTAGATAGTGTGATATGTGCACTGCAATGTTCTGCATTGTTTTACAGACACAAATGATAAAAGCTATATATGACTAAAAGGGTTTATTAAGCATTACAAAATCATGGCTGCTATCTCCTACAAATAATGCTATACCTGTCTTTTTGTTGTATCTGGTGCTTCTACTCCTCTTCATTGATGTGAAAGAAGCTGAGCAGCATTACAACTTGTTTAGTAAAGCTACATGAAGTAGGTCTGCTGTGGGTATCATCCCAAAACAGACCCATCCCAAGGCAAAAATTGGCTGTTTTTTGATGTGGGTTTTACCCCTGAAGCTGGGCCGGTTTAAAACCTTTGTATTGCTAAGGCTGAAAATGGCACCAAACCTATATCAAGAAATTGATCTGGCACAGGCTCAAAATCTGCAGCACAAGACACTTTGCACTGTAAGCTATTTTCAGTAGTGTGAGGGTGGGGATTTGTTTAAATCCCATTCACTTACATTGGAACGTTATATTGTAGCGGGTTAGCTGCCAACAGCTATCCCGCAGCCACCATGCCACACGTAGCACAGCCCTAGATTGTTTTCAATAATCCAGCTACGTTTAATTAGTAGTCAATACAGAAATCCAGGTAATTCCAAGAGGTTCGCTTAATTTTTTTTGCATCTGCATTTCAGCATCACTTATCAAGCTAATTAGCTAAATCATAAAAGGTAAATAATGTTTAGTTACACTTAAAACCACTTTTCCACTGCATGGTACTGGATCAACTCCATTCAATTGAAGTTCAGGTACTATATAGTACCTAAAGGCACAAATCAAAAGTAAGTCTCTTTGTAGTGGTCTTTATTTTTATGGTAATAATAGCATGGCCTGCACCCTTATTCATGCCCTCAAAATATCAATGTTTCAATGTGAACCTGACAGGACCATCAACTTGGTCCATCAAGATATACTTGAAAATTGATCTAGCATAACTGTCATGGTTCTGATAGGACTCTATTATGATGGTATTAATAGTTTATATGTTGAAATTTATTTACTAGAAATAAGAAAAACCCCTTTGATTCTCTATTTGTGCGCATATATATATAATATATAGTACCTTTTAATCTTATTAATAATGATTAGCATGTCTCACATTAACAGCATTTTATTGACAACATGTTCTAATGCTTTTTCTAGCTCGGGGCTTTTAATCTTGGCAAAACCTTTAGACAGAGAAAGTACAGACCGCTACATTTTGATAGTGACAGCATCAGATGGCCGACCTGATGGTGTAAGTTTTTAATTGTTGCTATTTTATTTTTTTTGCATAATTATGTGCCTGAATTAATGCTGTGCTGAATTAATACAGAATAACAAATCTTACTATTTCAAAATACAGTATGTAGCTAAGCCTGAACAAGTAGATACTATATTAAAAGGGGTTTACTGACACGTTTTATTATTATTAATTATTATTATTTAACAGTGCTGCTAGTGGGGCCCTAACATAATAAAACAGCATTCACCTCTCCCCGGGCCTATGTTTCCAGTGGCAGAAGCTCAGTTCATCTGTATAATGGGGCTCCCTGGCTGATGTCACCAGTGATGTCCCTTTTGTTCGAGGGGAACTGCTGCAGCCAATCGCACTTAGTGATGACCTCTACACAAGCATCAAGTCAGGAATATGTTGGTGCTATATAAATAAAGTTGTTATTATTATTATTGGCTCCCCGGGCCTACGTTTCCAGTGGCAGAAGCTCAGTTCATCTGTATAATGGGGCTCCCTGGCTGACATCACCAGTGACATCCCTTTTGTGCGAGGGGAACTGCTGCAGCCAATCGCATTTAGTGGTAACCTCTACACAAGCATCAAGTCAGGAATAGGTTGGCGTTATATAAAGTTGTTGTTGTTGTTGTTGTTGTTATTATTATTATTATTATTATTATTATTATTATTATTATTAGCTGCAGTGTCAGGCAGGGGGTGTGATGCAGAGCTACAATCAGTCAGCCAGTGTCATAGTACAGAATCACACCCCTGCCTGACAACTGTGCTAGAGTTTACAAAAAACAACTTTAAAAAGAGTTTACCCACTAATACCAGCGTCTGATTGTCCCCAGATGAAAGGAGCAATGGTGTGCATGCATGGCCACTGCTCTGTTCCCTTCTATGACATAACATGACATGAATGAAGCAGTGCTCACACATGGGCACCACTCCTCCATTCACATGGAGCACTTGTGTACCAGTTTTGTGATCACTGGAAGTCCCAGAGGCCAGACTTTCAGTGATCAAACAGTTATCTCCTATCTTGTGAATAGGGGATAAATGTTATTAGTCAGAAAACCATTTTAACAGAGCTGAGCTACAGTACCAAACACAACCTATCGATAGATGTAGAACTGTTTTGATTTTCTCTAACCCTGGACAGCCCATTTGCAAAATTGAACTTCTTGGAGATAATGGAAAGTTGGTGGCTACACACATTGGGCACTTTAAAGGTCTGTTAAGATCATGACTCCTTAGTATATTGATGCTATTGCATATGTTAATGCAATGATTTGCCAGCTATACTACTGTTACCTGTCACATTTCATGACCTTATACCCTCTGATTATGAAAGTATTGGGATTTTTGTTTGTCCGGATTTAGGAAACTTGGACTACAGCATTGCGGCGTTCCACATGTTGTCAGGCATGCTTTATTTATTAGAACCAAGTAACATCCAACAAATTAATATTGTACCAGTGTAATTTGCACCTCATAAAGGCACAAATGTTTGTTTAGGTCACTTCATGCCCTTGTTTTCCCTGCTCTTTGAGAAAATAGGAAGCAGTAAGCTTTTAATTCTGCATGTAGTGAACCGTAACAGTTTTATGCACCGTGTTTCTGTGACCTGCAATGTTCCAGCAATGATGTGCTGTGCAAGCTTGTCCTTTATGTTTAACAACTCTGCATCATTACTGAAGATGTTTTTATGGTAGCGTTGATATTCACATACAGTGCCAGCTGCCATTTTATCACAGTAAATTCAAACAAACAATCTAATATGCACAATGGCATTGTTTATTATCCAATTCTGCTACTAAATGGAATAAAGACCTAATAAACCAAGAGAGCGGGAGAAGATCAGACATCAACTTGGAAGCTAATATCGCTTATAATTGCTCATATAACATGATTTTGTGGGACCTTTAGAAAAGTGGATTTGAAAGCAAATAGCCGCTATTTTTGTCTGGATGTACTAATAACTGCCTAAATTAAGAATAATAAAAATGGAAGGACACATTGGAATGTGCAGTTTAGTTTGCCCAGAGAAAATTGCTAGATATAGCATGAGATTAATAGTTATGATGCATAATATTTTGTTATGGCAGGTGATGGTGTAGAAAATCTTGCTGATTCAGCAGCTGTCTAAAATATTCCCAAAATCTATGTAAATTTAATGTGGCAAGTGTTCTAGAATTTAGGCTAAACTATTGGCCACATATTAAGGGCTTATTGACATGTCAGTTTTTCACAGGCAGCATACACTCCTATTAATTTTACATGGGCTTTGCTTTTTTCACAAAACATTGGTCTTCAGAGAAATGCTCTATTTGTCCATTTTGCAGACTAATCATGTCCATGGAAATCTACACTGTTAGTCTGAAAATCCCAGACAGCATTTTAATTGGATCCTAGACATTGTTTAATACTGTATAGCAATTTTATGGAAAAAAAACCACAGTAGTAACGCTATTGTTATTAAATGCAGTTGAGCAAAAATCTAGCAACATTGTTAAGCTGCATTTGCTGCACCTTGTAGTTCCAAATGTTTTGCAATGGATTTAAGAATAAATAGGTTCACATACAAACACTAAATAAATTAAATTAGTTTATATCAGAAGATCTGCTATTATGAAGATTTTCAAAGCCATAGCAAAGAATTTGATAGATAGGGAAGCTCCATTAGTGGAAATGTGGAGGAGATATTTTAACTTCTCAATTCTTTCAGAGATCCTGGCTACTATAGAGAGGTTATAGCCAAATGTTTAAACAAAAATGGGAGCCGTGGCTTTGCAGATACATGGTTCAGGAAGAAAATGCATCTGTGCTAGAAATTTAGGTGTACCATTAGGAGTTGATGGAGGGGCAGCGGGAAGTGGTGAGGAATTTTTAGTACTTGGTTTTATGTTATCTATCTATGATTTGGCTGTTTTCAATTGAGAAAATGGAATAAGCCACTTATCTTCAGGAAGAATAAAAGGACTGGCATCAAAATTTGAACTTGTCTGATTTCCCCCCCCCCCATCACTACTTGTAGGGGAAAAATCTGCAGGTCCAGTTCACATTAGATAGTTGGCCATTTTGGTTGATTTTACAGTAATGTGTATGGGGGCCTTAAGCCATACTCTTGGAGTGTTCCTGTTTTTGGTCGAGAAAGGTAGACCAGATCTACATAATCCTAGTGTGAAGAAAGTCCAAGCACTGCTGACCGTGTAGTCATTTTAGTAGTAAATCATTTCTGATCATTTTTCATTGCTGTTGATCTTAATATCTTTTTAGAATCAGCCTATGAAACGTACAAACAAACCATTGAGTAATAACAATGGTAATAACCATAGTAATAGTAAAACATGTTAGAAAACATCTGAGAGATTTAGGCATAGTTACATCATTAAAATGTCTGAAACATTTTGTGTTTCATTTGTAATATCTTGGAAATGTTCTAATGTGGAGATTCTAAATTGTAAATCACTTAATCCGTTGTCGCTTTCTCTTGGAAAGAGCCTGAAAAGTGAACATTAGATACCTATTACAAGGATTTGTTAGGAGACTGTCCTTGTAGCTGCATTTAGAGACAAATTACATTTTATCTGTAAAATACTTTGGGTAGAATCAATCAACTCAAATAAAAATGAAAGAACAAAAGTGTAAAATAAGTCAGCGCTTGTCTCAAATAGAAGCTGGATCACGAAGCGTTGAAAATTACAACATGAAAACAATTTTAACGTGAAGAGTTGACCATTTGTAGTGGTGATGTTATGATTATATTATTTTAAAAATAAGTATTCTTTCAAAAAGTCACATATTTGGTGATTTTTTTTTTTTGTACAAAGTGATTTTATTTAAAAATGTTAAACATTAAAAAAAAAATACTAAAACAGTAATTTTAAGTGGTGCTTACTTTATGTATTAAAAGAGCTATCAGAAAATAGGGAGAAATATGAAATTACTTGGTCAAGTAACGTTTTGGATTTAACATTTTTTTGGGGTGTTCCATGCTCTTGTACAACTACGACTACACTGTTACTCTGTATAAAAATAAAGAAAAAATATCCACATTAATATAAAAAAACTATAAATATTTTTATTATCCAATAAAAAACATGTACGGACACTACAATGACATAACATAATAGCACATATAGTAGGGGTAGGACTTGTAAAGTCAGATAAAGTACCAGTTACACCAGATGATTTGCATGAAACAGTATACAGGTAATTGAAACGTAACTAACCAGATATCAAAATAGAATGTCAATAATAAATTATGCATAGGGGTGTATCAAAAAATAGAATCAAATGTTTTTTATTGGATACTAATAGATATTTATAGTTTTTTTTTTTTATGTTAGTGTGGATATTTTTTTCTTTGTTTCGGTATATTATCCCACTTTAGTTACAAATGCCTCTTTTTTTTGTATTGATTATTTTCTGTATAAAAATAGGCATGAATGGATTAATAAGGCAGGTAGTCTATCAGCCCATCTCAGCAGATAGACCATTTTACTTGGTTACATATAAGCATGATTGAAATCTTCATTAAACAAGGAGTGCTGTCCAAGACCATTGACCAGTTTGTGTCTTCTAATTTCAAATTGACTTATTTGTTTTTTTTTTGTTTTGTTTTTTTACTTCACCATTAAACATTTTTTCTTTACAGCAGGAATCTTACCATGAAATGTTTTCTACTAGTTGTCATAGCATTAAATAATACACCAACAGTTGCCCTGTGCAGGATAAATTATTATAAAAAAAAATAGGAATAACAAGCTATTAAAAAAAAGTAAAAAAAAAAAAAAAAAGTTTTCTATTGGCCTAAGCGCTCATACATGCTTAGGATAGGCAGTTGTATTTGCATCTACAGTAACCTCCCCTAATATGCTACATCACTGTATAATTTACATGTAATGCAGTGCTCTACAGTGCTTTGCATTGAGTCAAATTAAAGAGTTATAAAATAGGTTTAAACTATTGCTTATGATGGAATCTGACAGAAAAAGGAACCTTTTGTAAATCTGTAGGAAAAAAGAGGCAAATGGAGATGCAGTAGGAGCAAATAGAGGTCTACAGGCAGAATCAGACTGGCCCACAGGGGAGCAGGGGAGTCCCTGAGTCAAAGAGGCCTGTAAGCAGGAGTAGACCCCCAGTCCTCTTACCCCCTGCATTAGCAGTGCATGATACACCATACACTCACCGTCCATCATGCAGCATGTCAGACGGTCTATGCTTTTATGTATTTAAGTGGATAGATGGTTTAAGAAACTATCCATTTTAGAATTACAGTCATATAAAAAGTTTGGGCACCCCTATTAATCTTAATCATTTTTAGTTCTAAATATTTGGGTGTTTGCAACAGCCATTTCATTTGATATATCTAATAACTGATGGACACAGTAATATTTAGGATTGAAATTAGGTTTATTGTACTAACAGAAAATGTGCATATGCATTAACCAATTTGACCGGTGCAAGTATGGGCACCTCAACATTAAAGTGACATTAATATTTGTAGACCTCTTTTGCATACGCCTCTGTCGCTTCCTGTGCTTTTATCGTCCTGTCCTGGTGGGTTTTTTAACCATTCCTCTTTACAAACATTCCAGTTCAGTTGTTTGTGGTCCCGGCTGGCGCCGCTTCATTTCCCCGTGTTCTGTTTCGGTCTGGGGCTGGGTGCCATTCCAGCTTCTTTGTTCCTCTGCTTGCCTGGTGTTTGGGCTGTGTTTTGGATCTTGTCTTGCTGAATATCCTCCCCGGCGTCTTCTTCGTCCTGATTCTTGTACATTATTCTCGAATCTGCTGATACTGGTTGATCCATGCGCCCTCCTTTAACGATTCCCGGTGCCGGCTTGGCCACACGCCCCAGCATGTGGACCTCCACCAAATTTTACAGTGGGTAGCGTGTTTTTCTTGGAATGCTGTGTTTTTTGGACGCCATGCATCGCCTTTTGTTGCCACAACTCAATCTTTGTTTCATCAGTCCACAGGACCTTCTTCCAAAATGAGCTGGCTTGTCCAAATGTGCTTTTGCATACCTCAGGCGACTCTGTTTGTGGCGTGCTTTCGCGGCTTTCGCATCACTCTCCAATACAGCTTCTCCTTGTGCAAAGTGTGCTGTATTGTTGACCGATGCACAGTGACACCATCTGCAGCAAGATGATGCTGCAGCTCTTTGGGTGGTCTGTGGATTGTCCTTGCTGTTCTCACCATTCTTCTTCTCTGCCTTTCTGATATTTTTCTTGGCCTGCCACTTCTGGGCTTAACAAGAACTGTCCCTGTGGTCTTCCATTTCCTTACTATGTTCCTCACAGTGGAAACTGACAGGTTAAATCTCTGAGACAACTTTTTGTATCCTTCCCCTGAACAACTATGTTGAACAATCTTTGTTTTCAGATCATTTGAGGTTGTTTGAGGAGCCCATGTGCCACTCTTCAGAGGAGATTCAAATAGGAGAACAACTTGCAATTGGCCATCTATACCTTTTCTCATGATTGGATACACCTGGCTATGGTTCAAAGCTCAGTGGGTTACAAACCAATTTTGTGCTTCAGTAAGTCAGTAAAAGTAGTTAGGGTATTCAAATCAATAAAATGATAAGGGTACCCAAATTTTTGCACCGGTCAAATTTTGGTTTAATGCATATTGCACATTTTCTGTTAGTACAATAAACCTCATTTCAATCCTGAAATATTACTGTGTCCATCAGTTATTAGATATATCAAATTGAAATGGCTGTTGCAAACACCCAAATATTTAGAACTAAAAATGATTAAGATTAATGGGGTGCCCAAACTTTTTCATTGACTGTATATAGTCACTGAGACGACATCTAGGCACAGAGACCAGCAGACCAGTATCCTCCATCCCCAGTCCCACCTTCTTAATATTGCTGCAGGGACAACAAACAAAATGATCTTGCTTATGTCTGAGGGCTACTGGTGTATGAGCAGGTTTTCCTGGCTCACAGAAATGAGAGCTTAATTCAAGGCAAGGGCACTGTCACCAGGCAACTAAGAGGGCTTACAGGACAGACACAATCTGAGGCAAGATTTATTACTGAAACAAAATCAGTGTTAAAAACCGTTTTTGGAGTTTGCAAATAGGTGTCAGATAATATATGCAGGTACAGTAGTTGTACAGTGAGCCACCAGAATGAAATTTTACTGAGTCTTAGGCGCCCCAGTATAACACTATCAACAGGTTCCCTAGTGCAGCTCAGTTGAAGTGAAGGATGTAGCCATGTATAGCTCTGATAAGTGCTGGATATTTGGTGCATATTAGTAGTTAGAATAATAAGTGAAGAGAAACTTGTACAACATCCTGTGAGCTCTAAATGGCGAATATGGCAAGTTACTGGGTGTTTATTTACTTACATGTATGGCAGTTATGAGGTTTTGCACACAAACACTCATTTAGTCCTTACAATTTACATTACTGTCGGCAGCACATCCCCCATTTATACAAGGTAGTGTGCAGCAGACAAATGATGATTTTCATGTCATCACAAAAAATATAATCAATGAGAAATGCGCAAATAATTATTCCTGCGATCTCTAGACATGTTAACGTTGGGCAGTGTTCAGAAACAATTGTTTGGATGGCTACAAACCCATGTAAACTGTCCTTTATGCAAATATTTCCCAAAATTAGTATGGGATGTTGGATGTGTTTCTAGTTGGATGTACAAATATACAACAAAGTACTTCCAAAAAATGTTTATTTTTTCACCCATTACAAAGGTGAAATGTGAGTAAATGTAACCTTACTGGGCAGCACGGTAGCTCATAGCCTTGTTTGCGTGGGTAACATCGGAGTACTTCCTCCCACACTTCAAAGACATATTTATGGGGCATTTAGATTGTAATCCCTATATGGAACAGTGGCTGACAAAGTACTGCAGAATATGCTGACGCTTTACAAGAGTGAGTAAAAATTGCCGGTAGTTGTATTTGCAAATTCTCCACTCTTTTTTGGTCCTCAGCTGCATTATGTGACTTATACTCTGACTTTCCAACTGATGCAATATCTTACAGTCACTGTGGATACGCAAATCAGTTTTTTCAATTTTTTTTCCTATGGGGCTGACATTGAGGCTTCCATAAAAATGAATAGATGAACTGAATTCCTGTCCACACATAAGACCCTGTGTTAGTCGGAGAGTCAGTGTTGCTCTCATGATTCAGCTAACAGGCCTTAGAATATAATTGTGTGTGGTAGTGCTCCTTTAAATTTTGAGTAAAACTGTATATATTCTGGTGTAATATACTGATAACAACCAACTCTATTGAACCTTTTTTTTTCAGAGTTCAGACTTTTACTATCTGTCATCAAATCTGGGCTTTATTCCATCTACTAGCAGCCTTTCATGTCTAACAATGAATTAAAGGGTAGGAATTAGGCCAGAATAACAAGAAAAAAAAAATCCATGGAGAAGACGCTAAAGTCACCTCTGTTGTCTTAACTTGAAAATAACACATTAAACTGTCATGGCAAATGCATTTTTCTTTAAAGTGCTGTATTTTTTGTGTCATCAGCAAAATAATAAATTGCTACACATTTAACGACGAGAACAACAACAAGCAATCAGTGAAACCCTAAATTGTGGATTTAAATAAAAACTTTAGAAAACAACTCAAACTAAACGACAGAAAAAAAAAAAAAATCTAACGTTTAAAAAAAAATCCCGGAGAACTCTCCAATCAGTTACATTTTATCCATTGTTTACGAAACAGGCAAATCCGCTTAGTGCAAAACAAAAGCACATCAAACGCCATTCACGTAACATACAGTATTTATCTGTACAAAAGTAAATTATTTCAAGTACAATGTGCAGTGGTTTGTTTAAAGCTGCATCAATGCTCCTAGCTCTGATCTGGAACCACGAGGCTGATGAATTGTTTGCTCATGACATTTGAAATTATAGATGTACTATGGTAAAGTGTAGCAAGGACCAGAAAATTACAATGTTTAGCCTGGTGCATAGGAGGAAAAAAATCACTAGAAAAAAAAAAGTATGAGTAAATGGCCTTTACCTATTTCCACCTGCATAAATGTAGATCTAAGTTGCCTTGGTGAAAAAAAAGCATAGAACTTTCACTCTTTTTTAGTACTTCATATCAAAGTTTACAAAGGTTTGATAATGCTAAATTTTAAAACATGGAGTACCAGGTGTTATCTATTCCGCAGAGATATATCCAGTGAGGAATCTAACATCTAACATAACTAATCTGCAGAAATAGTAAACTGGTGGCCTGGCTACATGTGTGGCTACCATAATGTGGTGGATTGTCCGCCACTTATGTAAAATTCTGTAATCAGAAATTTAAGCCCCACCCTCACCAGGACTCCGCCTCCTCTACAGCAGGGAACCTGTGCAGTACAGATTTCACAGAGATTTTTCTTTTCTTTTACAATCACATCTCTAGAGGCAAAGCCATCTTGTATATCCTACTAAGAGGCTGCAGGCATGTATCAGGCAGGTGCCATTACTTTATTTATAGTTTTTTTGTCCAATTACCAGACTTTAACACTCAAAAGTATGCAGCAAGCTACTAAGTTCCTTTTAGTGGTGGCATCTGTAGCTAATACGTTCTCAATTTATGCCTAGAATTTTGAACCTACAATTCTACAAAATTGTGTTAAATCTCTTTGTCCCTAGCAGGAGTGGTTTGGTCATTTTTTACCTATTACAATTCACTTTATATACTGTATGTATAGGGGTGTCCAAATCAGGCACAAAGTATATACTGTATACATTTATAGGCATGTCATATATCATGTTTTATTGTGTGTATCAGCTATATGAAGAAACACACCATTGCCAATGTTTAAAGTTACCAATTTATATTACATGATGTTCATTGACAGTTTTTAAAATACAAATTTGTGGATTGTATCTTGTAATCGCTTTACATTAGAGACAAAGCTGATGACATTGTTACTCAAATTACACACAAGCTGTTCTCTTCCTTGTAGACTTGCGCCCAAGCGAGGCTTTGATCATAGAGAATAATGGTTTATTTTTATTATAATTATCTGCTAATTAGTTTTAAGTCCTACCACATTATATGTTTTCCTTTTATAGATACTTTAGATACTATGTTACTTATGTAATCATTCAAGGAATCTTTAGTACTTAGAACCATATTTAAGACACTGCCATTTTCTATGGTGCCAGAGATTTGGTAAGTCATCTTAAATGTCGTATTTTTAGCGTAGTAATTTGTAGCAATCTGAGTTTTGAGTCAATTATAAAAAGCAGATCATTATAGAAGTGAACTGCAATTCCCTTGTGCCTCATGCACATCAATAAGAGACAGACTGACAGGTCGACACTATTGCAAATTGAATAAAGCTAGAAACACATCACATCTTAAAGAGGATCTGTTGAGTATGCCATTTTTATATCTCAGGTTTAATTGCCTTGTTATGTCTCTGTACATTATGGCCAGTGTTGGCAGCAGAAAATGGAGCACATAGATCCTGGGATTTTAGTCTGTTAAGATTTTTCAGGGAAAGTGAAAAAATAAGACAGAATAATAAATAGAAGGACATGCCATGCAAAAGTAAAATAAAAAAAATAAAAAAATCTTGTAATTAAATGTGATTTTACTCTATTCTCATCTTGAATAAAGACACATCATTCATATAGTAGTTATGATGGCTGGGCAACATGGTCATATAATGAGTTGTCCCCTGGGGTATAACTAGCAAAGACTGGGCCTCATAACAAACTTTTGACTTGGCGGCCTCCCTTCCATGGCATAGCGCCCCCTTTCCTGGCCCCTGCACAGTATAACACCCCATTTACAGATACTATAATGTCCCAAAGTGGCCTCCAGACAGTATAATGCCCCATAGTGGCCCCTCCACACAGTATTATGTCCCACAGTGGCCTTTCCACACAGTATAATGTCACATAGCGGCCCCTGCACACAGTATTATGTCCCATAGTGGCCCATCCACACAATAGTATGTCCCATCGTTGCCCCAACAGTGTTCATTGCAAAAACTTTGTGTTCAGCGGAACCCAAAATTTTTGGGGTACACCACCCACAAACTATTAAGCTCTGTAGTCTTTTCAGACCCTAAAGTATAATGATCGGAGGTCCTGGTCAGGTGACAAACATAAAAACCAGTGGTACTCACCTCTCCTGTGCTCCAGCGTGATTCCCTGCTGTTTTCAGTCTTCTTCAATGACGTCGCAGACGTGGGTTACGCTGGCGTCATCATGCGTCACGACACCGGCCTGACCCACTTGACGTCACTACAGACGCCCAAAGACATCAAGGAGTCACGCCGGAGCGCAGGAGAGGTCAGTACCACTGGTTTTTATGTTTGTCACCTCACCTGGGCCTCCAATCAAAAGTAGCAGCAGCTCACCAGGCCCCATAAAGTCACGGGACCTGTGGCAGCCACTAGTATCGTAGTTACACGACTGGTTGTCCTGATGGATAACATGTTATTACACAAGATGGGAAACTAATGGGAGGTATCCAGTGGTGAACCTAGCCTCTTTGCTGCCTGAGGCGGACTATAGAAAGACGCCCCCCCCCCCCAAAAAAAAAAAAAAAAAAAAAGAGTTTCCATGCTACTAGTTTAACACACTGTTATCGTCGCACAATATATACAATACACAAAGTTATAAAACAGTTTTTAAGAATTCTTCTTCCTGTATTACTTCAGTATCAGATCAACAACACGGCATTAACAATGAAAGTAACTTCACACATCTTCTGCTTGGTGGATGGACGAGCCCACGTGGCCCCCATTCTCTATAATAGGAGCACCGCAGATAGCTGAGTACTGGACTTCGGGTATCTTTGGCACTCCCATTAAAGTGAATGAGAGCCACGCGGGTTCGTCCATCCACCAAGTGACACACCTATATATATGGCTGCAGCCAGGCTGGATTCCCACCTAGTGGGGGGAAAAACCCAATTCTCAGGCTCAGTGGGGGTCTCAGCAGACAGACCCCCATCAATCAGGTATTTATCCTCTATCATTTAGGTGAATACAGGGCAGTAACATTCTGTGACTTACAGGTGACGTCTCTGACTAATCGGTCACATTTCCCTTCTCTTTCCTCTGGACCGCCATGACCACTTCTGCCAGCTGTGACTTGTCTCTGTAAAGGTTGCAACACAGACATCTTTGGATCCTCACTTTTCCAGGCATCCAACCCACATTGTCCTCACCTACACAAAGCCCCCATCCTGCTGCTACCCCCAATTATAAAATATATGATATAACCCCCCCATAATGAATAATACTCCCAAGTGCATCTGTATAATAATAATGTCCGTGTGTACCCTGTATAAATAGTGCCCCTTATTAATAATACACCAGGTGTTAACTAATTAAAAGGTTTTCCAGGTCATTAATAAACTAATCAGTGGGGTTCAAAAACCCAGGACCCCCACTGATCAGCTGTTTGAATGGTACCTGTGTAAGCGCCGTGACCGCTTCTCTGTTTACAGAGTGTATTTCATCTCATAGCGGCCATGTCATGTAACTACAGCCTCGTCCTGTACATGTCTACAGTATGTGACAAGGCTACAATTACATCACACGGTCACTATAAACAGACAGCGTATAATATAAACAGGTGCCATAGCCCATGTTTATAGCGCCCCATTTACATACACTATAAAGTTCCACAGCAGCCCCTGCACACAGTATTACACAGTGTTATGGCCCGCAGCGGCCCCTGCACACTGTATTATGCCTCGCAGCGGCCCCTGCACACGGTATTATGCTCCATAGTGGCCCCTGCTCATGGTATTATGCCCCGCATTGGCCACTGCACACAGTATTATGTTCCGCAGCAACTCCTGCACACAGTTTTATGCCCCATATTGGCCCCTGCACTGGTATTATGCTCCAGAGTGGCCCCTGCACAGGGTATTATGCTCCATAGTGGCCCCTGCACTGGTATTATCCTCCATAGTAGCCCCTGCACTTGTATTATGCTCTATAGTGGCCCCTGCACTCGGTATTATGCTCTATAGTGGCCCCTGCACTCGGTATTATGCTCTATAGTGGCCCCTGCACAGAGTATTATGCTCTACAGTGGTCCCTGCACAGGGTATTATGACCCATAGTGGCCGACCCATGAACTATTATTATACTCTGGGGTCTTTTCAGACCCCAGAGTATAATAATTGGAGACCCAGGGGAGAATACAAACATAAAAATCAGAGTTACTTACCTATCCTGGACACCGGTGCACTACTTGCAGCTTCTGGCCCTGTTTAATTGCGCACACACGTCACGTGATCAGGCCGGCGACGCGACCTGATGACGTCACCACAGGCCTCAAGCCTGCTCGGAGTTACATCGGATCGCAGGAGGTGAGTAACACTGTTTTTTATGTTCCCTCACCAACCCTAGGCCTACGATTATTATACTCCGGGGTCTATAGTAGTATTTGCGGCCCGCGGCCTAAGTTACCGATGCCCGCGGCCGCTCACAGCGGCATCTGCTTCCCTTTCTGCGGCCCATAGCAGAAGGGGGAAGCGGGGGCGGCCACAAGCAGACGCGGGGTAGGTAAATAAATAGGCCCTGATCTGCCGGGGATACTCCAACAGGTTACGGCCTATTTATATAGATAAAAAAAAAAGCTATACTCACCTGCGATGCCTTGATGCAGCCGCCGCCTCCTCCTCTTCTTGTCCACAACGTGTGTGTCTCAGCGTAGGCGGCGTGATGGCGTCATTGTATCGCCGCCTGCGCTGAGATGCGACGTCTTGTAAACCAGCCCAGGACAGGCCGCGCTCATCCCTGTTTTTTTTTTTTTTTTTTTAAAGCGGCCTGTCCTGGGCTGGTTTACATTAAATAGTAAAATGCCGCCCCCCGGACAGTGCCGCCCGAGGCGGCTGCCTCACCTCGCCTCATTAGCGGTGCGCCCCTGGAGGTATTCCAATGGTAAGTAGCAAACCAAGTATACTGCAAAGAGTTGTATCTTCTCACTTAACAGTTAAAGAGAGTCTATCATTGCATATATCAGTTTTCAACCGACACCACGTTGGAATAGCTTTTAAAGGCTATTCATCTCCTACCTTTATTTTCTATGTCACCGCCACCGCCTGTTTTTCAATTTATGTAAATGATGCTCAGAGAGAACAGAGGGCACTGCCAATGTGTAGTGTTCATCACGCCCCCTGCTTCTTCACTGCGTTAGCAGCCGACGTGCTGTTCTTTGGGATCAAAATCCCATGCATGCGCCGTTGGCTCTGCCACTTCGGGTTCGGGCAGAGCCAAGTGCGCATGCTCCACCCGCCACCTTGATTTGGTTACTATGCGAGCATACTGAGTGCATGTAGCAATAGAATCAAAATGGCGGGCGGAGGCTGAGCAGTTGGCACTGCCCGAATCCGAAGTGGCAGAGCCGACTGCGCATGCCGGAAACATGTGGAGGCAGGAAACAGAAGCAGGGGGCGTGATGAATACCACACATAGGCGGTGTTGCAGGGGATGACGAGCCTGTGCTCTCTAGCATCATTTACATAAATGGAAAAACGGGTATAACTTGAAAACGGCGGCGAGGACATAGAAAATAAAGGTAGAAGATGAATGAATCCAATGTGGTGTCAGTTGGAAACCGATATATGCAATGATAGACTCCTTTAAGTAAAAGATTGATTTTCCAGAGACACAGTGGATTGTGGTTCTGACACAATACTGGGCCACAAAAGTCCAAAAGAAGATGGGCTGCAATGTCTACAAATGAGGTTATAATTTTCCATTGGAGTTCATTTCTTCTGAGTTGACTCACAAATATATTGTTAGGCCTTACTAATATTTTCATTATGTGCAGTGGAGCTGAGCTCCATCACAGCTTTAAATATTCCAATAAAACACAATTTCCTTGAAAAAACAGATTTTAGAAATTTGCAAATGAGGCTCAAATGCTCTGAGGTATGCCTGAGTCTCCAAGTGCTCCCGCTGGGCAACACCAGGCACGTGGACAGGAATTCAAAAAGCAGTGTCACAGACGTAGGATAGGAAGAACCAGTCAATCAAGTGTAAAGAGGCAGTAATTTAAACCTAGAGATGGAGCTCTTGTATACTTTGGCATGTCTCCATTGCACTTGAGCCTCATTTGCATATCTCCAAAAACAGCTTTTTCAAGGAAGTGGTAGATCCACCATGATATTTAAAGGAATGATTATGCACTCTGCATAATGTCTACAATTGCACTGTGGCTGGTTTGATGTTGAGTTTCCTAGTGACAGCTTCCGTCATGTTTTTTTACTTTTGTAACGGAAGATAAAGTCGTGCATGCAGGACTGTTTACATTAGTGTCAATGGGAACGGACACAGAATCAGTCTGTGACCGTTCTCTTTGACAGCTAAAGTCCGTTATTGTCATCCCATAATGGAAGACAGCAACGGACTTTAGTAACGATAGTGTGAACTCCCCCTTTCTTTCCATAAATTAAAGCAACAACTTTATAAATATTAGGAACACTGTAATATTTGTTAGTCTGTTTATTTATCTTCTGCACTTTGCATATACTGTATGTATTAATCTTCATTTCTGCCTTATACAAGACAACTATTTATTATATGCACAGCTTATTTGGTGAGTTATTTGCACCATTAGTTTTACCTATAATGTTCCACTTGCATCATTCTTTATTTTACTTAAATGCTACTACCTATTATATTAACCTGTCAAGCTGAAAGAAAGTTTCTGTATTTTTTTTTCTAGTCTGCTAATCCTCTTTTATTTAACTGTACTTTTAGACAGAACTATAAAAGTTATGTTCCAATTTATGATTGGATGACACCTTTATTAATTGTAGAAGGCTAGAAAAAATTTATGCAACAAGGATCAGTAGTCTGCTTTGAAACCTCAAAGGTTCTTATTACTTTTGAAACCTTGGAGTTCTTGTCTGTTCCCTGTGGACTTGCCTGACTGCTTACAGCAAATTTCCAATTACATTGCATATTTTCTTAGGCACCGCATTTTGCACATGTCATGGTATATCACTGGAAGCTAAAAACTGTTCAAGTATGTCATGCCATTTCTAAAAGTCTTAATTCACTTGGAATAAAAGAGAAAATCAGAATAAATTCTATACAAATGCAGATTGATGTAACGGAACCTGGCATCGTCTCAGCACAATGGATATAAATAAATATATAAACCTGAGAAGTAATAAATGAATGATTTCATGCCTTGGAATATAGGGAAACACAAATAAATATTTTAAAATAATATTTAACTCAAGTTTATACCATGAAATACAAGAATGAAAAATTCCATTATAATATGTAATCCCTATTAGCAAGCCAAGCTTGATAGTAATTGTTGTATATCACTTAGTTAAATTTTGTGACACATTATTTATATGACAAGTCTGAATTAGTGACAGAATATGACAAGGAATCATTTTGTTAGAAATCTGCAGTTTTGCTCAACGCAATCAGACATTTGGGCATATCAGTGATGGAATAATCATCTTCATATGACAAAAATATATAGAACATTTAAGAATGCAGGAGAATTACTGTTTTTTTTATTGGCATTTACTTTACATTATCTCTCAAATTCAGATTAGGAAATTCAGTGTAGACTCCATAAGGGCATCTCTTATGTAATAATTTTGACCCCTGCAAGAAGCAGAATATTACTGAATTCTATAATAATAATTTTCAGGCAATTCCAGCTAATGTGGACCAGGCAATTCCAGCTAACGTGTGATAGTGTGCAACTGGAATGTGGAATAGCTGGAGTATTCATATTCAAGTGAATAGGAGCAAAGTTGTGGCAACCTGACATGGTCAACATGGTCAATACATAGTGGAGGAGCTGTGTGGTTCCACTGCCATGACTGCTGATATCTACTGATCCATTGGGGTGCTCAGTGTTGAACATCAACAATCTGATATTGATGAACAATTCTATGCATATTTAAAGCCCAGAAAATCCCTTTCAATTGAAAGGATTTAATTAAATAAGACCTGTGAACCAAGGTTGGTGAATCTATAAGCCAACTCCCTATTTTTCTACAGCCACATTCTGACTCCTGGATAAATGGCTGAAAGCCAGGATCACACAGAAGCATTAAAGCTCCTCTAATTCACGAAAAAAGCTAGTGATTGAATTGAATTTCTATTAAATTAAAAATGCAACCAACTATGCATGTAATTAATTATAAAATATTGATAAATGTATAATATAATTTAAAATAATCTTTTTTTAAGCCAGATTTGTTAACTTTTCCTGACTTTGAGTGCTCCCAAAACTGGCCCTGACTCCACAGTTATGCTGTGAACACATTTAATTCATTAGAACTTAGCATTTGTAAGACACAAGATCGGGTCCTGCTGAACTCCAGGCTGTGCTGCTGGTGTTTTTAATTAACATAGTGAAACATTTATTGATTACTGTTTGATATTTGTTACCTGCCACACAACAACCTACAAAGATGTACTGCAAGTAACAAGTACCTGGCAACAATCAACCAATGTCTCCCTATGTAAAGTGAAAAGAACTGGCAGCCCGACCTGGAATGTGAATGGCACTGGACTGTGTGTCTACACCTTAAGTAATAGTAACTATTTTGCCTTGTTACCCCAATTTTCTCTCATTAGTGACATCTGTTACTTATTATACAATATACTAAACATCATTGCATATCTAAAATATGAAAGATGTAAGATATTGATATAAGTCCTATGCAACATATTATTCATACAGATTTTTTACTGTACCTTTTTTGTAAACAAAAAAAAAAAAAAACTGAAGTCTAGCAAAATCCTTGACAGAGGCCCTGTAACCAATAGCTCATGTGGAATTTAGATGATGTTTAGGAAACAATATCTGAGTTTTAGATCCAATAATTTAAGCTAGTATTGTATTGTATTTGTGAGCCATTTCTATTTCTCATACAAATAATATGTGACATGTGATATCATGATTATAATATACAGAACAATGGAGTTTGACTTTGAGTTTTGAGCTCCTGAAAAAATAGATTTCTAATAAGTATTCTATGAGGGCCATAATGCTATATTAATGATTATTGAAAAAGACTATTAGCTTTATTTCTTCTGACATAGTTATGAAATTTCATATATATTGTAGGTTGTGATTTTTTTTCAACCTTCTGTTCATGTTGTATGAAGGTGAAAAAAAAAATCACTCTTTAAAAAGCTGTTTATTACTATACTATATACCTAGAAAGTCTATATATTGTTCTTAGATCAACATTTTTCCCATATGTTCATTTCACGTGTTCATACAATTTTGCCTTGATGATTTTTGTAGTTTGATGCTGTCTATTAAAATATGAGGACTTGAACCTGAACATTGCAGCCTATTGTTTATAAGAGGAATATTAACATTTTATGGAGAAGTAAAAAAAAAAATAGCTTTGAAGAGCATTTGTTTTGTTCCTCTGAAGTAGCCAGCAGGATATAACATGAAAAAAGATTGATCTCAGCTTGCGGCAATTTGTGAACAAAAATGATTTCAACCTGCAGCAACTTCCATTTCCCATACTGACATTAAACTTCTGTCAGATGCACAGATGTGTTTCATTGCATGTAATCCCCTATCAAAAGCCTTCAGAGGTGAAGCACATACGAATAAAATTGTCCTCACCATTCTGAACATTCACTTAACGTCAATAAGAACCACAGCAAGACCTTACAACAAAAGCTGGTATTGGACTCCGATAAAAGAAACACTTGAGATGCTTTTAAAACCCAACAAGGTTACCATTGAAGGGCAATGTCAGAAATTATCACAGAAAGCACCCTGTGAAAATTGTCAGGAAAGGAACATCGTTTCACTAAATGTTACTCATAGAAATCTAATTGATCAATGGCAGGTGCCTACAACAAGAGGCAACATTTAATTTGAAAACTGATTCATATCTAAATATAATGAGCAGATGGATTTATGAATCCTTTTATTACTGCCTCCAACCATCATCACTTGTCATTTCTGTCTATTTCAGTACTAAAGTTTGGGACAGACTTGTACAGTTTTGTTAAAGCAAAAATGAGAATCCATTTTTTTTTCAAAATATTTTCACTGCACAACATATTGAAGCCACCTTTTTATTGAAACAATTTTAGAAATCCTTCCATCTCACTTGGTCAGTATTCTGCATCAGTTTTTGGAATACCCTGGTTTAAAAGGCTAGATAATGAGGGAAGCCCCTTGTTTTAATGTAGCCCCTTGGTGACTGGCTGGGTTTCTGCTGTGCTGAAACTTTGGTTGACATTCTTTAGAGCATTCTTTCCCAAAACTATCCCTAAAACCCCCAATATGACATGTTGAGAAATAACTCTGCCAAAATTAAGATGGCTATATCTGGTCCAAGAAATAGTGTCCATTTGATGGCAGCTCTTCTCAAACTGACCATGGTTTGGTTTAATTGAACTCACAACAACATTGATCACTATGATGTTGTAAGTTCAGTTTATCTGAGCTGTGGTTAGTCTGGGAAATGTGGCCATCACATAGATCATGTTTCTTGGTTGTCTGAAACCTGTCTAACAGTGTGCCAATCTGCCAGTTGGGACAGCTTATGACAGGTTTAGCAGTAGGCACATTTTGCCACATACCCTGTTGATGAATTAGGGATCTTATGTATTTTGTGCTCCAAGCAGCTGGAATCCTGCTTGTGGCATCAGACTGAATAGTCTTACCTTTAAAATTTGCTGTGAGTTGTTCATTTACACAATATATCCAGCAGTGGTTTCATAAATTATCATGTTCAGCCAAGTAGTGACATGAGTAAATCAATATGTCTGGGCCTTTGTTAGTGTTTTTCAATTTAGTCATTGATTCAAACCTAACATGGTGCTCTTCATGATAATGAGAATCAAATTGCCCTTCCCCAGGTATTACTATTTGGGTACCTCTACACAATGTGGCCAAGATTTGGATGAAAACTAGGTAGCCATGCTAGTTGCTATTAATTCCAAATAGATACATTAACATTACAAAAACCCTCCTAAAAATGTCACTTTTATTGGAGATTTTTAACTCTTGCATCAAGCAAATATACTTTTAAATTATAAAATATTTTGTAAGGGTTGGGGCACTTCACTTATGGGCAAAGCATTCCTCTGGAATAGCTTTCCCAAGTTTTACTTTGACTTTATTTTATCTCTACTCAGCCTGAGCTGCAGGGAGAGGTTTGAGATAGACACATCTGCTAATATTTAGCAGCTTACCTTGACTGGACGAGCTGGAGACATTCAAAACTGTATTAGCCTTTTCCAACTGTTTGAACCCTGTTCCTTCTTTCAGACTGAATGTTTATTGAGTTTTCAATGTTAATAGCAGCATGGTTGTGCAGGTTACCATTTGAACAGCTAGAAACATTTCATATTCATGGAATACTGTGGCAGCTGCATGGCTGCCTAGTTTTTTTTTTGTCCACATGACTGACAAGACTCAGCCACATCATAACGTCAATGTATAGGGGTGCATGCTTTGAGAGATACAACATTTGCTCATTTACACATTCTTGTTCAGCCACTTCAAAATGAGTTGTTCACTTTGTACTCTGTCCTTGCTCATATTGCAGCTTGCCTAATGTTTCATTATTCAGTTTATACTTAGAGAACAGGTGGTTGTTATGACCTTCCATCCCTATTCAACAGAATAGTGGTGGTGCAGGAGTTCAAGAAACATCTAGAGATACAGGCTCCCACATAATATTGTAAAGTGAACTATGTATTGTTTTTATCTAGATAACATTTTTTTTTCTTTTAAAGGCAACAATTTTCTTACATAGTTCTTCTCCAGCAAAACTATTAATAGTCTATTTTGATGTGTTTTGCCAATTTCAATACTACTATACAAAGATTTTATAATATCTGTCAAATGCTTTTGTTTAGTGTTTTGAATGACAGATTTTATGACAGCTTTTTAGGTTCTTCTTCTTCAAAAAAGCTCTAAGCAATGATGTGAAAACAAATCATGTACACTTTACTAAAGAATTGTAAAGGGAGTGAGCACATCTCAGTGAATCCATTTTAGTTTCTATGAAATATGTACTGCAAGCACTAAAACTAACATATATTTTCTCGTAGACATCAACTGCTACTGTTAATGTGCTGGTGACGGATGTGAATGACAATGACCCGGTCTTTGATCTCTACTTACCTAGAAATCTCTCAGTTCAAGAAGAAGAAGTGAATGCTTTTGTGGGTCAAGTCAGGGTGAGTGCACCATTATTTAATTATTGCGTTGCGTTGTAGATGTGCATTTTTTTTCTTATCCCTTTACTATCGACCTACCTATATTTTCATTTTGCATGTAAAATACAAAAGCATACAGTAGACTCTTTCACTCCCACTCTATCAGTTTTTTTTTCCCTTTTTGGCATAATAGACTAAAGAACTATTAAAGTGAAAAGTCATTAACTGCCTTGAAAGTTACAGATATCAGCAAACTTTACTTAATGCAAAAAAAAAAAATCCATATCCATACCCATATAATTATCCTGGCTAAAAGGTTATAGTACTTAAAGAGGGCCTTTCTCCATCTCCAACAAGTCCAGCCCTTTACATCAATTAATAGCTGCCCTTCCACAGTTTCTGGCACAGTTGGATTTTTTTTCTCAAACTCCCACCGTTCCTGAGCAATCAGTGCAGTTGTCTCTGGGGTATGATATGCCATTTAGTCTCTGTATTGTCAGGAGGGTAGTCAAGCAGGGGCAGGTAAGTAATGTGATTCTGAGCTCTGACACTGGCTGCCTCTGATTGGATCTCTGAATCACACCCCTCTGCCTGACACTGCCCTTCTGGCATTACAGAGCTGAAATAGCAATCAGGCACCAAAACTAACTGCACTTGTTGTTTGGGAATGGTGGAAGCTAGAGAAAAAATCCACATGTGCTGGAATGAGTGGAGCTGCACCTTTTAACAAATGCTAAGAACTTGAATAGGTGGAGGTGGTGAAAGGTCCTCTGACTGTTCAGTTCACTGGCTAGGTAGACATCATGTTCTTACCTCCCACTGTAGTGCCAGGCATCCTCACTTCCCCCTGCTGACTTCACTGTCCTGTCCAGTCTGTTTCCTCCCAGCTGTACACATGCAAGCTGACTGGGACCTGTGGTGCATTCTCTAGGTAATATGTGCTAATTCCTTTTTTTTTTTTTTGTTAACCCCTTCCCAACATCTGTCGTACTATTTCAGCAGATGTTGGGTCTTTAAAGATATTACAGAGCGGCCACCATTGCTAAAGGGTCTCCTCTATAATGTATAACCGGAGACCCAGTGCTAATGCCAATCAAGAGTCCATAGTAAGAAAAAAAAAAATTAAAAACTTTTAAAAATATAAAAAAAACTCAACAAAAACTTAAAAATTCAATTCACACCCCTTTCCCTAGATTTGAAATAAAGATAAATAAACAAATTATACATCCCCACATCCGAAAACGTCCAGTCTACAAACATATAAAAATATAGTTCCCATAAGGTGAATGCTGTAGCAAGAAAAAAAAATCAAGAGCCAAACTGCTGTTTTTTTGTTATTTTGCACCTAGCCCTGCAAAAAGACATCTTATGCATCCCCATACATGGAAATATAAAAAAAGAACATGAAGACTTCAAGAATTTTTTTTTTTTTGAAAAGTTTTGGATTATTTTTTAAAAGGGATTAAAACTTAAAAAAAACTATATAAATTTGGAATCCCCAGAATGGAACCAACCCATAGAATACATGGAACATGTTTGGCTTCACAGTGAACACCGTAAAAACAAAGCCCGTAAGAAAGTCGCATAAACGCAGTTTTTCTCCAATTTTTCAAAGCTTCTCAGTACATCATGCAGAATATTAAATGGTACCATTATAAAGTACAATTTTTCCCGCAAACATTAAGCCCTCATATGTTTTGACTCCCTGGTTTGGAAGGCAGGGAGTCAAAAACAAAAGTCAAAAAATGCCTCCGATGGGAAGAGGTTAAAAGGGCCAGCCCAGCCATCTTTACCAAGAAATGCCCTTCTGCCTTTTTCATGGATACATTATCATGCTAAGGTGTTCACTTTCAGTTCACTTGATACTTACCCAGCTTTTTTCTGTTCAATTTTCTGGTGTAGCAAGTTTGTCTTATATTGGCTGCTGCCAGTGGATTGTACTCCTGTGGTAGTGACCTGGGAATTCCATGCCATGAACTCTACTTCTCTGTACAGGGGTTAAAAAGTGAATACCAGTGCATCCCTTAAACTCCACTTTCAAGTTGAATCTGCCCATACACATTAAATATTTATCTCAAGATTGATCGTATTTTAGTAGCATCTGCTGTTAATCTTATGTGTATGACCACCACAGACATTACATTCTTAGCAGATCTGCCCAATTTAGCTATATCTGCCAAAGGTCATCACATAAATATCTTGTGTGTATGGCTAGCTTTAATCCGAGGTTAAAATCTAATGCAGTGCAAAAAGTCTACACCTGCTATATCCATGACACAAAGGTTATGTATGGTATTGCAATTCAGTTCGGCATAACAAAGTTGCAATACCAGCCAAAGGACAAGTGTGGCACTTTTACTAAAGAAAGTAGATATTTTTCTAATCATATACAACAGCTTTAAGGAAGGACTGTCAACATCCATGCCTGTTTAAGCAAATACTTCATAAAATACCTCCAAAACATATTTTCTTATATATCCTCTAAATAACAATTGCTCTCATAAATGTATGGGCAAATTGTTATATAGATAACCACTTCACCCCCTACTGTGCAATTGCATGTAAATGTGGGAGATGATTTTTGTCTGCTTGTGTTATGCCAAAAATTGTAGTTTTTTTTTGTGGCGTGCGCCAAATATTTGTTCCTTACAGGATGTGAGTTAAGGTTTTTGTCTACAGATTTTGTCTAAATCTTTTGTGCCAAATATTTGTCTCATGGTGAAGCTCGACACTTTTAGTTGGATGGTATTTGAGTCAGAATTTTGAAACTTCTAGAAACATTCCATATGTATGAAGGTCCGACATAAATATGTCTAAAACGAAATTTGTAGTTTGACGGTGCAAGATTAGACAGTTTTGATAAATGTGCCCCACTGTGTGACACACCCTGTCAACAAAAGGAATAGTAATGCCCAGTTGTCAAATTATTGGCGCAGTGCACCATGTATATTAATCTTCTGGGTTTCTGGTATCAACAGTTACAATAGAAAAAAAGTTCAACATAGAGAGTGGATGTTTTCTTGTCTGTTTTTTACCACCACTGGTAGCGCTATAACCAAGATATCACCATCATGGAAGAATACTTTTATGGATTTTTTTTTTTTTTAAGTGGAGAATAAAAGATGAAAACTTGGTTAGTTAGACTGCCAAGAAATTGTTTCGTTTTCTGGAGTACAAAACATTATTTAGCCATTCTTTTTTTCCCCACACTTTCACGCAATAGGACGAACTCAGCCTAAACACCTCACATATGACATTCAGTTGAAGGGTATGATGCATGATCCTGATATAGGTGAGGGCAAAAAGCATTTCATTACTGACTGATATATATGCGTCTGCGGTCTTTGCAAGCAAAAAATATTAAACTATCTCTGTCATTTCAGGAGAAGCAATAGAAGGTGAATATGTTCAGCAGTTATTGCTTTGTAGAGAATTTTGTTTTATTATTGATTTTTATGAAGCCAGGGAATGCTTATTTTGTTTATTCCCTTGGAAGTAAAAACTTTTCTTCACCCGCAAAATTAGTTTAACATTTTTCACAAAATTAAAAGAGACCTGTCACTTAGCAAACCTTTTATTTTTTAATAAATCAAATCATAGGCATTAAATATTATGATTTTATTAAAAATCCAATGTCTGGGGGCTGTGGGCATAGGTGGAAATAAAAAAAAAAAAAGGATTTTCCCAGAAGTTGAAAGATAAACAGTTTTCCATTTCATCTAAAAAATGAATCCATTTAGAAATTGATGGCAGAAACACATTTCAAAGTTTTACTAATAAAAAAAAACATCTGGAGGGTCAATTCTCAACTAAGTCACATGATTGTATATAAAAAGAACTTGTTAGGGAGGCAGAGTCTGTCAGAAGAAAATATGGTCAGAGGTTCACTAATCTGTGAAAAACTATATCTAAAAACTGCATTAAAACAGACATGTATCTGTAATGCAAATCACTGCATGGACTCAGGAATACTTTCAAAAATCATTGTTTGTGACCATAGTTTGCCATGCAATCCACAAATGCAAGTTAAAGCTTTATCATGCAAAGATGATGTCATATATCAACACAGTCCAGAAACCCTGTGGTCTTCTCTTGACCAAAGCTCATTTAAAATGGACTGGGGAAAAATGGGAAAACAGTTCTGTGGTCAGAATCAACATTCTTTATGGAAACCATGTGACCTGTGGACTCAAGTGGAGGAGCTTATCAGCTCACAGTTCACAATCCTGCATCTCTGATGGTATGGAGGTGAATTAGTGACTATGGTATAGGCAGCTTACACTTCTTGAAAGGCAGTGCTAAAGAGTATATAAAGGTTTTAGAACAACATATTCTCCCATACAAACAATGTCTCTTTTAGGAAAGGCCTTCAATATTTCAGCAAGACAAAGCTAAACCACATACTGTATTCATCAACACAACATTGCTTCAGTCTGAGTGCAGAACTGGCCTGCAGTCCAGACCTTTCACCAATAGAAAGCATTTGGTTCATTATGAAACAAAAAATCTAGCAAAGACGACCCAGGCATGTTGACCAGCTATAATCCTACATCAGATAAAAATGGAACAGAATTCCTCTCCCAAAACTCCAGCAATTGATAAAAAGCCTAGGGGTATTTTCCCACGTAAGTTCCAGAAGTATACCCGCAGGCGCTTAGGTTTTCTTCTAGAAGCAGCAAGATCTGTTATCCGTAGAATGTGGAATTCCCCATCTCCCCCTTCTCTACTTTCTTGGCTCCAGGAGATCCTAAGCATACATAGTATGGAGAATTTGCTCGCAGGGCTGAAACATGATGACAGCGCCCACCAGCAAACGTGGCTCCTGTGGAACCATTTCTATTATTCCTCTGAATTTCAGTCTGCCTTTCCTTCTGTGTTTTCTTGATTGCTCCTTTCCCCCCTTCCTTCATTGCTGTTATTTCTCCCCTTCCTACATGTCATTAGGTTTTGTTTACCATGGTTTTTGTTTTTGAATTAATTATCTGACTCTGTTTCCCTCTCCCCCCCCCATGTTCCCTTCCTGTTCCTTTTTTGCCATTTTTTGTTTCTCCTGTCCTCCCCGCCACTCTCTTGACCATCCCACCATCTTGTATACCCATTATTGTTGATTCCTTATTTGATTTGTTCTTTGTATTGTAACAAAAATTCCAATAAAATTCTTAATGTCAAAAAGGATAGCGGATGCTACACAATGGTTGACATGGCCCTGTCTAAACTTTTTTGAGATGTGTTGCCATCAAGACCACCCGTGAAATCCACAGCACAAACCAACCAATCTTGGATTTTTTTTTAATTTTACCATGGGTGGTCTGCTGTGGGATGTCTGCTATTGACATTGTATGGCCTTAGCCTTAAAATACAGTGCCTTGCAAAAGTATTCGGCCCCCTTGAACTTTTCAACCTTTTGCCACATTTCAGGCTTCAAACATAAGGATATAAAATTTTAATTTTTTGGTGAAGAATCAACAGCAGGTGGAACACAATCATGAAGTGGAACGGAATTTATTGGATATTTTAAACTTTTGTAAAAAATAAAAAACTGAAAAGTGGGGCGTACCAAATTATTCGGCCCCCTTAAGTTAATACTTTGTAGCGCCACCTTTTGCTGTGATTACAGCTGCAAGTCGCTTGGGGTATGTCTCTATCAGTTTTGCACATTGAGAGACTGAAATTCTTGCCCATTCTTCCTTGGAAAACAGCTCGAGCTCAGTGAGGTTGGATGGAAAGCGTTTGTGAACAGCAGTTTTCAGCTCTTTCCACAGATTCTCGATTGGATTCAGGTCTGGACTTTGACTTGGCCATTCTAACACCTGGATACGTTTATTTGTGAACCATTCCCTTGTAGATTTTGCTTTGTTTGGGATCATTGCCTTGTTGGAAGATAAATCTCCGTTCCAGTCTCAGGTCTTTTGCAGACTCCAACAGGTTTTCTTCCAGAATGGTCCTGTATTTGGCTCCATCCATCTTCCCATCAATTTTAACCATCTTCCCTGTCCCCGCTGAAGAAAAGCAGGCCCAAACCATGATGCTGTCACCACCATGTTTGACAGTGGGGATGGTGTGTTCAGGGTGGTGTGCTGTGTTGCTTTTACGCCAAACATATCGTTTTGGATTGTGGCCAAAAAGTTCGATTTTGGTTTCATCTGACCAGAGCACCTTCTTCCACATGTTTGGTGTGTCTCCCAGGTGGCTTGTGGCAAACTTTAAACGAGACTTTTTATGGATATCTTTGAGAAATGGCTTTCTTCTTGCCACTCTTCCATAAAGGCCAGATTTGTGCAGTGTACGACTGATTGTTGTCCTATGGACAGACTCTACCACCTCAGCTGTAGATCTCTGCAGTTCATTCAGAGTGATCATGGGCCTCACGGCTGCATCTGTGATCAGTCTTCTGCTTATTTGAGATGAAAGTTTAGAGGGACGGCCGGGTCTTGGTACATTTGCAGTGGTCTGATACTCCTTCCATTTCAATATGATCGCTTGCACAGTGCTCCTTGGGATGTTTAAAGTTTGGGAAATCTTTTTGTATCCAAATCCGGCTTTAAACTTCTCCACAACAGTATCACAGACCTGCCTGGTGTGTTCCTTGGTCTTCATGATGCTCTCTGCGCTTTAAACAGAACCCTGAGACTATCACAGAGCAGGGGCATTTATACGGAGACTTGATTACACACAGGTGGATTCTATTTATCATCATCAGTCATTTAGGACATCATTGGATCCTCACTGAACTTCTGGAGTGAGTTTGCTGCACTGAAAGTAAAGGGGCTGAATAATATTGCACTTTTCAGTTTTTTATTTTTTACAAAAGTTTAAAATAACCAATAAATTTTGTTCCACTTCACAATTGTGTCCCACTTGTTGTTGTTTCTTCACCAAAAAATTAAAATTAATCATAGAATATGCTTATCTATATCACAATGCACCCCTTTAAGCACAGCAATATCTGACATTGGCCCTTGTTTGCCTGGTACTGATTCAAGTCTTGGGAGGTACCCTTAGTTAGTACACTGAACAGCCAGGGGAATTATCTATAACATCGACATGACACATTCAAATTAGACATTAAAGTTTAAGCAGGCAGAAAATGACTAATCTGACATACTACAAATTTAATTCTATCTATATAAAACCAAATACCTTAGGAAATTGTAGTAATACGTTTGGTCTCTATTGCAAGATTTTATAGAAAATAGGAGTAGTCCTGAGGCAACAACGCTATCTGTGACATGAGGTTTAGTTGATAATAATGTCTGAATAATTTAATATAGATTATATATTGGAAATTAATTATACATTAAGTAGTTTTTCAGTAATAATTCTAAAAGAATATAAAATTATGCTCTCTATGAAAAAATATATAAAGCTATTTAATAGGATTAGAATATAATTTATTTAAATTTAATCTAATGTTGTCTTGTCCACAGTACATTATATGATATTTACCATATATGATATTTGCAGAACCAATACCTTGACACATTTAAAAGCAAATTCCCTGTAACTTCAGCAGTTTGCAAAAGTGTTGTAATGTTTTATACGGTGTCAAACGTGTTGGCTATACGCCACATCCATGAAATCTTCAAACAATAGATTATGAATTGGTAGTCTCACTGTAGCCTCCTCTTTGTGACGAATGATAAGTATTGTTGCTTTGAGTCCTGAAAGTTTAAACCTATGACATCACTGACTCTGGATTCCGACTCAAGATCAGGGCCAAATTTCATCTTGAATCTGCCTCCCTTTGTATTCAGTGGGAGGGAGAGACCAAAGCAGGATGCTGAAAAAATAAGAGTGCTGCCCTATCTTGCTGCAGAATCGGCCACTGATCAGCCATAGAACCTGCAGTGCGAGACACCCCATTCATCTGAGGCCAATCAGCTGTACAACAAAAGGAAGTAAAAAGACACCTATATCAGATGTCTATTACATAGCCACCCTACAATACAATAAGATCAACAAAGCAAGTGTCCAAAAATAAATTAAAACTTAGCATTTAATAATCATAACATAAAAAATTCTAATATATCCAATTGGTAATAACGTACTACAGATATTCATGGTACAACTTTCCCTGATTTAACCCTGGCAACTTGTTAGCTCCCTTTAACCCTACACGTTTTGTCCTTCTAGTGCAACAGAGGGGACTCCTCAGGGGATATAACAAACAGCAATGCACAAAGTTCCATCGAAGTGCTCCACCCTGATACAGCAGGGGAGCAATGTCAGTAAGCTAACAGTGGCTAAGGATAACTGAAATGATTATTAAATGTTAAGTTTTAGGCTGGGGCACCACGTGGCGTAAACCCCGCAGAAAAAAACATGGTGTTTTACAGTCGCAGAAAGTGGATGGTATTTTAGCGAATCCAATCTCCACTTTCTGGAAAAATATGCACAGGGCACACGCTGCGATTTCCAAAACAGTCGCAGTTTTGGAAATCGCAGCAGGTTTAACTATAGGTATAATGGAAGCAGAAAGTCCACAGAGGTTTCCTGTTCAAAAGCACTGCGGGAAAAACCACGAGGCATTGCTGTGCAGATGCTACCTGAGGCCTTAGCCTTAATTTATTTTTGGTACCCTTGCTTTGTTGAACTGAGGCCAATCAGTTAGGGAAAGTCAAGGGCTGGAAAATTGAGAGGAATTTAAGATGGAAGTCTGCATGATATGTCAAGTCTCCCATACCATGTGAAGCAAGCATTCACTTATATCTCCCAAGATCACTCAGAAAACCTCAAATCTTGGGCGTTTAACCGTTTAGATGCTGTGGTCAATAGCAACCTCAGCATTTAAATGCTTTCAGAGGGAGGGAATTCCTATTAGGCACTGGTGCCACTGTGAACGCATTCATTGGGTGCTAATGCCATTATATGGCAGTTGAAGGCCTAGTAAAGATCCCTAGGGCTCCCTTTTAGTATACATATTAAGGATAAAACATTAATCCCCCCAATTCCATGTTTTGTAAATTAATATAAAAAAAATATAAAACTATGTAGCGGTCATGTCCCAAAAAGTGGTGTGATCAGCATATAAAGTGGTTACGTCTCAAAGAGGTGCATGACTCTCAGATACTATATACAGTACTAATATATATATATATATCATTGATTTAGTTATTCACTCTTTGGTATTTCTCCTGTCCTGTCTAATGGTAATAAGAGACATTTTATAGCCCTTCTCCCAAGATACATTTTATATATACCTTAATATCCTATAGTAACATTATATATTCTGAAGTACTAAGTTTTTTGGGGTCATGTAACTGCTCATCCAATGGTTAACCGCTCAATGCTTGACAACATGCATTTATTTTTCTATTTTTGCATATTATTGAATTATATGTGGATGCCATAATCCATTCAGATAATATTCTGGTTGGAAAAAAAAATGCATGGCTCTAGGCAGGCAGAAATGTTAGTATAATACATTTTTTTCAATAATTAACTGAATCTTCAGTACATTCCTCTGCAAGAGTAAAATTTGCTCTACCTTTATACAATATGAACTAGATAAGAAACTATTTGACTTTTAACAAAAGTTTCTAATTTATTCTTATGAGACCAGGTGTCTCCAAGTTCTACAAGTGTCAAAGATTAAAAGCAATTAGTGTGAACAATTATTTTATCTCATAGTGTATGCAAGCTGTTACTATGATTGTAAAGAAATAATTTTATATATGAATCATCTATTGTTCCTCAGCAAAGTGGGTCAAGTCTTTTTAATGCCAAAACAGTTCTATGAGAATCTGTGTCAAGGTGACATTCCTTTAAAATGTAAAAGTATAAAAGTGAGACACTGAAAAGTCAGCTACTCCAAAATACTAAGACTTCAAAGTTTATGCAAGAATAGAATAATTAATACAAAGTCATTAAGAGAACAAGATATTCAAGTTATCTCCAAGCTCTGAAAACCTTCTTTGGCTCCTTTATATTTACACCTATTTAGAATTAATATTTGCAAACTACTTGATGGAAATATTGTCTTGTATTTTGGGGACATTCGCATCACACATTCATTTGGCAGATTGCTCAAAATGATCTTTGTTTTCAGACGTTTTTGAAAGTCTCAGTTTATCTGCCACAGTCATTATTAAGATACATAGCTCTAAAGCAAAAGACTTTCATTTCCAAGAGAATATAATTTACATATATTTGCAAGATTAATTTGTGGTGTGTTTTTTTTTTTTTTTTCCTCAGGCATAAACGTATTAGAAAAGTCAGCCTCATTAATGCCGAGGCAAACAATTCACATTAATAAATGTTAATTAAAACCACTCATTAAAGGGGGTTAAAGAAATAAAAGAAAATCAAGAAATTATTTTGTTTAAATTGACATTCTAAATTATTAATTGAAATATTATTGAAAAAAAAAAAAATGTTTACCTTCTTGCTAGAGATGGGCAAATCTCTCAAGAATAATTTTGGCATTGATGGCTCAGATTGCTGATTCTTTTTGGATTGAACAAGTTTGGTATGAACCTCAACTGAAATTGACTTTAAAACATAGTGTAAAATACTTTTAGGGCTGCTAGGAATCTATCTAGTTTTTAGCTCTCTAAGGCAAACACAGTCAAAGTTATGTCAATGTGAAAGTGAGATTATCATACTCTCTTTAGACCCCAGAGTATAATAGGTCTAGGGGAGGTGTACAAAATAAAAAAATTCACACTCTCCTTCTGTTACCTCTTTTGGGCCTCCTCGTGGCGTCCAGCGCTCTTCTGTTATATCATCAGCCCGGGAGTCACTGCTGAGGCCTATGATTGGTCCACCAGCGGGCCTCAGAGTTGAGCATAGGCTGATGACATCACCATGAGATCACAGGACGACGTGAGGAGGCCCAAAACAGGTAACGAAAGGCCTCCACCTATTATACTCTGTAGTCTGAAGAGAGTATGATAATCTCACTTTCACATTGACAGTTTTTTTTTGTTTTTTTTTAATCAAACAGAACAAATTATTTGGAATATTCAGGTTGAACCTGGCTCAGTACAAACTGAATCCCCCTACTCTACTTATTACTCAAGCAAACCTGTGTGTTAGCAACATTTTTTTTTGTACACCCAGCTAAGTTGTAGGTAGTACATTAACTGCAATGGTACATTGTAGGGGAAATAGTTTAAACTTTGTTCTATGCAAATTAGCTGTCTTTGTTTTAAAATGAATGAAAAAGAAAAGTTGTGCCACCTACTGGAAGGTAACCATCCTATAAATTAATGACTGTCTAACCCTTTAACAGACCTGCTACATGTCCAAGTATGTAAGCCAAACCAGACACTGCATCTGCAGCCCATTGTCAGTGCAGAGCACTGGTTGGCTGTGCAGAGTACTGAGTGAAGACCATATGACACTGTTTCTCTTTTATGGAAAGTTCTAAGTAGGTGTAAAGAGTCCTATAGGCCATACATTTCTCCTCTAAGGAAAACCTATGCAAATAATCCACATTAGCCAGTATGAATTTAGCATAATTAGTATGTGAAAAGGAAAGCTATGCCTCAAAGTGCTACCTATTAAAAGGTTACTGCTCTATAAGTCAATGTCTGACCTATTAATAAGCCTTGCAACATAAGGATGTAAGCCAAAACAGACACTTCTACAGACATCTGTTTCAGGGTGGTCTACATCAACGAAGGGTAACCACCCTGAAACAGCTGCAGATCAGTATCTGATTTGGATATCTTACACATACTTGACACTTTCCACAAGGAGAAATCAAACGCCAGATTTACTTTTTTATAGTGAATGTTAGGGCTAAAATGGTAATCGGCAATTAATGATATATCCTAAAGTTATGATATAACTTGTTTTGGAGGAAAAAAAAAAAACCTTTAAAAGGAACCTGCCCACCTGCCCTTAGTTGCATGCTAACCAAACCACAGACAAAATCCTGACAGGGTCCCTCATGACAGAGGGTTGTGTCTTATTCTGAAAAGCTATGGCATTTCAGAGAAACTAAATTTAAAAGCAGGCTGGAAATGCAGAGATGAGTCCTCTATGTGGTTTCACCCTATCCTGATCAGTTTGATTGGCAGGTCTCTCCCTATACGTACACACTAGAGACTTGTCAACAAAGCCAGATTGGATAGGGAGAGGTTGTGTGGTGGACTTATCTCGCTGTGCCTGGCTCATTTTTAAAACTGTTTCTCTGCATTTTATAGTAATACATAACATCCTGTCATAAGGAACCCCGCTGGAATTTCATGCTGCCTGTAGTTTGGACAGCATGATCCTGATGTTCCCTTTAAGTATTTGCAGTTTGACACATAAGAGCAGTGTTGTTTTGTACTTTCTAAGCAAAAGAACCATAACTCAGGTGAAAAGGAGTACCTATTATTGGCACTTCTCCCTGTGTGACAGTACATAGTATTATTGTTGTTGTTTTTTTGGTCCCTGGTTCAGTTACTTCATAATGTGGTTACTACAATAATCCACATGCAGATAATCCTAGCACACAGGATTCATTAATTCTCTCAGCAAGCAGCACTAACGGATTATTTTTCTTGTTATGGCTAGTACCTGGATAGTAATATGCATTTATTTACCCTCTGTAGAAATAAAATGCACTAAATAAACATTGTCCGTTGCAGAGATTTAACTACACCTAATGATTTTTCATGGTCTAACCTTTCGGGTACTTATGTTTTACGCTTTTGTTTAGAGATTTACAGAGATTTTACATTCTAGATTTGCATACTTATATGGAATTATCCTAATATCTAAGTCTTAAAACTTGAAGCTGATTAGGTATTTTAAGGTATTTTATATTTTCTTCAGATATAATCTTGTTAAATCATGATAGCTATAGTCAAAAGCACGTGTGCATCAGTATGTTAGTGACTACATGTAAGAAAATATGCAATTTCCAAACCTTAGTTAGATCTATTCATAGTCAGAATTTGATGGGGGTTCCATTATGAAGAATTCCAAATGATTTGATGGTCATAAGGAAAGCACGGATGTAGCAAAGTTTATGGTAACTAACATGTAATGTGTTAACTACACTGTTGCAGAGAATCTTACCCCAGCTCTTTCAGTGACTTTTCAATGCCTTTTGCTGTGTTCTTTGAGAAGATACTGTGTTGCCCAAAGTTATCAGTGTCTTTCTACATCTATATAACGCTTACTTGTAATGGTAGGAAGACAGTCTAAATAAATGATTAACATATTTAACACTTTTTTTTTTTTTAAATGAAGAGTCCCTACTTCCCATACAGGGTGTAACGTACAACAGAAATACATATTCCTAACCCTATTGCTGAAATGAACAAGTCAGGTCAAAGCATGCTACAGAAGTTTGCACTTTCAAAAACTACAGCTCCCATTAAGTCCTGAACAACAGTAAAGATAGAAAGACACCAGACAAGACTAGTCAGACTGATATAGGGTATGTGCTCACAGCATAATTTGGTGCTGATTTTGAGGCAGATTTTGCCTCAAAATCAAAACCAAATTTCTTCCAGAATACAATGAAAGGCACTGAACAAAGCAGGACACTGAAAAAATGTGTCCTGCTCAATCTTGCAGCATTGCATAAGACACTCCGCTGATTAGGTCTATGCGTCTAAGCCTAATCAGCTATTAAAATTATTCTATCCCTCATAGATTGTAAGCGCTTGCGGGCAGGGCCCTCTATCCCACTGTGCCAGTTGGTCACTGTTAGTATTATCTGTTTTGTATATCTTGTGTACCGTATGTTAACCCTCAAATGTAAAGCACCATGGAATTAATGGTGCTATATAAATAAACAATAATGATGATTATGATAATAATAATAATAATTAAAAGCCATGAAGGAAAGTCGAAGGTTAGAAAGTAGAGAGACATCTGAGGTGGAATTCTGGATCAAACTCTTCTTTCTATTGTGTGAATTTACCCTTACAGGTAATGTCTTCTCTGAACCTGTTTTATGTCCTTTTCTTCTCCATTTGGCCATGTCCAATATTATGACTTTCTCCAGATATATCTCAGTTCTGCAGAGTTTGTTATCCATATTTAGTTTTTCACTCTCTATACTAGCTATGAATACTGCCACACTGACCCTCTGAAAACCATAGTCACCTGAAAAATAATGCTGCACTACTGCCAAGTACAAAATAATATGACTATCACATAGAATAAAAAAAAAAGCATTCTGTTCATAGACCTAGAATTAAAATTTACCGTCCTGACTTGGTGCTGTCACCACAAGGGGGAACTTAGAAGAAATTTAGAGTTCTTAGAATTTTAGACTAAAAATAACATTGTGGATACTCAATTGCATATGCAGACACAGAGACCTTTTAACCTTACATACACTTTTGAAATGAATTGCAAGCTGAATCAAAGTTTGATGTAGTCAATTAAGTAATGTCATTATTTCTTCAGTGCATCACATAATACCTTAGTGAGAAAAAAAATTGGAAAATGGCTTTTACATTACGAAACTGAAATCCCTTTTTTTCCCTAAATGAATCAAACTATTCTTCAGATGTTGGGCAGAACGATGAAAGACTTATAATGAAAACCATTAAAACCACAAATGTTGCAGTGCCCTGTCTAGAATGCAAGTTTAAAAGTCAATAATGCCTTTCTATGACTGTGCTTTAATGGATCCCAACAGAAGTAGGGCTTGTAGTTTATATATTTTTTTCAGTCTGTGACAAAGGAGGAATGTTTGGAGACATTTCAATGATTTCAGATAAGAGGTACAATATTGTCACCAGTAAATTGCCTTTTAGACATGTAAGCTTTCTGTATTTTGCCAGAATACATAATTCAATAAATTAAGATTGAATGCTTTGTGGAGTCAAGACCATGTATTCTGTAACCAGGCTAAAAAGAATTTGATTTAATGTCACATCTACACATGTTTGCTGGCATTTTCTGACAATCCTGGGAGAACTGAACTTGCAGTACAATCTTTTAGAATTCATAAAACAGCCCAAGGTTACTTCCATATTCAAAAAGTTGTGAGGTGCAATTATATATATACATTGACTGAGTGCAGTCCTTATGTTAAAGGAAGACTAGGGCTACATGGCAACTTTCAGGGTCAGCTCCAGGTTTTGGTGGGCCCTTGGGCGACAGAGTCCCAGTGGGCTTTCTGTCAGTCATTGTAAGAGGCACAATCTATTAAATCTAGTGAATGCTTCGATTCATAAAGATAATCATATATGCCCTTTCTGCACGGACTTTGTCATCTGTTTAAAACAGCAACAAACAAGATGGGAAAAAAAAACCTTCCATCTTATTTTTAACATTGAAGTAAATGATTGTGGATGCAAACTGAAGGTGTACGGTCTCCATTTATCATTCTGTCAGAACAACAAACTGAAAAGCGTCAACCTAGCCTTACTCATACAGTACTGTAAGCACTGGTTGGATATATACATCAATACAACTATCATAGACCTAAAACGCTCATTGTTGTCTCAATACACTTTTTAACAAACCACTAATGGATAAAAAAAACAATTTAAGGTTCTGTTTATATCTGCATTGTGAATTCTGTTATATGCAATGAGTTTATCATGCCATAAGGTTGTCTCATGGCAGACAACGCCCTTACCCAACAGGTCTCATTGATTTATAAATCATCACTACAGCTACGGATATACACAGACAGTGACAGCTGTGTAACAAGGCTGAGGTCCCAGAGTAGAAGAAATGCACTGTGGACTGACTTATAAACTTTAAATTAAAACCTTCACTGCTTATTTATGACTTATCAGAGGCCACTCACATACCAGTTGTTACAGAAGCACTATATATCACTTGGAGCAGACAGCAGGTACAGCGGGGTCAGAGAGGGTAAGTGGTTGCGGATGGACAACAGCAAGTTTAGCATGGGAAGAGACTGACTGAAAGACTGTTTTGTTAATAAAACTGATTTTTTCAGTTCTCAGCTAAACAATGGACCCGGGTGTTCCAGATGATGCTGCTGACTTTGGCCGCAACTCTCATCACACAACCAAAGATAGTCATGTTGCACTGTAAGTCCTTCACTAACATATGTGAATGGATTTGTATTGTGCTGCATATGCCTTAAAAAAAAAAAAAAAAAAAAAAAGTTATGAAGTTTGGAAATCAGAGAGTCTAAAACTTTAAAAATGTCTGCAGTAGGAAGGGGTTAAAGAGGTATTTCAGGATTATGACATTGAGCGCCATTTCCTCTTTTCATGCAGTTGTACAGCACCCATTGGTCACATGACCATGTTGCAGCTCAATTCCATGAAAATGAATGGGGATAAGCTGCAATACCAAGCTCAGCCACTATACAATGTACAGTATTGTGCTTGTTAAATAGTGAAGAAGCTGCAGCAATCAGTATTGAAGTCCTTGATAACCACTTTAGAACCTTAATCACAATATTGTAACCTTATAGGGTTGTCCCACCAATAAATACGAAACTTTTATTGTGTAAATAAATAATGAAAAATATTTGCCATCAACATGTTTTTGCAAAAATATGTGCACATCCATCCAATGTGTATAATATAATAGGTGGACTAGGACCCACTGCAGTGGCCTCACCTTAAACATTTTTATAACATCAAAGTTTGAAGTGATGTAAAACTTTGTTTTTATGACTAAACTTTACTTTTGTAGAAAACTTTACTTTTAATGGATCGATGAAGCTTTTAACACCTTTTAAATAGTTCTTGTTCTTCACTTACAAATGTACACACTAAACTATGAAGAACGTGTAGAATAATTTCTAATTTTAAAGTATCATTTTGAAGTGAAGTCACTTTAGGCTAAGGCCTCACGTAGCGAGCCACTGCGGGAAAAACAGGAGCAACACATGGCGGTTTTTCTTGAAGCACTTTTCACAGAAAGGAAAGGAAACCTCTGCAGACTTTCTGCTTCCATTATACCTATAGGGAAACTGCCTGTATAGGTATGATTGTCATGCTGCGATTTTCGAAACTGCGACGGTTTTGGAAATTGCAGCATTTCCGCTGCGCGTATTTTCTGCAAAGTGTGGATTGGATTCACTAGAATCCCATCCACTTTGCAGTGACTGTAAAACTCTGCGGTTTTTCAGGCGGCATTTATGCCATGTGGGGCCCCAGGGAACCTGTCCCCACAAAAATACATGCTAAACAGCAAGTGGCATGTAATAGAGTGGGAGGAGCTAAGCAAATCAATGGGAAAAGATTCAGTGTATATATATATTTTTTAATTTATATCTCTGCACTGTGCGTGCTTAGGCATGTAGTGATGGAGCTGGTCCTACATAGTGAGTGACAGCCCTCCATTTTATGACTACTCTATCACTGATAGGATTGCCTCCATGACTCAATGTCTGTTTCTTTTCATAAAAAAGAAAATATATAAATTAATAAAAAGTTATACTGAATCTTTCCCATGGAACTATATATCAATAAATATAAAGGGGGACATTATCACATTTGTGGCACTTTTATGGTATTGTATAAAAAAAGACATTTTGGTGCAAGTCATATTTGCACACTTTACCACTTTTTTCTAGGTTACGCTGCTTTTACCACTTTTTAAGCTTTGTATGAAAAAAAGGTGCGTTTTACAAATTTGTGTGTGGCAGACAACCCCTGACAAATATATTAACCACTTCCGGACCGCCCATTGGGTTTTAACGTCTGGAAGGTGGTTGCCTTGTTCTGCAAGGACGTACTGGTACATCCAAGCAGATTTCAGCAGTTGCACGAAATCGTGCACCTGCTGAAATGGGGAGCTGGCTGTAACTTCAGCCAAATCTCCCAGAGAGAAGCAGGGAAGGTTTATTGCCTTCCAGATCACTGTGTATACAGCACACCGCTATGGGCGCCTCCATGATGCGGCTCCCCTCTGACGCAGTGGTCACATGATCCGCCGGGATCAGAGTATGTTAGAGTTTGTATGTTCCCCCTATGCTTGTTTCAGTTTTTCTACACCATGAAATCATACTATTAAATTATTTGGGTCTTAAAGGGAGTCTGTCACCAGAACCCAGCATATTAACTGAGCCCCACTGATAGGTCACAGCCACCAGAATAGTACAGTGTTTTTGTCAATATGCAAATGAGATCTTTGGAGCATCAAGGGTCATCTTACTTTTCGGAAAAATCATGTTGAGTTTTTTTTTTTGTTTTGTTTTTTTTAAAGTGGATTTTTAAGGTTCTTACAATGTGCTGGGGTAAAAAAAAAAATTTCAAAAACCGCATTATGGAAAAAAAAAAATGTGAAAAAAACTGTACAGCAGCATATAAGTGGTTTAGAAGTAATTCTAGGTATACTGCTGCCTCTTACATACACAGTATGAAAAGTTTTCCATTGCAGATACTTAATGGTCTGTGACATATACAGTAGTAGAATCTGTGTAATTGACTGCAAAGTTTTCTAAACCTAGCATCTGACTTTCACTTTTTAAAGTTATCTTGTGAATGACTTGTTCACTTGTAGATGCATATCTGATTCATTTTCAGCATCTCACTTTCAATAAATAGAAAATGTTCTTCTCTACAATAGTCACAGCTGTTCTGATTTTATGTGACTCCTAATTCACAAAAGCCGATTCTCCTATACACATGTGAATAGAAAGAAAGTAATCAATTATGCTGTCAATCTTATTCTGTTCATTTGCATATTAATCAAAAAGTACATACTCCATGCTGTTAAAAGTACTTTTCAACACAGTCAGATCACAGTTCAGGGTTTTTAAAGTTTATTGATTCCTTTTCTTTTAGGATAGGAAATTGTTCGATAATGGGAGGTTTATAATGGTTTCACAGATTATATCCATCTAAAGTTACTTCAATTAAAACTAAGCATTTTAAAGAGAATCTGTTATGGAAGAACAACCTATTGTTATTGTACTGAAATACCTTGTAGGACTGTTTCCGACCATACTGTGAAGCTCCAAGCCTTATACAAAACTTAGAGGACCTTTCACCACCTTCCTCAACTCCAACTGGTTGCATTTTTTAACCCTTTCATGCCTCTGTCAAATTTTTTTTTTTTTGCATTTCCGTTTTTTCCTCTCCCAATTCCAAGAGTCATAATTTTTCCATTTTTCAGTTCACATAATGGCTTATTGTTTGCTGGACAAATTGTACTTTGTAATGGCACCATTCAATATCCTATAGAGTGTACTAGGAAGCTGGAAAAAAATTCTGAATGCGGTGAAATTGGAAAAAAAATTCTTTCTTATGGGTTTAATTTTTACGGCATTCACTATGTGGTAAAAATGACATGTTACCTGTATTCTGCGGGTCTGTACAATCATGGTAATGTTTTGATACCTTTTAAAACATTTTTAAACTTTGCAAAATAGAGAAAAATGTGTATGGAGATGGGTATGGCGTCTTTTTATACTGAACAAGATGGCGTTTTTATTGATACCATTTTGGGGAAGTTCTGATGGTTTGATTTTTTTTAATTCTATTTTTTATAGGAGGCAAAGTGTTGAAAAAAAAAAAAATCACCATTTGGCCATTTTGATTTTTTTTTCCCCGCTACGTCGTTCACTGTATGGGATAAATATTTTTATATTTTAATAGTTAGGACATTTTGGAGCACAGGGACACCTAAAGTGTTTATGTGTATTATAGTTTATTTTTAGATTTGATCTAGGGAAAGGGGGGTGATTTGAACTTTTATATTTTTTGTGTGTTTTTTTTTTTTTTATACTTTTAAAAACTTTTTTTTTTTCATTTTTCTTTTAATTTTATCTTCAGATTCCCTAGGGACCTTACACTCTAGGGGGTCTGATCGTTAATGCTATTCACTGCAATAATAATATATTGCAGTGAATAGTAAAATACATTGCCTTCTATTACACGCTGCCTCTGGGATATAATGACAAGCGTAGGAGCCTTCAATAGGCTCTGGGCTGTCATGGCAACCAATCGCTGCCCTCCAATGATAATCTGGAGGGCTGGGATCATTCAAAGAGGCGGCGCCCATGGCGGTTGCGCATTTTAGATGCTGTGGTCGCGTTTGACCACGGCATCTAAAGTGTTAACAGCTGCGATCGGTGTCGGTACTGATCGCAGCTGTTAGCTGCGGGTCCTGGTTGTATTATACAGCTGGCATCCGCCGGGTATGGAGAGAGCTCAGCTGTCCTTCCTTTTCTTTTACTGGGCTCCTGTTTTCACCCACCCCCTTCTCCTTTCCATAGACTTCTATTGGGAGCTGTAATAAAACACCTCGGTGAGCTTCTGCCTGTCTAAAAGTCACTTTAGCAGGGAAAGTAGGATACAGGCTAAAAGGTGGAGAGAAAAAAAGCATTTTTTCTCACATTAAAATATATTGCAAAGTTTTTTACATTAGCCATCTAGGGGATAATGTAACCTTTCAAACTATCATAAACAAAGTCAATTTTATACTCACTTTATTTTTCTTGCACATTATTTTATTTTTCTTACTGGACAAACGTTAGCTCTTTTGTTAATATTTGCAAAAATAATCTCCAATTAAACTGTACCTTGATGCTGAATGAAAAGCCTACCTTCTAATTTAATATGACACATGGAACTTTAACTTGTAGGGGAAAAAAAAGCATAATCTCTAACATTTACACACAATTACCACCATAGAAATGAAAGCATTGCTCTCCACGATCTTCTTAAAGCTTTTAAGTACTGTGAATATGATTTAAACATTTAACATTTGCAAGGCAACTGAAGGTGAAGACATCGATTAAAAGATACAGTAGCAGGGGTCATGGTAAACCTTAATGGAAGAATGATCACTGCTAGTGACTGCCTGCTATTAATATTCTACTGCTGAATTCAACAGCTCGTGCAGGTGCAGTACAGGCAAGAGAAAGAGAATTGTTCTGTGTACCACAGGTCAGGATAATTCTGTCATAGTATGCATTATGTTACATATCATTAGTACTAAACATTGCTACCATGGAAAAAGGTCACAAAGATTAGACAGTGTAAATTGCAGAATGAAGTTTGACATCATTTATTTGTTGTGTTGGCGCTTTTATATTAAAAAAAAAAAAAAAAAAAAAAAAAAAGCTATAACCTATATTTTAATTCAAAACAGTACAAAAGGTGTGGGTACATGAAATTATAGTCATAAGTCAAATATAATAAGAAATAACAAAAAGTGTACATCATATACAAACATAAGCCTTAGGCTGGTTGCAGACGACCGTGCTGCAACCGTCCGGCCGTGAATTAAAAGCACAGGCGGCACACGGGGATGTGCCCTGCGTGCCACCCGTGCACAGGCCGCGCTTCCACGGCTCCTTTCATTAAATGAATAGGAGCCACGGAAGCAAGGGCTGCAAAATAGGACAGGAATAGGACCTGTTCTATATTTTGCGGCCCAGACTGTTGGCCCACACACAGGACCATGAAATTCACAATCGTGTGTATGGGCCCATAGAAAACAAATCTTCAGAGGTTTGCCCATCCTTAATACTGATGCATTTATTGGCTTCCTATAATATTGGCCTTAATGAGTGTTTAAGATAGAGATAATAAATTCTACTTTTATTATACATATTTTGTAATTGTGTTATAATATTAAGTTGCGGCTCCAGGGCCCCAAAGCACAATTTCCAACATGGAATTCCTTCTACCATGTGCCATTTACAGATGCATCAATTTTAACTTGACACTTAACACATTAAATAAACTGTGGCAGAAAACTTTAACTCAAGTCTTTCAAAGGCTTTTTCAATTTTTTTTTTCTATGATAAGAAATAAGACTGCAGCCAGCGTAACACCAAAGTACTTCTGCTCTTGGCATGTATGATCTCTGCCTGCTAGTTTTCAGTGTTCCTGCTTTGCTCATTGTGTGTATCTCCCATGCAGCCATATTGCATCCAGACTCTACCGCTGCCTGTAGGGTGTACAATTCCTGGTTCTTAAAAGGTCAGCTCAACTTAACCTGACCTCAAGTTGTTTGCTGACCATATTCCTGCCTGTTATTTTGGTGTCACACATCAATGTCTTTTGACCTGTCTAGGTCAACTGTCAATGAACTGGGATTACTCCTGAGGTAATGATGACCTTGTTGGTTACCTGCAGTAAAGGATTTCAAAAAATAAATAAAAAAAACAAAGACTGGATAGGAAGTCACTTTTAAATACAATATCATAATACAGCATTGTCTGAAAAAGCTACACTTTGATTCTTCTTTCCCATAAACAAGTATTTTATATGGCTTTAAAGTTTTATTGCTTTTGATCTTTGTTTTTTTGATCCTCTCTTGCACATTTATGTTCTCAACCTGACCTGAATCCCATCTGTGACACTTCCACAATTCTTCTGAAGCCACCTGAGCTCAGAAGCTATGAAGATGGAAAATTTAACATTAGCAAAGCTTAATAGATAACGGAAATCTAAAAGACAAACACACAGGATCATACTATGAGGACAAGCACAGATCAGGAGATAAGTTTGCAGAATTTTAGACTGGTTTATAACAGCATTTTATTTACTTTTCATACAGGTTCCCACAGAAAAAAACAATGGAATTAGAATTTCTCCAGAACCCTAGATATCATCATGGCACTTAAAGGGGTTGTACACTTTGGATAATCCCTATTTTTTTCATTGGTTCTTTGATAATATGCTGATCACAGGGATCCCCAGTGATCAGTTGTAGTCTGTGGGAAACCTGTAAACATTCTGTTTCCCTGCAGCACCAGAATAGGGGAAATCAACCCCCTAACAGTCACATTAAAATTGCAAAAACACTCCCAAAGTTGCAGATTGTTACAGATTTTGAATTTATGGATGAAATAAATATTACTGACACATAACTCCAGTGCCTTATGTATATTTTAATACTTTAGTGATGTAACATTTTAGCCTTAAACCAGTAACATTTTATTACTCTCTACATTCCTACCTTACATTTTATTTTAATGTAGCTTTACGAGAGTTTAAGATAATACTTTTTTATCAGTTTTTATTACTCTGTTTTACTTTTTTCTGTAAAACGACTTTATTGCTGGGGTCAGCAATGACCGAGCATATAAGGGGTTAAATGACAAGGATGCTTCTGATGGATGGATAATGCAGGGGGGGGCGATATCCTCAACAAAAGTCCATGGTACCCCTTCACCTTGGGTTATCTGAAGTGTCAGGGACAGAAGAATATTAAAATCCCTTCTCCTCTCCTTTCACTGTCAGCTGCTTGTGTTGTCCTATACATTGATTAAAGTGAAAGTGCGAGTATATGCAACTCCACTTCTTCAACCAGTGATATCTCTAAATCTATGTGGGCTACAGACATGATTCTTGGCTTTAAAACAAGATCGTGGCTCTAGCCCCAATGGCAATGGAGTTAGAACCATTTAAAGTTACAGTGTCAAAGAACATATTCTACGCGGGGTGAACAGTAATGCACTTTGCTCAAGCCCCGAGTCCTGGTCATTCAAAACTGTAGGGGTTTAAAGGGTACTTGTGATTCAATATATTTTTATTGAAGAAATCAGCAATATAAAGTTTAACAAAACAGGTGTGTCAGGGCTCAGTACATACCTGACCCAAAATAAATACATCAGTTAAGAGAAAATATGACATGGTTCATACAGCATTAAATACCATGTGTGTTAAACATACACATATCACAAATATAAGTCAATAATAGCATCAGAGCTGGATGCATAAGTGTATAACAGAACAAAACAACTGGGATACTTTATTTTAAAATGATGTCACATTGAGTCTGGATGCTGAGACTCCACTGCTAAAATGAAGAGGAAAAAGCGCTCAGCTGAGCCTTATGCCCCTTCATTTTTGATCAGCTTGAAATTCATATACTTCTTCTCCAGACAATGAAAGTTTGAAAACTTTTGAAATGCGTATGTGAACTTCAGTATACCATAGAAACATCTGACTGAAAGATATAAAAAACAAAACACTGAAGTGGCAAACTTTGTGAAAAACAAAATTTGTCAGTTTCAAAACTTTTGGCCATGACAAGTAGAGCCAATTTTTGGCAACCCCTTTTAAGGTGTGAGCTGAACCTAAAAAAAATACATGACATTTTTGCTTCCAAATAACAACACTGCAATATTAGTATATTTAAAATGACATGTAAGAGAGACTAAGGCAAGTGTGTGATGGTGCACACTAATGTGGTACATTAACTGCTTCTCAATGAATGATTATTAAAATTACATTATTGTTACACTCAACCCATTAAGTCTTAACCATCATTTCAACATTTTTTTTTTTTTTTAATAGGCATACTGGGATTGATTTAATAGGAAAGGCGGTCACTATAAATATAGAGAAAAATGAGATATACTGATTTGAAATTATGCAAAAATACAATATTTTAACCATTTGGTGCTAAATAAATGAGACTTCAGTTACTCAGAGGACTTGTGGGATCAATAGTTGCAGCAAAAATACTATTGTGCAGTTCTTGTTCATTTGCTTTCCCTTCTTAATTTCTTCATTACATTTCTGGAGAAAATTGCAGCTTAACACAGCAATAGAATTAAAAAATTATTATTAGAACTGATCTTATATAGTGATAATAATGCAAAAAGTCACCATATCAGAAAAGACATTCCCAATTTGTGATATCTCAGAGTTGATCTTAATTGATCTCTGAAAGTGGTGCCCTTCTTCAAACCAATGATCAAGGAAGGGGTCTTAAAAATCTTACTTTTAGAGTCCAATTGAAAAATTCTTAAAGATACTATATTTGATATTGCTTCTGAGCATGTTTTTATATCATTGGCTGAACTGATTTCAGACTTGTAGCTTTCAGGCTACGGTTAAATTACCTAATGGTGTTACCATATCAGGCACTGAGGGTTTTTTTTTCAAATTTTCTAGGATTTTCTACTACACGGACAATGCAAGAAAAGTAAACTTTTGACACACTGTAGGTGTATAAAGCATGTATAATATACATACCTCCTAACATTTGAATTCCTATGTGTGAGGGTTTTTTAAGTCCTACTCAAATCCACATTTCTATAAGCACCACCTATTTTGAGGTCAGTTTTGATGGTTAGACCTGTGAAACATTGTCTGTTTGTTAAAGGGGTGTTCTACCTATTTTTGTAACCCCTAGGGAGGCTTAAAATAACCAACTCCATATTGTCACCTGTCTGTTCAGATTTCAAACCAGCAGGTATCTACATCTGGGACCCCAGGCTTCCTGACCTTTGGCTGAAGTGCTGCTGTGCAGGCCAATCAGTGGCTGAACAGTGATGTTCTGTTCAAATGGAGCATCAGTGCTCAACCACTGATTGGCTGATGCAGGTAATGAAAAACCCCAACTGAGACCCCTCACTGGATCCCCGGCTGAAACTTACCTGGGGGTTAAAAAAAAAAAAAAGATATTTGAAACACCCCTTTAAGTGTGCACTAGTCTCTTCTTCCTTTCTATTCCCTTCTTTCCCTTTCAAATAAATCTAACAGTCATGTAGCTTCCATTATTTTGAAAGCCACAATTTTCCCATAATGGAGCCATTTACAGTACCTTCATTAAATTGCCAACCACAGTGTCACTATAAAGTATACTCCAATAACTGCCCCATTAGTACTATTGGCTGGAAAAAACATAAGGAATTATGTACACTCCTTCACATGAAGTGCCCCAGCTTTGTTTTTTCTTAGGCCGGAGTCCACGTGGCATAAATACCATGGCTTTTACTGCTGCGGTTTACAGTCCCTGCAAAGTGGATGGAATTCTACAGATTTCCATCCACACATAGCAGAAAAATATTTGTCGCGGAAATGCTGTGATTTCCAAAACCATCGTGTTTTTGGAAATCGCAGCATGTCAAATATACCTACGGAAATGCTGGTGGTTTCTCTATAGGTATAACTGAAGCAGAAACATGGGGCCTTAGCATTAAAGAGACTAAGATGTATTCAGCCCCTACATAGGGGTTTGTTACATCTTAAATTCCATTTGCAACAGAAATAATATTTTTATAACACCCTCACAACATTCCTTAAAGGGGTTGTGTCTGGGGTAGAGCCATTGGCCCATCAGATTTATTATCATTTACACCACTTTTCTGGCAAAAATTATACTTGAAATCTACACTAACTGTGAGCTGGCGTAGATTTTAGTTAGGCGAACTGTCCCCTGGAGTATGTGCTTGGTTTAAAAGGAGGCATGCCCCATGTCATAGATTAGACACATCCTGAGGCAGCACAAAGAATATCAACACTGGAGTACAAAGTGATTTGATATCCCTCCCACCCCCTTGACTTTCTGAAGGAACCTCTGACATGATGCCCTGTACCCAGAGTTGGCATTGTATCATGAAAATACACTATTGAAATAAAAGAGTGGCTTGGAAATTGTCCGAGACTATAACAAGCATCCAGTGCAGCCATACTCTGAGAAGACGTTCTTGCTTAAAGTTATGAAATTCTTATTTTGCAGAAGGAAAAGTTATGGCAAATTAAATTGGCACAAATCATAATGGCATAGAAAGGCATTGATTACATGGATGTGTGAACTGTATGGAGATCATTACATAGATGTAGACATTAGTGTTATTACCGTGATGTACTACAAGAGGAGAGAAACGTGTGAATTTACTTATAACCATTTTAATTAAGTTTAAATTGATTTCTAAGAAGATAAATGGTTCCATTGTTGTGTCTCACACAGAGCACCTTGGCTGGGAATTAAACATCAGTGGGAACTTCCTGACAGTTCACTGATAATTACAGATTTATATTTCGTTTTCCTGCGGAATATTTGCAGTTTTATTTATGTGGGTAAACAAGCAAGGCAGGCTCGCTCGCTCGCAGTGCTCTTGACTTGATTCCTACCATCACACAAAAAGCTTATTTAAACAAATTGTCAGGCTGATGTGTGCAGTATTACTTTGCCAGGTCTTATATAGTGTGTGCAGGGATTAAAGAGTTATAAAGAAAGGATAGAACACTTGAAAGAAAAGCGACAGGTTGTCACATTGTTTCGGAAGGTGCACGGATTGTCTTCAGTTGCTCATGTCCTAAAGTGTGCATCAGGCAATTTGCAAGCGCACCATTTTCTTCAGCCGTTAAAATGTTTCTAATCTGCAGTGGCAGTGAATTTTACATGAACCTGTAAATACACACATAGCTTCAAATAGTCTTCCCACAAGCAAGGAGGCAGCATCATAATATGGATGGCGCGTGCCTACTCCTGGCATAGCGAAGTAGCCTGCTGCTCTTTCACAGTGAAGTCCCCCTCCTGTGCGCCATGACCATTAAAAATAAAATTGCCTACAGCTCGCCGTGTGTATGTTGTAGGCATTGCATGTGTAAGAGACAGCCAATGTTGTCCTAAGCTTCATTTGTCTGTATAAACTGTTAATGTTGAATGTATTTCTGTGATTCTGTTCCTTTAAGACAGCAGCCATTGTAATTGTGACATGATGCTGGAGTGAGACCCCCCCCCTTTATGTCAGCTTGCCTGTTCTGCAGACAGAGTGTGAGCAGAGAAGCAGGAAGTGACGAGACAGAGAGCAGCAGCCATCTTGGCAAGTGTTGTATTGAACTGGTGTGGAGATTTTTCTGTACAGCTAAGCTGTATCTTGGTCCAGAGACAAACAGAGTGTAAAGAGACAACAGGACTAGTGAGTCCACGTGAAAGGAACTGTGCTCAGTGGCTGATCAGTGAGACTGACATTGTGACTGTGTATATGGATACCACAGATAGAGACTCGCAGTGCTGTTGATGTACTGGACAGCACCTGCTAAATCCCGGTTTACATCCCAGCTCAGTGTATGGATTCTGCAGGACTGTCAGTGTGCTGAGTGGAATCTGCTGTTGGATTACATTGCATTCAGTTGGTTTCCCTGTCTGTTAAAGAGGACTTCATTTCTCCCAAGATCCTGATAACCGTGAGGAGAGGACGCTTCACTATAAAAGAAAGGACCGACTTTGGGCCCCACCGCGCGCTTCTACGGACTGTAAGCGGTCCACCTGGACCACTGAGGAAAAGGGGGTGCACCCAAATGTGATGTCAGGGTCAGTTAGGGATAGTTTTGAGTATATTGTTCATTCAGTGTCCATACTGCAGAAGTGGACAGAGTAAAAGTAGAAACCATTGCAGAATTTGCCTTGAAATTGTTCATGCTATATTGTATATTTTGCTTGTCTTTAGCCCTGTCATTTTACCTTTAACTAGCCTTTATTAACTTATAGTAAATATATTTTTTTTTTTCTTGAACTACCGCGTGTGCGTTCATTTCTGGTTGCGGAGTCCAAACCACCTGCCTTGCTCTCGGTTCACACATGCACAATATATAAACCCAACCTAATACTGGGAATTGATTGAAAATGAGCATTTCTATGAACGCTCATAAGCCAATTTAACAGAAAATGATATGTTTAGCCTGGTGGGGGACCCACAATCTTCATTCAGTTCAGGACCCAGTTCAAGTAATCTTAATACACCCCTGATTGGGTGGCAGACATAGATATAGAAGGAATTAGGCATGTTTTTTCTCCTCAGAAGCACCAAAACATACAGATGAGCTCTCAATTAGGCTTTGTGTTGGTTATTAGTAACCTTACAATAAGACTTCCAGTGTCTTCTTACAATGGAAAATTATCAGCCTGCTTTAATTTTCACCTCATATCTACATATTAATATGGTGTTGCCTGATTTGATTTTTGTGATAGATAGATAGATAGATAGATAGATAGATAGATAGATAGATAGATAGATAGATACCTGCCCGGGACCATTTCCATACAGTGTCACAGAGCACTGCATTGTATGGAAGGTTAGAGTATATGTGAAATGTTGGTTTGCTACAACCGCATTTCAGGCGACGTTTACATCTGATTCGGAGGCTCCGTTTATGACAGAATCTGATAAAAATGGCAGATGAAAAGTCCTGCTTGCACGACTGTGTTTTTCTGGCAAAATGACTGACAACGGGACTGAAGCCCAGTAGACCCCATTATGGAAAATGGGTTCTTTCAGGCTCCATTGGTGTCAGTCATATTAAATATCCAGCACTTACAGGCACCAATGTGAACATAGCCTAAAAAACGAGGGGTTGTAAATAAATTTATTATAATAATTTATTCTAAGGAGTTACTGAGTGAAGAAATTTATAATCATAGAGACGTTTTAAATCAGAGGCCACACATCGTACAAAGGCTGCATTTTCTTGCTGTAGATTTTCTGTGTTTTTTTTAACCTATAGGCAGAAGCAGATTTGACAGAATGAATAACTTCAAGTGCTGCCCTTATATTTAATGATTCCTTTTGAAGCCACTTCTGGTTTTGGCTTATAAAAAAAAAAAAAAAAAAAAAAAAAAAAAAACCTGCACAAAAAAATGCACATTTTTTTGACAATGTGTGGCCTCAGCCTGAAGGAGTATGCCCTACAAAAGATACTGGTATATACACAGTATATTTAATAAAACAGATAAATGATAAAGGGGGTATTCAAGCTATTATAACTTCTTTTACTGATTTGGTTACCGATTTTGGCATAAAATTAAAAGAATCAACATTTCAACTAAATCTGTAGTGTGTGAACAAGGCTATAGATATATTCTTAAATGGGGAGCATTTTTACATTTTTGCACAAGAGTATTAGTTCAAGTTTTGTTTCTTTTATCAGTTCCGTCTGGTCAAATTTGTTGTCAAGAAAAAGTAACATTACATATAAAAGTGACATATAATTGTTAGGGGATATTTAAATTTCAAAACTAGACAGATAAATAGATGGATAGATTTTAGATGTAGTTAAATGCCTTGGCAGCTGTGATTATTACTGTCAGGCGTGATGCTGTATTGTATTACAATGTACAGTCACTTTTGCATAAATTCCAGATTTAGGAAGAAAATAAACAGAACAGCACCTGTCAAAATACCAGATAATAGAATTCTCTATCTGTATAATCAGTCAGTGTACAAATATTTTATTTCCTCATCCACCAGGTGTATAGTCAATCCAAGATTTCATAGGTACACCAAGTATAGCACCGCAGTCAGTGCACCCAAGTTGTACAAGTTAGAAGTCACTTACATAATTCATCACAACCTTAGATTCCTTTTGGGGCTTTGTGCACTTATACATTAGTAATATGCTTTTCTAGGAACACAAGAGAGTACACGATGATGTCTCCTATTTGCTGTTTATTTGCTCAATATTCTGCTGCCTCTGGGACAACAAACACTGGCATTTTATCCATTTGGTGTACAATGTTTGACAGCTTTGTGCTTCTTCAAACTATAGTTGAAACTGTTTGCATGTTTGATTTGGGAACTGGTTGCTGTGGAGTTACCACCTGACATGGCTGAGGACAATAGCTTACATGACAGTGATTGTGATATTGTAGATTATAAATGTAGAGATTGTAGATGTAGCTGTAATGTGCAGCACGGTGGCGCAGTGGTTAGCATTGCAGCCTTGCAGCGCTGGAGTTCTGGGTTCGATTCCTGCCAAGGACAACATGTGCCGTGTAGTTTGTATGTTTTCCCCGTGTTTGTGTGGGTTTCCTCCGTTTTCCTCCCACACTCCAAAGACATCCTGGTAGGGACTGTAGATTGTGAGGCCTATATGGGACAGTGCCTGACAATGTCTGTGAGGCGCTGCGGTATATGATGGCGCTATATTTGTATAATAATAAGTCAGGCTTGTTTGTTTCTTGTAGTATTTTCAGGCCCTTCTCGCACCAGGGAATTATTAGATTATTGGCCCCCCTCCCCAATATGTTTCTTAGTCCTAGTTGTAGTTGCGCTGTATGAATGAGCATTAAGATAAATCTGTATTCCCACTGTCCTGTACTGAGCCGGCTGTCAGCTCTGCTTGTATCACATTGACAGGACTGATGCAGCTCTCATATAGCACAGGGTGACTGAATGCAGATTTGTTTTATAGCCCCTCCCTCCTGACTGACTAAGTGTCATTATTATGTGATCCTGGAGATGACGCATCACGGGTGAGTAGACCAGAGACTCGGCTTACTAGCTTTATAATACTGGTAATGGGGAAGTGCATCAATATCCTGCAGTGGTGCAGGGGGCAGAAGCAGTGACACCTCAGAGGCTCCAGTAGACAGACACAGCCCAGGCGAGACACCGGTTCAATCCCCAGAGGTTGAGGATAAACCATAAGAACCAGAGATGGCAGATCAGAGGCCACAAAGGCAGTGGATCAGATGAGTGGATATATAAGCAGGTCTTGCAGCCCAGAGGGAGGAATTTTGTGGTACTTGTCCTTTTTCCGCAAAAGCTGGTGTTGGCTCCCGATGACCTTGGACAAGTCCCTGCATGTTTCCCTGTTGTGCAGAGGGCTCTGGACAGGTCTGTGCTTCTAATGAAGTGTTGAAGCTGCTGGTTAAATTAGGGGGGGGCTTTTTGCGAAAAAGTACCACAAAATTCCTCCCTCTGGGCTGCAAGACCTGCTTATATATCCACTCATCTGATCCACTGCCTTTGTGGCCTCTGATCTGCCATCTCTGGTTCTTATGGTTTATCCTCAACCTCTGGGGATTGAACTGGTGTCTCGCCTGGGCTGTGTCTGTCTGCTTGAGCCTCTGAGGTGTCACTGCTTCTGCCCCCTGCACCACTGCAGGATATTGATGCACTTCCCCATTACCAGTATTATAAAGCTAGTAAACCGAGTCTCTGGTCTACTCACCCGTGATGCGTCATCTCCAGGATCACATAATAATGACACTTAGTCAGTCAGGAGGGAGGGGCTATAAAACAAATCTGCATTCAGTCACCCTGTGCTATATGAGAGCTGCATCAGTCCTGTCAATGTGATACAAGCAGAGCTGACAGCCGGCTCAGTACAGGACAGTGGGAATACAGATTTATCTTAATGCTCATTCATACAGCGCAACTACAACTAGGACTAAGAAACATATTGGGGAGGGGGGCCAATAATCTAATAATTCCCTGGTGCGAGAAGGGCCTGAAAATACTACAAGAAACAAACAAGCCTGACTTATTATTATACAAATATAGCGCCATCATATACCGCAGCGCCTCAAAGACATTGTCAGGCACTGTCCCATATAGGCCTCACAATCTACAGTCCCTACCAGGATGTCTTTGGAGTGTGGGAGGAAAACGGAGGAAACCCACACAAACACGGGGAAAACATACAAACTACACGGCACATGTTGTCCTTGGCAGGAATCGAACCCAGAACTCCAGCGCTGCAAGGCTGCAATGCTAACCACTGCGCCACCGTGCTGCACATTACAGCTACATCTACAATCTCTACATTTATAATCTACAATATCACAATCACTGTCATGTAAGCTATTGTCCTCAGCCATGTCAGGTGGTAACTCCACAGCAACCAGTTCCCAAATCAAACATGCAAACAGTTTCAACTATAGTTTGAAGAAGCACAAAGCTGTCAAACATTGTACACCAAATGGATAAAATGCCAGTGTTTGTTGTCCCAGAGGCAGCAGAATATTGAGCAAATAAACAGCAAATAGGAGACATCATCGTGTACTCTCTTGTGTTCCTAGAAAAGCATATTACTAATGTATAAGTGCACAAAGCCCCAAAAGGAATCTAAGGTTGTGATGAATTATGTAAGTGACTTCTAACTTGTACAACTTGGGTGCACTGACTGCGGTGCTATACTTGGTGTACCTATGAAATCTTGGATTGACTATACACCTGGTGGATGAGGAAATAAAATATTTGTACACTGACTGATTATACAGATAGAGAATTCTATTATCTGGTATTTTGACAGGTGCTGTTCTGTTTATTTTCTTCCTAAATCTGGACTTTATGCAAAAGTGACTGTACATTGTAATACAATACAGCATCACGCCTGACAGTAATAATCACAGCTGCCAAGGCATTTAACTACATCTAAAATCTATCCATCTATTTATCTGTCTAGTTTTGAAATTTAAATATCCCCTAACAATTATATGTCACTTTTATATGTAATGTTACTTTTTCTTGACAACAAATTTGACCAGACGGAACTGATAAAAGAAACAAAACTTGAACTAATACTCTTGTGCAAAAATGTAAAAATGCTCCCCATTTAAGAATATATCTATAGCCTTGTTCACACACTACAGATTTAGTTGAAATGTTGATTCTTTTAATTTTATGCCAAAATCGGTAACCAAATCAGTAAAAGAAGTTATAATAGCTTGAATACCCCCTTTATCATTTATCTGTTTTATTAAATATACTGTGTATATACCAGTATCTTTTGTAGGGCATACTCCTTCAGGCTGAGGCCACACATTGTCAAAAAAATGTGCATTTTTTTGTGCAGGTTTTTTTTTTTTTTTTTTTTTTTATAAGCCAAAACCAGAAGTGTCTTCAAAAGGAATCATTAAATATAAGGGCAGCACTTGAAGTTGTCGGGGTCGTAAGCGACAAATATCGGATCAGTCAGTCCAGATCAGTAAGCATGCGTGCACGGCGCTAAGAAGGACACAGACAAGAATTTCTGTCTCACAGCCAGCTCATGCTCTTGCCCTTACAGACTCAGCACTACTGGGTTTATTCACGTCACACATATTTGTACAGGAAAGGAAGAGGGCGGGTTAATGCATAGTATAGTGTAGAGTTTCTCTGACATTCCTGAGCTGTTCATCCCCCATTGGCTCTTGATTCTGACGTACAGCCAGGTGCAGCCTCGATTCCAGCCTGAGGCATCAGCCATTAGGTGTGGTATGCAGGATGTCGGCGCCATCTTTGGTTACATTCCTTTGTCCTTAAGCTGTCAGCAATTAGTAGCAAGGAAAAATTAGTATTTGTAACATATAAAAATAGAAGAATATAAAGTACCAAAATATTGTTTCATGACCTGAGACTTGACAAAGTTATTCATTCTGTCAAATCTGCTTCTGCCTATAGGTTAAAAAAAACACAGAAAATCTACAGCAAGAAAATGCAGCCTTTGTACAATGTGTGGCCTCTGATTTAAAACGTCTCTATGATTATAAATTTCTTCACTCAGTAACTCCTTAGAATAAATTATTATAATAAATTTATTTACAACCCCTCGTTTCTTAGGCTACTTTCACATTGGTGCCTGTAAGTGCTGGATATTTAATATGACTGACACCAATGGAGCCTGAAAGAACCCATTTTCCATAATGGGGTCTACTGGGCTTCAGTCCCGTTGTCAGTCATTTTGCCAGAAAAACACAGTCGTGTAAGCAGGACTTTTCGTCTGCCATTTTTATCAGATTCTGCCATAAACGGAGCCTCCGAATCAGATGTAAACGTAGCCTGAAATGCAGTTGTAGCAAACCAACATTTCACATATACTCTAACCTTCCATACAATGCAGTGCTCTGTGACACTGTATGGAAATGGTCCCGGGCAGGTATCTATCTATCTATCTATCTATCTATCTATCTATCTATCTATCTATCACAAAAATCAAAGCAGGCAACACCATATTAATATGTAGATATGAGGTGAAAATTAAAGCAGGCTGATAATTTTCCATTGTAAGAAGACACTGGAAGTCTTATTGTAAGGTTACTAATAACCAACACAAAGCCTAATTGAGAGCTCATCTGTATGTTTTGGTGCTTCTGAGGAGAAAAAACATGCCTAATTCCTTCTATATCTATGTCTGCCACCCAATCAGGGGTGTATTAAGATTACTTGAACTGGGTCGTGAACTGAATGAAGATTGTGGGTCCCCCACCAGGCTAAACATATCATTTTCTGTTAAATTGGCTTATGAGCGTTCATACACACACCACTACATTAATACATACATCACACATTACACACAACACATAATACACACATCACACACCACTACATTACACACAACACATAATACACACATCACACACCACTACAATTACACACAACACATACCACTACATTACACACATCACACACAACACATAATACACACATCACATACCACTGCACTACACACAACACATAATACACACATCACACACAACACATAATACACACATCACACACAACACATAATACACACTACACACGACACATAATACACACATCACACACAACACATAATTCACACATTACACACAACACATACCATTACATTAATACACACATCACACCAATACACACATCACACACAACACATAATACACACATCACACATTACACACATCACACACCAATACATTAATACACACATCACACACTAATACACACATCACACATTACACACCAATACATTAATACACACAACACACATCAAACATTACACATTAATACACACATCACACTTGTAATCTCAATACAATTTACAACAAACTTTTAACACAAAAAAACATAATTTAAGACTCTGTTCACATCTGTATTGTGGATACTGCTATAAATGGGCAGCATGGTGGCTCAGTGGTTAGCACTGCAGCCTTGCAACGCTGGAGTCCTGGGTTCGAATCCTGCCAAGGACAACATCTGCAAGGAGTTTGTATGTTCTCCCCGTTTGCCTGGGTTTCCTCCGGGTACTCCGGTTTCCTCCTACACTCCAAAGACATACTGGTAGGGAATATAGATTGTGAGCCCTATATGGGACAGTGACTGACAATGTCTGTAAAGCGCTGCGGAATATGATGGCACTATATAAGTAAGCATAATAAATAATAATAATAAATATAAAGCAGGACATAGTGTATCATGGCAGGTGCCACCTTTACCCATCAGAGCCCACTGATTTATTGGGTATGTAGAGACGTATTTCATGCTTTTACATTGAACATTTGGGATACCTATTCCTCATCTGCAGATATACACTTTCTAACAGCTGTGTATCAAGGCTGACGTACCTCAAGTCCCAGAACAGAAGAAATGCACAGTTGACTGAATTATAAACATTACAAAAGTTGCAGAATAAAATATATCACTTATCTGCAGTCACTCACATATCAGCTGTCCGGCCTCTGTATAGGTCAGTTACAGAAGTACTATATCACTTATCTGCAGTCACTCACATATCAGCCATCCAGCCTCTGTATAGGTCAATCTCCCCAATATCTGCTGCAGCCATAATATCAAAAAGGACATGTAAAGTGCCGACTAACCAACATAACGCTATAATCAGTGGGACCATCATAGTGGATGCTTCAGGAGTGGTCTATGTGAGGACCAAAACATCAGACAGGATTGTAGTGATCTCCAGAGACCTCCTCCAGCCTTAAAATACATGACACCAGTCTACAGCCGCACCATCTGTATGAGGGAATTAGGGGGTCATGGCCTGTCTATGGCCGCACCATCAGTACTAAGGATTGGGGGGACCCCTTCCTTTACTCTTTCCTGTCCCTGGAGATACAAGTGTTAAATTCCATCAGGGTCTAGATGGGCAGCGATTCCTGTCCCGGATCTGATGGAAGAGGTGATAAAAATCACTGCCGAAAACCAAGACCGAATGGATGGCGATGGAGACAGTTACAATCTATTACTATCTGTTATCAGCCATGTCAGGGGGGGAGAGGCCGACTGTAGCACAGGTGGCTCCAATCTATTGCTATCTGTTATCAGCCATGTCAGGAGGGGAGAGGCCGACTGTAGGACAGGTGACTACAATCTATTACTATCTGTTATCAGCAATGTCAGGAGAGGCCGACTGTAGGACAGGTGACTACAATCTATTGCTATCTGTTATCAGCCATGTCAGGAGGGGAGAGGCCGACTCTAGGACAGGTGACTACAATCTATTGCTATCTGTTATCAGCCATGTCAGGAGGGGAGAGGCCGACTGTAGGACAGGTGACTACAATCTATTGCTATCTGTTATCAGCCATGTCAGGGGGGAGAGGCCGACTGTAGGACAGGTGGCTCCAATCTATTGCTATCTGTTATCAGCCATGTCAGGAGGGGAGAGGCCGACTGTAGGACAGGTGACTACAATCTATTACTATCTGTTATCAGCAATGTCAGGAGAGGCCGACTGTAGGACAGGTGACTACAATCTATTGCTATCTGTTATCAGCCATGTCAGGAGGGGAGAGGCCGACTGTAGGACATGTGACTACAATCTATTGCTATCTGTTATCAGCCATGTCAGGAGGGGAGAGGCCGACTGTAGCACAGGTGGCTCCAATCTATTGCTATCTGTTATCAGCCATGTCAGGAGGGGAGAGGCCGACTGTAGGACAGGTGACTACAATCTATTACTATCTGTTATCAGCAATGTCAGGAGAGGCCGACTGTAGGACAGGTGACTACAATCTATTGCTATCTGTTATCAGCCATGTCAGGAGGGGAGAGGCCGACTGTAGGACAGGTGACTACAATCTATTGCTATCTGTTATCAGCCATGTCAGGAGGGGAGAGGCCGACTGTAGGACAGGTGACTACAATCTATTGCTATCTGTTATCAGCCATGTCAGGGGGGGAGAGGCCGACTGTAGGACAGGTGGCTCCAATCTATTGCTATCTGTTATCAGCCATGTCAGGAGGGGAGAGGCCGACTGTAGGACAGGTGACTACAATCTATTACTATCTGTTATCAGCAATGTCAGGAGAGGCCGACTGTAGGACAGGTGACTACAATCTATTGCTATCTGTTATCAGCCATGTCAGGAGGGGAGAGGCCGACTGTAGGACATGTGACTACAATCTATTGCTATCTGTTATCAGCCATGTCAGGAGGGGAGAGGCCGACTGTAGCACAGGTGGCTCCAATCTATTGCTATCTGTTATCAGCCATGTCAGGAGGGGAGAGGCCGACTGTAGGACAGGTGACTACAATCTATTGCTATCTGTTATCAGCCAAGTCAGGAGGGGAGAGGCCGACTGTAGGACAGGTGGCTACAATCTATTACTATCTGTTATCAGCCATGTCAGGAGAGGAGAGGCCGACTGTAGGACAGGGGAATACAATCTATTACTATCTGTTATCAGCCATGTCAGGAGGGGAGAGGCCGACTGTAGGACAGGGGAATACAATCTATTACTATCTATTACTATCTGTTACCAGGCTTTGACCTGTATGTTCCATGGCATATTTCATTAAACCTCTGTAAACTCACTTATTACACTTTAGTATATGAGGTTGGAGTTTTCAATGAAATATTAGCAACAAATATAAAATATATAAAAATGTACATGCAACTTTGAAAACAAGCCTTTAAAAATTCAACCTTTGGATAAATATATTATTCAATTGCATAAATGGCAATAATGCTTATTGTAACTTACTAGAGAATGAGGCTGGTTTCACATAGTTATAATGAGGCTGCATCCATATTAGGATCTGTACACACTGCATTTGAGTCTGCTGTCAGGCGGATATTCCGATTTAGGCTTGTGTCACCCATAGGGATCCATCTAAAATAGATGGAAAAAAAATTAACAGATATGCTGGAATCTTTTTCTGACAAATACGTATGGGTAAGTGCACAGATGCATTTTGCACTTAACCTTACATCCACAACATCCAGCCCCAGCTACTTGCACTTTTAAAGAACCAGATGTAGATCACTGTAGAACCTTAGGTTACCCAAATTAGGTTCAGTCAGAGGAATAACTTAAAGCTCCTAGATCTCAACTTAAAATCTGTAACAGAGATCCCCATCTACCATGTGCAATTTTTTTTCGCTACTTATATGGTAGGAGTGACTTTTGGACCCGTTTAGGCACAAAGGCCCCTGTGGGACTGCTACCTTTACATTCTCTTTAGCTACATGCCCTGGATTCAGTTAAACAGTGGAGTACAGGATGTGAATGCTACTTAAATTCAGTTGTATTGCATTTGGGTGAAACTGGCCTAATTGTTAAAATTTGATAAGCTTCTTACAGATACAAAGTAGCATAAACATTCTACATTTTTCATAACTAATATATTGAAAATTAATGTGTGCAGAGTTCAATTTTGTCTTTAGTTTTTCCAAATTTTTCCTTTAAAAACTTTATAATCAGTTGCACAGGGTCAGTGTTAGGCCGGGGCCCCACATGGCATAAACACCGCGATTTGCCCACGGCGGAAATGCCGCGGAAAAAATTGCGGCGTTTTACAGTCAGAGGGAAGTGGATGGGATTCTAGGGAATCCCATGCTCACTTTGTGTTCAAAACCGTGCTGCGGACACGAGGTGATTTTCAAAACCAGCGCGGTTTTGGAAATCACAGCATGTCAATTATACCTACGGAAACGCGGGCGGTTTCCCCATAGGTATAATTGAAACAGAAAGTCCACAGAGGAAACCTCTGCAAACTTTCTGTCTAAAGCACTGCAGGAAGAACCATGATGCATTGCTGCCGCGGATTTTCCCGCAGCACTTTTTTGCTGCGGGATGTCATGTGGAGCCTTAGCCTTAATGGGCAAACCCTGAAAAATTTCCATTGATCGCTCAAGATGGAAATCACTCTTAGGCTAAAGCCCCACATGGTGAGCCTTTTTTACAGAACAGAAAACTTTCTGCTTCTATTATACCAATGCAGAAAATGCCAGCTTTTCCACAGGTATAATTGACGTGCTCCGATTTACAAAAACTCGACCCTACAAAAACTCGTCTTTGAAATTTGTATGGCGAATGAGCAGCGTGGCTCACGGTATGTAAACAATACCACGAACCGCGCTGTCTTGGTATCGGTGACCTGCGGGGGTCCCAGGTATCGGACCCCTCCAGATCTAATATTGATGGCCTAGCCTAACGATAGGCCATCAATGTTAGAAACCGGATAACCCCTTACATCATAAAAATGGCTAAATAATCCTTTGGATTCTATTCAGAAAGCAGCACTTAAAGTACAAGCTTTAGAGAGGAAAAACTGCACTTGTATTAGTAAAATCTATTAAAACAATTTTTTTAATCTCTTTGGTGCTCTCATGTGACTCATTTTCAACCTTTATTAAAAATGGCAATGGGACAAAAAAGGCGCCAGAAACAATGCTGTCATGTTAGCCTCCCCGGGAGACATGTGAAACACTTAGCATTATAGTTTAGTTTATCGACTATATTATACTTTTAGGGGAAGTTGTAGTCAGGTTCATTATTGTAAGCACAATTCATTGTAAAATATAATTAGGTTTCAATAATTGGTGTTAAAACAGTATTTGCGCTAATCACTTTCATTTTCACAATTGTTCTGGGACTCCACTATGGCTCTACCAGCTTAAAGGAACAGTATTTTCTGTTTATTTTTGCTTGTATTAGAACAAATTTAGTCATTATTCCCTAAGCATTGATCTAGTGGTCATAATAAAGAGTTCCCAAGTGCTAACTCAATGAGCGTTCAGACCCATAAACAGAACTAAGGTGGCTCAGGTGATACCCTAAAAATCAGTAGAAGTACTTCATGCTAGTATATGAGGAAACCTTAATTCAGTGTTGAATAGCAAAGGACCATTTGCCTGTCACATACTGTATACAGAGAATATATGTATTAAAGGATTTGACAGGAGACTTTACTTTATATGAAAGCATATGCTCAATTCACACAGAAGTGCTAGCTGTTACTAATAGAAGCTCCCTGTTATCTATTAAAGGAACACTTCCTTCTTAAGGTTTTTTTGGCATATTCACAGTATAAGCTATAAATCCCTTCTGGGTGTGTGTTCTACAGTTCAACATGGCCCAGCATCCAGTCTTTACTGGAGTCTATGGGAGTCATAAAGGTCTGGATGTGGGACCTTTAATGGCATATGTTTTGTATATGCTATAAGTACATGTTTCAGTTGGGAATAACCTTTGAAATTGACCCAGTGGCAAGGACAACAGAGGGCCCCATTCAAAAAAAGTACATAACCCCCTTGCTACTGAATAGCTCAGCACAGAGCAGAGCACAGAGCACATCAAATCTTTGCTTTTAAGGTGACAGTGTGCCCCCATATCTACTGCCCCCGTGCACTGCGAAGTTTGCACATACTGTATGGTATCCTTATGTGGCGTCCGTAAATTGGCCACAATGTATCAAATAAATTTAAGTGCATTTATTCTTAATTTTATACAACTGAATAAAACATTTTATATTAAATGTTACATATCCAAATGTCCAAAAGAAAACGCCAACCAAAATATTAGCCATTGTAACATTAATAAAACAAAGTGCAATCTTCTGACTCACTGTGCTGCGATTTATGTAACCGTTACTACAGGATAGGCAATTAAACTATTGGCATGGTTTTCCAATTATTTTGTTGCACTCAACAATCTGGGGATTTGTCAGCAACAACAAGCAGTGATGAAAAGATGGCAACAAATTACTACACCGCTAACAAAATAGAATAGTAAAGCATTTGAAAAAATAATGGTTGTACCTTCACAATGTGACAAGGACATTTTGATATTGTCATTTGGTGTCAGGCCAGTATTAAACTGAACAATGAAGCACTAGTTCCTAGCTTCTATTACTAATAAATATTATGTTAGTTACCAGTATATCTCCAGTATGGCATCAATATAAAGCAATATCCTGAGTTATGCACAATATCCAACAGTATTAAATTTGTGCTGCATATTAAATCTTGGCCTAACGTGTCAATTATAGACTCAGTCGAGCAATTACGGAGTGAGGTTTGTTTTGGACAGGTCATCTTGTTATGCTACTGCTCTGCTTATCATCTATCACTATTTATGGGCACTGATCCTGCAGCGTCCGATGTGACATTAGACTAACAGGCAACGATCAAAGAGTTTCCTAACAGCAGGAATGTGGGATGCATGAATGCAATAATAAGTTACAAACCCATTACAATTTAATTACAGTCTCAGATCGTTAAATACTGTATACAGAATACACATTTGTTGATCACATTTGTAGCCAAGGGAACCAGTAGTCCCAAGTAGGATGTTAGACAAAAAGAAAGAGCTGCCCGAATTTTAGCTAGACACAGAAACTGGTCGCATCCAAACAGATGATACAAAACAGAGGTGCACAACTGGTACCACATCTGAAATGTAAAATAGAAAAGGGGATTCCAGTATAGAGACAGAATCATGGAAGAAATATCTCCACCATCTAGGACCTTCAGTTTAAAAATAACTTTTATTATGGCACCATGTTAAAAGTATACAAGTATGCATCCTCAAAAAAACAAAAAAAACCCTGAAAAGTCAGGTATCGTATTAGTTAGGAACTATGATTAAAAACGTTAGGATGAAGCTCTCCTTTTTTAATTTATTTATTTATTATGAATGAGCTCTCATATGTTTTAAAGGAAGATTACCACCTCCCACACGTATACTCAACAGTCACTACCGCATTACAGAGCATATTACTGTGATAAACAACATATCTTTGTTATATATGTCACAGCTTTGAATTCTTATATAAATGAGGCAATTGGTGCACTGGGGTTGGGCCTTTAGCTCCCTCGAGCACTGCCCTTGACACTCAGGCCACTACCATCTCCTGCCAGTGCTACCTTGTGCAGTGAGACTTGATTCTCCCACTGCTATGACATCACCCATCCTACTTGATCAGCAAGAGCAGTGCTCCATGAAGGCCTGCCCTCAGTACACCAACTGCTTTACTTGCATAAGACTTCAAAGTAATTTTTTTCCAAATCTACGAAAGTGACATACATAACAGAGATATGTTGTTATATCACTGTAATGTGCTCTGTAACACTGTAGTGACAGTTGAATATGCTTGGGGGAGGTGGTAGACTCCCTTTTATCCCTTTCCCGACATCCATAATAGTACCAGGATCTTTAAACATGATGGCCAGTGTGAAGCAGAGCAGCCGCCATAGCCACCAAGTCTCAGCTGTATTATACAGCAGAGACCTGAAGCTAATGTCCGTGATCAAAGGCATAACATGATCTTTCTTCTGCATTTATTATCTTGTGTTCCCACCCTTTATATAATCTTGTTCACATTCCCATCACATGCTATAGAGATAAATTGTAGAATGAAGTTCAGGAACCTTGAGCCATTTGGTCTGGTAGCCTTGTTGGATTTCTTGTGGCTTTTTTTTTCATCTAGTGAGTGAACTTCTATTATACCCAGTGACAACCATTGCCCATAGACTTCCATATTAAAAATAAATCTTATACTGCATAATATTTTTTTTTTTTTTACTGCATGCCTCTGTATGGTATAGAACAGCAGACTGCGTTATTCTGTACAGTATAAAAAAATATACTAACATATCAACCTGATGGAGGCTAAAGGGACTAAAAGACTAAATGTTTTTTTTCAGGTTCTTAAAAAATGTTGTTAAAAGTAGGCAATATTATTTAAATAAAATAACACTCATCTATTCAATCCCTGCTACTGCAGTGCTACAATTCTGGTGATCCTTGTTTGTTCTGCAGCGATAACGTCATGTATATCATTCACATAGGGTAACTGCTGCAGCTGCCATGCCATACCTGTTTGCATCACTGCTAAGGCCAATGACTGCTGCAGATGTACAGTAATGTAAATCTAACAACATTGCTGCACGACCAACAAGGACCACTGGAGCGGCAGAGTATGAAAATTCCAGACAACCCCTTTAACATGGTAAAGCATAATGTGCTTTTTTTTAACCATACAGCCCCATTAAATCATAATTTTGCATTCACAGATGGAAAAGTATACATTTCGTAATATATACTAGCCTATTAGTTGCTCTTTCCACCTCACGTTTCATCTTTTCAGCCAAGATATTGTTCTTTACTCATCATTTAAGCTAGGAAATTGTGGTAATACAGCATTGAGTATTCTACAGCAGACTTGCAATGAATTCAATTATTAACTTTATTTTATCTGTGTCGATTTAGGCAACAGATCCTGATGCTGGAGTCAATGGTCAAGTTCGTTATAGCCTGGCAAACCTCAATAATATTTTCCGGATCACATCCAATGGCAGTATTTATACGTCTGTAAAGCTGGACAGGGAAGTAAGAGACTATTATGAACTCATTGTTGAGGCAACAGATGGAGCCCCCACCGACCCTCGCCGCTCTACAATAACACTGGCTATTAAGGTTATTGATATTGACGACAATAGCCCTGTATTTACAAATGCCTCATATGCCGTCTTTGTACCAGAGAACATGATGCCAGGAACAGTTTTTCTGCAAGTTCAGGTGGGTTATGGAGGACACAGTAACTGTATATACCGTAGTTGTTCTATTATTAATTCAATATTACTTTAGTGTTTTGCTAAGATGTTCTGAATTACGAACAGATTCTTAGCTCTTGTGTTATTACCTAAAACACTTAGATAATAATATTGCAGTGTTAATTCAACTAACGTTATTTTAGGTTACAATAATCCTTGATGTAGTAATCAGAGTGCCTCCAAACACTCACATATATAGTTTGTAGTCGGTGCCACATTCATAGACGACAGGCTGCTAAACATGCAGTCTGCTGCTGTCTGCAGGATATTAATGAGTCAACCCCAGTGCGTGTATACTTCCTTCACCTAGCTGGCTGCCCTGCTGAACTTGACATAAATTGCAGAGCTCTGTCAGTATTCTCTGCTCCCCTCTCCTTTGTTATATGTTAGAGCTAGCAGAGCATGGAGGTTGTACATGCAAATCAGAGTGTAGCATGGATGTAAAGCATCCAAGTTATCTGGGAGCGCAGATCACACAGACTGCAGGTGAAAGATGAGGGAAATCACACACTCCTCAACATCAGTGTCTGTCGGATCCAAGATCCAAACAATTCCCCATGGACTTTAGAAAGAATAAATCTAGGAATGAAGCTATTATAATCTGAGAGAGCTAAGGCCGTAGAATCCTGGATAAACTGACCTAACAACCAGCATTATTACAGGAAGGAACATGAAGACATACCAAAGTTTGAAACTAAGAGATGGTAACAAACTACCTATCAAGTAGTCTGGAACTAATCGAAGGAAATGAGATTACAGTCTGAAATTGCAACAAGTCGAAGTAACCACATATGTGAAATCACTTTTTTCCTTGTCCATAGCTTTTAATACTGTTTGTATAGTTTCAGTAGATAACCCACAAGCCAGGAAACTAAACTAAAATATAAAAATGAACTAAAGTAAGCACACTCATCTGTGTATACTTAAAAATACTACAAAAACTGTAACAGCTAGATTCTGTTTTTATAAATCATGTACTCTACATGAGAAGGAAACAGGAGCAGACAATATAGTATTGATTGAGGAAACACTGGGAATTACATGAACTATAGTCCGGGGTTATATCTAAAAGTCAATACAGCTAAAGTAACCAAAAAAAAAAAAAAAAAAAAACTTGAACAGGAAAATAAATGAAAATGGTGATTGGAGGTTGTAAAATGATTTCTGCAAAAATACAATCATCTAATTTCCCAAGATCAGAAACATACACAGTAGGAATAACCTCATAGACAACATCTGTCCTTCCTTACCATACCCTTTGACTGGACAAGTCTAGATGTGTGGGGAGAAAGTATTTCTAGCTGGAGAATAACTAGATGACATTAGGGTGGGTCAGGGATGTTGGTTCTACGCAGGAACAAGCCACTCTGCCGTTTCTTTTCCCTGGAAAATGGAAAGTCTAGTTTTAATTCTCTGTTAGGAATCCATTTGTATTGATATCAGTTAAACACTGACAGGCATATTACAGGCATTGGGTATCCCATAGTGAGAGGAAAAGGGAGGGAAACAAAAGTTTAATAAAGTTTTTAATAAAATAAAAAATCCATGTAAATTTTTTTCCCAATACAAATTGATGTATTATGGCATATAAAAACCCTGCAGTATACATAATAGGTATTGCTGCAACCGAAATGACCAGTATGATAAAATTAACATGTTATTTATCCTGCATTTTGAAACTAAAACATTCCAGCATTTCTGTTTTTTGCTCATCCCTCCTCCCAAAAGAAGAATAAAAAGCTAAAGGGTTTATTGAGACTAAAATATTGATCACCTAACTTTAGAACAGTTCATTGATACTAGATTGGCGAGGGTCTGACACCCAGTTTCAGAGGCGTAGCTAGGGCCCCCAACTTGGACATGTTCGTATACCGATACTATGAGTATACGGTGAGCGTATAATGGTATATAGCGGCTCTACACAGGGTTCTGCAAACGATTTAGGTGAATACAGTGCAGTAACATTTAGTGACTTACAGATGATGTCTCTGACTAATCGTTCACATTCCCCGTCTCTTTTATCTGGACGGCCATGACCACTTCTTCCAGTCTCTGTAAAGTTTGCAACACAGACATCTTTGGCTCCTCACTTTTCCAGGCACCTGACCCACATTGTCCTCACCTACACAAAGCCCCGATCCTGCTGCTACCCCCAACTATAAAATATATAATATACCCCCCATAATGAATAATACCCCCAAGTGCATCTTTAAATTAATAACTTCCCTGTGCACCCCTTTAAATAGTTCCCCTTATTAATAATGCCCCAGGTATTTCCTAATTAAAAGAAATACCCAATACCCAGGACCCTGAGGATCAGCTGTTTGAATGAACCGTGGTACCTGTGTAAGCGCCTTCTCTGTTTACATAGTGTCATTCTTTTCATAGCGGCCATGTAACGTAACTACAGCCTTGTCCTATACACGTCTATGTGACAAGGCTGGAATTACATCACACGGCCACTATAAACAGGCAGCGTATGATATAAACAGGCACCATAGCCCCTTCATATAGCTGATCAGTGGGGAATCACTTATCTCTTATTGATGATTTATTCTGAGGATAGATCATCAATAAAAATGAGCTGGAAAACGCCTTAAGGCCCCACGTGGCGTCCCGCAGCAAAAAACAGCTGTGAGAAAAACCAAGGCAGCGACGCATCGTGGTTCTTTCTGCAGCACTTTGCACAGAATGTTTGCAGAGGTTTCCTCTGTGGACTTTCTGCTTCAATTATATCTATAGGGAAACCGCTGTCATTTCCATAGGTATAATTGACATGCTGCGATTTCCAAAACTGCGACTGTTTTGGAAATCGCAGTGTATCCGCTGCGTGTATTTTAATGCAAAGTGGGTATGGGATGGGGCCCCATGTGGCGAAAACCCACAGAAAAAAACCATGACATTCTAGCAAATCCCACCCACACATTCCGGAAAAATACGTGCAACAGACGCACTGCGATTTCCAAAACCGTTGCGGTTTTGCAAATCGCAGCATGTCAATTATACCTATGGAAACACTGGCGGTTTCCATACAGGTGTATTGAAAACAGAGAGCACAGAGGAAACCTCTGTGGACCTTCTGTGAAAAGCGCTGTGGGAAAAACCACAATGTTACCACCATGGTTTTTCCTGCAGCGTTTTTTTTTCCTGCAGCCAGCTACGTGGGGCCTTAGTCTTAATAAAGCTCAAGTGCCACTTTCATTAAATTATTCGACCCTCATATTATGCCCCTGACATAAATACTGCACCTCTAATGACCCCTTATATCAGTGACCACCCCCTTATGTTCATAATGCCTCCTAATATAAATGATGCCCCCCCTAATGGCCCTTATATAAATAACCTCCCCCTTGTATTCATAATACCCCATATTAACCGTTATATAAATCCCCCATCGTCATAATGCCCCCTAATGAATCCTCCCTTTATAGTTATAATTCCCCCTCCTATCCACCCCTTATACTATTACTATACCCACAACTGCGCTAAAAAAAAAGAAAAAAAAAGTCATACTCACCTACCTGCAATGCTGACGAATGGAGCCGCCGCCGCCACTTCCTCCCTGTCCACGCACAGGATGTCTGTGTCTGAGCGCGGGCGGTGCGATGTTGTGACATCATCGCACCGCCTGTGCGAGAAGCAGACATCTGTCTGTGGTCTCGGGGACTTGTAAACTGCAAGCCTCATGTAGCTTGCGGTTTACAAAACTGAGAAGTTGTAGGAAGCATTTTAACTAGATTGGTGTCATCTACTATAAAATGGTACCAGTGAACACTACATCTCATCCTGCAAAAAAAAACAAAAAAAAAAAAACAAAGTTATTTCAAGCACACAGTAAAGAAAGAAAAAACATCCCAGTAAACAAAATCACACTAATGTTCTTTTTACTTTCCTCCACTCTCCCAAAAAAAAAAAAAAATTATTAAACTTATAATTTATAGAGATGGGTAAATCGGTTTGTGCCGAGCCGGGTTCAACCCAAATATTACAAATTGTTCAGTTTTTTTTAATGAAACTGAATAAATAGAGATTTGTCTCAGGTGAACTAAAATGGCCCCTGTCATTCAGACGTCAAAGTATAATAGGCCCAGGGGAGGCAAAAAACACACACACCTTCTGTTACCTCTTTTGGGCTTCCTCACGACTTCTGGTGCTCTCCTGATAATTTCTGGTGCTCTTCTGTGATTTTATCAGCCGGGCTTCGCGGTGACCCCTTGGCCGGTGATGTCACAGAAGAGCACCAGGTGCCGCAAGGAGGCACAAAAGAAGTAACAGAAGGTGAGTATGAATGTGTTAGATTTTTTTTTTACACCTGCCTTAGGCCTCCACCTGGGGTCTGAAGTGACCCCAGAGTATAATTATGTCACTTTCACATTGACATAACATTGACTGTGTTTGCCTTAAAACCCTATAACAATAATAATACATTTTATTTATATAGCGCCAACATATTCCTCAGCACTGTACAACTTTGAGGGTTCAAATACTGACAAAAAAGATACATTACAAAGAAATATGAGTGTCCTACCGTATGTTTTAAGTCAATTTAAGGTGTGGTTTGTACCAAACTTTCTCGTCCCAATGCTCCGAACACAAAAAAAATCTTGAGAGATTCACCCATCTCTAATAATTTAATTTTTGATTACAAACATGGATGTTGAGAATTATGAAGAATAGACAAGCAAAGTGAATCAGAAAGCTGTATAAGCTTGCATTACACAGTAAATAATTATTATTGGACATTGTTGCTCTTCCTGCATTAGAGTTTACCTTTTCTTTTCAACATTGTAAATATTTATAGGCATATTGAGTGGTTTTGCCTTGCATACACAGTAAAGTTAATGATGGCTGGGTGCATTGCCTTAGCTTGTGTGTATTACAGTAATGTAAATAAGGAAGGCTTAGCTGGTAATCACTACTCAAAGTCACAGAGCTTTCCCAATGACAAGATGAAGATGTTTGCTGTTCAGCCTCTTTTGCTTCTTATTTCTTTAGCTTACAATTTGCAATACAACACACAGTATTTAAGCTTCCAAGTTTAGTTACTGTACCTTACTGTAAGCATTTGTATGAAAGAACTCCCTGGGAGTAGAACAAGACTCTCTAGAGAAAAAGTCATGAGCATCAAAACTTGTTTCTTCTTAAAGCCGTGGGGCCATATGGCATAAACGCTGCGGTTTGCCCACAACGTTTTACAGTCTCTGTGTAGTGGATGGGATTCTAGCGAAATCTATCCCCACAATGCGGTAAAATGTGCACAGCTCACATGCTGTGATTTCCAAAACCGACGCGTTTGGAAATCTCAGCATGTCAATTATATCTACAGAAACGCCGGCGGTTTCCCTATACTTATTATTGAAGCAGAAAGTCCGCAGAGGAAACCTTTGCGAGCTTTCTGTGAAAAGCGCTGCAGGAAAAAACGCAATTTGTTTCCGCTGCCTTTTTTCTGGCAGCGCTTTCTTGCTGCAGGACATGGGGCCTTAGCCTATAGGGGTTATCCAACATTAGAATTAAGAGCCTACTTTTCCAGAAGCAGCACCACTCCTGTGTAGGGACTGGAGGATGTAATTGAAGCTCATCCCAATTTCCAAGTGAATGGGTCAGAGCTGCAATACTAGATACAACCCATGAGAAATGAAGTTGTTTCTAGAGCAGATTTTTTTCGTAATCCAGGACAGTCCCTTTATATAATGCAGTGCAAGAATACTTTCACACAAAGGGACATAGGTATAACATTTTACATCTTTTACAAGAGCATCTGTGGCAGAACTCTAACACGGACTCTCAGTGTTTTTTAATGGATCCATATGAGCAGTTTTTTAGTCAATGATATTTCTTATGCTTCTGTCATCTTTTGTTAGGTTCACACTAGCATTTGGGTCTCCTTTGTTTGGATCCGCATGGGGATCCGAAAGACAGAGAACCTGTCCACTTAAAAAGAATGTTGTATATAAATGACCAGAGATGAGTCCAACATCATTAGGTGTGTGCACAATGAAGTGTGTTGTACTGGTCTCGGCTTCATCTGTGCACCGTCCATGTGCCAGATACTGCTGGACTCTTCTTTGGACTCATCCCTGATAACTTACATAAAGCAAGCACTAAATTATAACTGCTTTTTATTACTAATGTTGCAACAGATACTTTAAACAGTAGCATGTTTATAATGCTAAATCCCATCAGTATAACAATATACTGGTGGTCAAGTATATAAAATGCCAGTTACAAGTTCTTTTGAAGTAGTGATAATAAAAATAAAATAGTGCCTACTTTTTGCTATTAAAGGGGTTATCCAGGGACTTTATACACACTTCCTGGCTGGGTTCTTATTTACCCTAAACCATTTGTTTTCAGGCTGGTTCTAAGTCAGTGGCAGTGACACCAGAGTCACTTGGCCTCCTCCCTCCTCTGCTTGTTTAGTCTTTATTACCTGTACTATGAGGGCTGTCAGACTACATAGTAAAGCCATCCCCTATAGAGCAGGTAATACACACTGAAAAGGTAGAGTAGGAAGGAGGTAGAGTGCTTCGGGTGTTAGTTCTGATCAGTCTGTTTTTTGTGTGTACTTTTTGTGATTTGATGGAAAAGTGCAGTTTAAAAAAAAAAAAAAAAAAAAAGCTTCCATATTCCTTTTCCTATATTTGACATGCGCAAAAAAAACACAGATTAGCATCAATGGCAAAAATCAATGTCTCCCATTTCTACCGCCACAGGTTCCCTGTAACATATATATTACATTTTAACCCTATGTTTGAAAGTACCGTTACACTGCACTGTATAAAGGGGATATCATGGATTAGAGAAAAGGGTCTGCTCCCCCCATCCCCAGTATCACCTCTATTCTCGTCCACTGACTGTGTAAATATTGAGAAGCTGCAATACTAGAAACAACCCCTGGAGATGAGTGGCGCTGTTTATGGAAAACATAGTGGAAGAGTGAAGAAATCAGGCGATACCTTTTAGAACCAGTAACACAGCTCATACAATTCATCCTTAGCCACAACTATTTTACCTTTGGAGAGGATCTATATCTGCAGCGAATGGGAACTTCAATGGGGACCAGATGTGCACCCCAGTATGCAAATCTCTTTATGGCAGAACTGGAAGGAGCATATTTATAAACATGCACTACCAAACCTATGAGATTTACCTTCGTCATATCGATGATATCCTTGTCATCTGGACTGCAGGTGAGGAGGCCCTACTTCAATTCCATAATGACTTCAATGACGTTCACCCTACCATCAACCTTAAACTTAGCTATTCAGAGAGTGAAATTCACTTTCTGGATACCACAATATACATCAAAGACCACCGGTTACTCACATCGATATACCACAAACCCACAGACAGAACGGCCTACCTGAGAAACGACAGCTTCCACCCCAAGCACACAAGACAATCAATTATCTACAGCCAGGCTATACGATACAATCGTATTTGCTCCGACAAAACAGACCTGGACAAGCACCTCCTGGATCTGAGGACGAAATTTCTCCGATTGGGATACAAACCAAAAGTGACGGACAACCAATTAAACAAAGCGGCAGCCATTAACAGAGAAAGTCTGCTCACATATAAAGAGACCCACAAAGAAGCCCGAGTGCCCCTATTTGTCACCTACAACCCACAGCTGGAGATCCTATGAAGGATTGCCAAGGAGCTCCAACCTGTGCTACATAAGGACAACAGACTCAAGGACATATTTCCAGTCCCCCCTCTCCTTTCCTTTCACAACCACCAAACCTGAGGCGTATTATTGTCTGGAGTGCCCTGAAGGCCCCAACTGAAAATGGCACCTCACCTTGCCTACAAAATAGGTGCATGACCTGCAAGCACATCCACACTGCTGACAGTGTACCTGTCCCACAGTCACAACAGGTGCACAGAATTAGGTGGACATTTTCCTGCAGGTCTTCCAATGTGGTGTATCTCATAATGTGTGTGCAATGTCCCACCACAGGCCTCTATGTGGGGGAAACGGGGCAGAGACTTAGTCAGCGCATGAACTCACACAGATCCAACATTAATAACAGCAGAACAGATCTCCCAATGGCCGCACATTTCTCTGTAGAAGACCACTCTATTGAAGATTTGCGGGTTGTGGTTTTAATGGGACATTTTAAGATGCAGAGGGAGAGGAAAGAATGGGAATACAAGTTAATGCAAAAATGTCAAACTCTGCAATTTGGACTTAATATTCATGCCAGCTTCATGTTACACGATGTATGAACTGTGAGGGTCACAAATCACCACCTCATTGCAAACAGATGACAGCAAGAATTACTGATCCCTCTGTCACACGCACCACAACTTTCCAGATTGTTTATTTTTTGATTGGTTGTAAATAACTTCTCTACTTAGATTGCATTTTGGTTTTTTTTTAATGACTCTAAAATCCTTTAAAGGTCCATGTCTTTAGGGTATAAAAAATCTGTGAATTTTCAGTTTCTTGTATAACACCATGTCTGATGAAGGGAGCTAGTACTTCCGAAAGCTTACCATCAAATATACTCCGTTAGCCTCTAAAAGGTATCGCCTGATTTCTTCACTCTTTCACTACTTTCAATGGCTAACACAGTACAATATTATACTACTATGGAAAACATAGACCTTTTATTCTAATCTTGAAACACCTCTTTAATTATAAAAAAAAGTTCGAAAGTACAGGACATTTCCTAACAGAGTCTTGCTTTTATCCCAGGGACTTTCGTCATAGAAATGCTTGCCATAGAGACAGTGCAGTCACCAGTACAGTAACTAGACTTGGAGGAGTCTTTGCGATGACAAAGTTAATGCAACAGTTAAAGATCAATTGTAATCAAGTTGAGAGATTGCAGAAGGCACATTTACTGTGAATGTGACAGAAATTTCAGATAAATATCTGCTGAACTGTTTATATTTTCTCCTGATCAATGCATTAAAATGACCCATAACAAAAAGCAAAACAACTGTAAGCGTTCAATTCTATTTTGGAGACTTCTCTGAAACTCAATACATATATTTTCTCTGGTTCAATTATTCTTGCCCTTCAACCTGCTTTATTCACCAGCTTTGTCTGCTTTGATTTTAATATCGATCTGTTTATTGTGTTTCAGGCAAAGGATGCTGATCTTGGTGCTAATGTAACTTATCGGATAAGAACCCAGGAAGTTTTGCAGCTTTTTCAAATGAACTCGTCAACTGGAGAGCTCTCTCTTTTAAAACCACTTGACTATGAATCATTTACTGGCAAGGAGGCCGTGTATGTATTTCTTGTTGAGGCTTTTGATGCCATGGGTAGCATGCCGCCTGGAATTGCTACTGTAACAGTGAGAGTCAAGGTAATGAAATTAACATGTATCTGTCTGTCTAGTTAAAGAGGGGCTGTCTGTAGTTTGATATTTTTTTTTATTTTTTACAAAAAGCTTACTATGTGTTAAAAAAAAAAAAATAAATTACGGCCAAAAACTGCCCAGTTCACCTACCAGTCCCTACTTTCAGATTCTTCTTGACACACAGGAAATGATCACTCGGCCAATTCAAAGTAGGGATCTTCCTCAGCCAGTGATTGGCTAATTGGTACAGGATTTCTTCTAAATTGAGATAAAATAGAAACCAGTGGAAAACCCAGGAAAACGGGAATTGGTAATATGAGTATTTTTATAGGTTACTTTTTTTTTTTTTTTTTATAGTAAGCTTATCAAAAAACCCCTTTCAGCTAAGTCCCCATGTAGGGGGCTGCAGCAAAAAAGCACTGTGGGAAAAACCACGGCAGCAAAGCATCGCAGTTTTTACCAGTGCACTTTTCACAGAAAGTCCACAGAGGTTTCAGAGGTTTCCTCTGCAGACTTTCTGCTTTCATTATAACTATAGTGAAACTGCCAGCGTTTCCGTAACGGTTTTGGAAATCGCAGCATTTACGCTGCGCCTGTTTTTTACTAGAATTCCATCCACTTTGCAGGAACTGTAAAACACTGTGGTTTTTCCTAAACTGCTACATTTACACCATGTGGGGCCCCAGTCTAAGGCTGAAGGCACAGCGTTAGACTTACGCCACACGTTGCAAAAGTAGCTGAAAAAAACACAGCAGCAACGCTTGCACTTTTCACTGTTTTTTCACAGCATTTTTTATCTTTGCCTTTCTCACCCCATTTAAGTCTATGAGGAAAATGCTGCACTTCCGCAGGTAAGACGAACATGCTGCATTTTTCAAAAACATACGTTTTTGCAGCATTTTACTTTTAGACAGAGAAGATTTAGACTAGACAGTCTTAGGCGAAGCCCCCATGTAGTGAACTGCAGTTAAAAATGTTGCGAAAAAAAATGCAACAGACACAGTTTTTTTCCTGCAGTGTTTTCCATTGCATTTTTTCTGCATTTTTCTGTGCAGTTTTTCTTCTCTTATTAAATCTATAGGGAAACGCATGTGTTTTCACAGCTAAAATTAAAATTAATGCTGCATCTTTGAAAACTCTGTTTTTCTGCAGCTGTTTTTTCTGCAATGAGTGCATGGGATTAGCTAGAATCTCTTTCATTATGCTGGTACTGTAAAGTGCTGTGTTTTTTTCCCACTGCATTTCCCAATCAGCCTGTGTATACCCAGAAGATAGCACAATCCCTAATCCACCTCTAATAACTGACTCAACACCTAACAAACTTGTCATTAGGTCTGCCTGATTGTGTTGCATTTTACTTTGTAGCAAGAAAAGCTATGTAAAGTTTATGAACAATGACACAGAGAAAATTCAATGCATGTAGAGATTTTGTATTTACTTATAGACTACCATGTAACATCTGGACACTGCATTTTTTTTTTGGCTTGTGAAACCAGCCATAGGCTAAGGACCCATGTTGTAGAAACAATAGTACCAGACAGTGGTTTGGCTTTGGTTACTCTCATACACACATTGCAGGAAAGCTGATTTTTGGGAAACGAACATGTTTTTAAAAACGCAGCATGTTAAGTTTAGCTGTGGAATCACAAGCATGTTCCCTATAGATTTAATAGGGGAAGAAAAAAGGCAGAAAAAAAAATGCAACAAAAACTCAATGAAAAATGTTGCGAAAAAAAAATGCTTTTTTGCTACCTTTTTTGTATGCATTTCGCTACATGGGTCCTTAGCCTTCGGGTAGGTTCACAAGGAGAATTCTGCCACCAAATCAGCAGCAGATTCGGTGGCAGATTGTTTCCACTGGGAGGCAGAGATCACAACAGCATGCTGAAAAAATAAGCATCCTGCTCGATCTTGTCGCGGATTCCGCAGCTCGAGACTCCCTGCTGATTAGGCCCATTCATCTGGGCCTAATCAGCAGAAGAAAGCTGCGACTGAATGCTGATGCCCTACATCGGCATCCCATCGCAGGTAGCCGACGGCTGGAAAACGACAATGGAAATGAGGAGGAATTCCTCTTCATGTTCTGCCGTGTGAACTTACCCTTAAATTCACAGATTTCATGTTGCCTTATGGGATTACAAAGGGCCTTAAATTGCGGAATACAACTATCGGAGGTGTTTCAACACAATATGTAAGCTGTGAAGTAGTTGCAGTTTAATTATTCGGTGATTTTTTTTTTCTCAGTATACTTCTTACATTTATTTTCATTATTTCATTTATTTATTTTGTAAAACATATTTGGCTTCCAAATGAGATCCAATACATTGTTATTTTGTATATAGCGGGATTTGGGCAGACATTGGAAAAAAATAAGTTTGCTACAGTGGTTTCCATTATACACTGCTATAATTGGACCAGGCAATGAAATGAATCCCACATTGTAATCCGCTATTTCTTCCATGTGTAGCAATAACAACAAATATATGTCCTTTATCACTGTGACAGCAGCTCTAGCAGTAGTACTTACTGGTAATCTGCAGATTAGCTTTTAGGATATTGACTGAAATCATTAAAAATAAAAAAAAAGCAGCTATTTTTTTTCCAAGACATACAGTACATTACACCCCAAGCCATATTGTATCATGTGTTGTAAACCATATCTATTGACAGGCCTGTTGCATAAGGGAAGAACAACAGGAGAAAGGCTTTCTAATGATTTAGGATTTATTGGCGTATTTAGTGCAAAAAATAGGCTTTACAGAGATGATGCACTGTGTATAAGTGCATGGGCGAAAGGGTTTCTATGAATTCACATACATCAGTACAATCAATGAATAGACAGATGGGGATTTATGATTATGGGTTTGTAGAGTAATTTATTGCTGATGATATAAAGAAAAGACTAGTTCTTTCAAAGCAGTCAAGCGTAGGTATACAGTATATCTTCATGTTACACCATTGTATATACAGCATATGTAGAAATATCATAGCTTGTCATTACAAAATGACATTGCTTATAGTGATGTTTTAAAATAATAATAGTAAAACTTTTAATTACCCCTCATTTGATTACGCCTTACGCATGATACTAAGGCATGTCAGTGTCTCAGCTATAAAAAACTGACAAATCAATCTATTTTTAACAGCCATTATGCATCTGTTTTGCTTCTGTTCCGTATCCATTTGTCAGTTTTTTCACTGTAGTAGGCTTGAGTCTTAGTGACTATGTTATAAATATTTTTTCCAGTTTTACACAGAGCAAGGACTCATGTAGAGAGTGTCTCTCCCAATGGGGGGCATGATGCTTTGTTCAGTTCCAATGATTATAGTGAAGGTCCTATTCTGATCTGTGGCATCAGAACGGAGCAGAAAGGAATCTTCCCCCCATTGCAGTCAATCAGGCATCAAAACTAGCAGCACTTATTACTCGGGAACGGTGGGGGCTAGAAAAAAAAAAATCTAAGGCAGGGTTCACACTACTGTTGGAGTCCGTTATGAAGGTGTCCGTTAAAAAAAGCAAAAACGGACACCTATCATAACGGACACTAACTGATGTTAATGTGTCCGTTTTTTTAACTGGTCCAATTAATGGTTCAGTTAAAAAAACGGACACATTAGCATCAGTTAGTGACCGTTAGCATCAGTTAGTGTCCGTTTTTTTAACACTGTCCGTTTTTTTGTGTGTTTGTTTCTCCTTTCTGAGCATGCGCAGGAAAAAAAACGGACATAAAATAACAGACAGTAACTGATGGCTATCAGTTACTGTCCATTATAAGTCCGTTACCCATAGACTTCAATGTTAAAAAAATAATGGACACTTGCTGTCCGTCAAGAATCTGTTTTTTTCAAACGGACAAAAAGTCCTGCATGTAGGATTTTTTTGTCCGTGAAAAAAAAAGGACTTCTGACGGATTTGGTGTAAACGGACACGAACGGACACAATATAAAGACCCATTGAAATGAATGGAAATTTTAACGGATTTCTGACGGTTCAGCTAGTGTCCAATGCTAAAATCTTATAACGGACAATAGCAACGGACACTACTGACGGTCACCAACGGTAGTGTGAACGCCCCCTTACTGTGATGGAATCAGTGAAGCAGCACCTATTAAATGATGCAAAGAGCTGGACTTGGTGTAGGTGGTGAAAGGTCCCCTTTAAATGACTAGAATACCCATTTTAGTATTTAGTACATTGTAACCCGCCATCTACTGGTCCTTGACTTATCAACCATAAAATACTAAATGCCATAAACAATTATTCAAGCTATCGTTCTAAGATATGCCAGGTTAGCTGCATTATATTGTTATTCCCAAGGCTTTTTGTTTAGCAAAATTATTTTTATTACATAACTTTAGAGGCAATCTTAGAAAAAAAAAGCCCAAAAGTGTGAAAATTGTATACACAAAAATCTGAACTAAAGTAATCAATACATAACAGAATAAAGATAGAGAATACATTGAAAAGAACGTATGATTAATACCGTACCGAGAACATACACAGTTGTTATACTCATAAAACCACTTCTCATCTACTATTCAATAGGACTTAACAGTTTGACAAATTACTTTTACTGTAGATGCAGGCTACTAGAAAGATGTACAGAGAAAATCTAGGTTTTCTTATCATTATGTTACATCATTACAGTTGTTACAAGCAAATATGTCATGTAGTGCCATTCATTATAGGAGATGGAGGTCACAGACTTTTATATAAGCAGATTTGTTGTTTTCAATCGTTGCAATACTAATGAAGATGTAGAAGTAAAAGTTCCTACCGTAGGTTTACAATTTTGCATTTTACAGTTTCATTCATTAAATTATTATTTTTTCTGCCACGGCCAAATCATGCCATTTACACAACATGGAGCCCCGGCCTAAAGGTTCTCGAAGAGATAACCCCATTTTGAGCAGACATTGAAGCAAATTACTTGTGACTAGGTAGGATTTCTAATGGGTTGATTCGCAGAGAACCTATTAGATCTGATCAATAATATGGCCTGTATGTTAGCAAAATTAAAAATGTACATGCACATGTTCAATATACTGTAGGTGTAGAGTGGAGACTCAGAATCATTTCTTGTGTCAGTCTAAGGGTATGTCAGACACTGGAATCCATTTGGCATATAGTCCTTCAATGTTGGTCTTATAAACAGAGGAAATCAATATACCCAAATGGATTCTTTTTGTCAGGGCTTTTATAGAAGTCCTACAATAAAAAGGTTATAAAAAAAATGCTCCATCATTTAATACAGGCTGGTTACTTATATGGACACACTTCCTAACAACTATAGCCTTATATAATACCTGTAGCTGTCTAGCAATGCATTGAAAATCTGGCACTAAGCTGAGGGCATAGAAATGTACACACGTGCCTGGCAGCATCGAGCACTACCATATAGATCTGCTTTCTTTACATATAAATGTAGGTTGGGAACAAATCTAATTGTGGATTTAGAGTAGATTTTGTGCCAAGCTGCTTATAATTACATACATATGTACCGGAAAGTTTTGTACAGCACTGTAAAAGGTTGGTAATCTTTTCCTTCCAACCTTTCGCCTTGGTTGTTTGGATTAGATATAGAAAGACAATTTCTGTTGAGCATGGATGTTGTTGCTCCATTTAAATGGACTAATGGAGAAAGACCCTCAGGGTCTCTAATAGTAATAAGTGGGGGTCCTAGAGAACAGACATATTACCTACCTTGTTAAGTCATGTTTGTTGCTTGCCACACAAGGGCTCTTCCATTATTTGGTTTTCATGCAGTTTGATGTTTTTAGTTTTAGTCTGGGGCCCCATGTAGTATAAAAAGTGCTATTTCCGCTGCTTTAACAACCACATCGTTTTACAGTACCTGCAAAGTGGATGGGACTCTGGCTAATCCCATCCACACATTGCAGAAAGAAATCTGCAGCATTGTGTTTTTGTAAATCGCAGCATGTCAAATACACCTACGGAAACACTGATATTTTCTGTATAGGTATAATTGAAGCAGAAAGTCCGCAGAAGAAAACATTTTTGGCTGCGGCTCGCAACGTGGGGCCTTAGCCTAAGGCTAGTTGCAGATGACCACGGGTATTTTGCGGTCCGACAACTAGTAGTGTTCAGTTTTTGCGGACAGAGTGTCTTCAGTGTTTCTTCAGCATCAGTGAACTACGTCTGCAAAAACTGACAGAGTGTCTTCAGTGTGCCAGCAGTGTGTGATCCTAGTTTGCGGATCCACCATAAAAATCACAGGTGACATCTAATGATACCCCTAGCTTGTCCATGAAAACGGACGGCACACTGATGACACACGGAGCACATCAGTGTGCCATCCTAGGTTTTTAGTCTCCCATAGGCTTCTATGGGCAAGTCCGTGCCGCACAAACTGAACAGAATAGGACATGTTTTATGTGACGCGGTGCGGAATCACGGCTCGCACACTGATCAGTGAAAAATATGGTCGTTTGCATGTGCCCATAGAAATGAATAGGTCATTGTGCAATCCGCGAAAAACAAGGATAGCACACGGATCTCGCCCACGGTCATCTGCAAGGGGCCTTAGTATGTTTTTTGTATACAATTTGCACTGGGGTTTACCGAAGCTCAATGCAATTTTACATGCAGTAGATGTAACTAGATCACGATAAACTGACAGGTTACAGAATAGTTCAGGCCACAAAATGACTGTGTCCATTACGCGTAGATGTAGAGTCCATTTTAAAATGTAGCAACAACTTTAACTGCTTTGCATGTGTGAAAATACTATAGTTAAAAGGTTGTTCTGATGCGTCTCCGAGGCTTTCTTTAATCCCTTTACAGTATCAAAGTGGTTGGTGACTTCCTGTCATAACATCACAATTCTGTCTGTTATTCCATTTGATTAGCAACAGCACCAATAGATTGTTTGATCATGTGAATGTTTGCCGGGACGCTCAGGATTGCCTGAGGAAAGCACTTAAGATGTCTTAAACTCAAGCAAAATGGCATCTTTGAAGTTAATTCACGATCGTCTACAGTAAATCAATAATCAATTAACTAATCACAACTGCTTCTCTAGTTGAAGCAATGCAGGACGCCTTCCATTTACTCCTACTTATTACATTAGAGCTACATTTTCTGCTGTAACTTTTCATTGCAGGCATTAGCTTGTGAAGGAATAACCCAACTTACCAATGTATGACCTTCAAAGTAGAATCAGTATGGCGGGGTACCTATCATTTTTAATAGTAGTATGTAATAGGGTACCTATGATTTTTACAAACCTTTCATAGTGATGTCTGAAGTTTTTTTTTCTGTCAAATCTCTATTTATTGAAAGGCAAGAATTGCATTTACATAGCATGCAAAGTTTCATCACGGGGGGTCCTACTGCTGAGACTCCTTCCACACTGATCACTAAAACAAGGGGGATTTCAGCAACCCGCTGATCAAAATTTTTGACATATCCCTATGACATCTTAGTTTTTTAAAAAGATAGGTACTCTTTAACTAGGAATCACATACTATGCTTGGGTAGTCTAAGAGCCTGGGATGTTTCTCTAAGCCTGTTAAATCTTACCGCTTACCATATACTGAGCAAACGGCAAAATACAGTATGAAAAGAACTTTATTTAGAGTATGCTCAGCTAGCATTTAGAAACAGCGCCACACTTATGAATGGGCAGTGCTTTGTATTGCAGCTCTGCCTCACTGACAGTGGTTTTCACAAAATTTTGCAGTTGTCGAAATCACACCACCAATTCCAATCAGTAATAGCGTACAGTACCTACATTGACAGCTGACTTGTTTAATGCAAACCGTAAGATTTTGGTTGAATGTTTCCGTGACACATGCTTTTTTAATATCAGTTGATGAAGGACCCTTATACATACCTAAAGTTGTAGTCTTCCTACCAGAGTTTGCATTCTTCTTTGCTGAAGTTGGAATGTGATCATTTAGCACAGTCGCTTCCCTGTTCTAGGTTTTACTGTTACCATGGCAATGTGGTATGTCATTTTTTTTTTTTGTATAGTCATGTCATTTTTCCTTTTACATTAGATTTGGATCTTTAGTCTAGACTTACAATTATCCAATATGTTTAATATTGTTATACTTCCACTGTACAAGACATATTTTCATTTATTTTCTATAAAGGTACAAAGAAAATGACGTTGCTTTATTACAACAGGTATCAGATATAATGCAGATAAATATTTAATAATCATACTAGTGAAGGGATTATCCAGCCAAACACTTTTCTACTTGTCATAAAAGATCAGTGGAACTTCAGCTAAGCGGGACGCACATTCTCTACAGGAATAAGTTGGATGGTAATTGTGTAATCCTTAATAGCTGGCCGTATGCTAGTCATTGCCGCTTTCTCTCAGGAACACCATCACTGTGGGGCAGAGGTGCAGTGCCAGACATGAGCAGCCATGGACAAAAGTGGGGCTAATCTCATAAACCAATTTAATAGCTGTATTGTATGGACAGGTCATTTATTATAGGACAGTTATACTTTGCATATGGATATCTAGATGATGGGTTGAAGGGTTGTCATCTTCGACAATCTCTAATTGTTGCAATCTTAATAATAAACTGATTACAAGTTTTTCTCCTGTTGGAACTTCCACCCATCAACTGTAATCTCTGCAGTAAACGAATAGTAAATATTCAGTTTCCCTGCAGCACCGCCACAGGGGAGACTAAGCATTACACAGTTCCCATTTAAATCAGTAATTTGTGTAATGCATGACCATGCAGAACATCTAGAGCAAGGGATAGTCTTTCTAACTGCTCTCTGCTCTGACCAAGAGATAAAGATCCTTAAAAAAGAACCCCTACTCTGTTACCTTAGAAGTGACTAATAGCGTACAGTGTATGAAGTGGATTTTCTAAACTAGACAACTATGTTAAAGAGGTTAATATAAAGAGTTAAATCTAAAGAATGCTTACTGTGCAGTCCTATGAAGCAAGGCATTATCTATGTGAACTGAATAGTGGAGCGAGCAACATGAGGAAGGCCCTGATAGTCCGGTGGTACCAACTGGAGGAGAACGAATGAATTTATTATCATGGTACACCATCCAATTCACCTGGTCAGTGGACAATCTTGAGGCATCTAATGAAAGATGCAAGTACTTCAATATCTATCATGCTTTTCATACAGTAGATTTCCTACAAGGTCATCAATACTATAACCACAGCTCACATCTTGGATTTATGGAAGATTAGTGAAAGAGGCAGGCCAGATCTTTAGTTAAAAGTAAACGCATGGAATATCAATCTGAAGTTAGCTAGCTCATGAAAATATAACACAAACTCATCTAACTCACCAAAAATATATATTGTTTATACATGAAGAACCCATTACCATTAAAAATTAGGCACTGTGCCGTTCTGATATCAATCAGTTAAAAATATTTATGTCTTTAATGATGGCTAATGGGCCAAAAGTTCTATCATCGTGACAAAAAGAAAAGCATATCATCGTAATTTATCTGGATATTGACTAAAGACTTTTAAGTCTAATTACATTTTTTTTATTTGTGCCGGTAGCTTCATGGTTCCAATTAATGCGTTTTTGTCAATGTTTAGAGATATATGTATGCATATGTGCTTTGTTCTGCCTTATCACCACTTCATCATTCAAACTCAAAGGAAATTGATTCAATTGTAAATGTAATTACATAAAATAACTAACACTGGTTTTATTGCTAATGTATGCTGATTGATTAGTCAATTATTATGCCATATAATGACTGGAGCATTGTCATTTTGCAGAGGTTCTCTTACTGATGGATAAACATACCTCCAATGGACAATATTCTACATTGACAAATGCTTTTTTATTTAACTCTCCAACTATTCTTTACATACAGAAGGAGTTTATCTGGATTTCCAATATACTGCATGAAAAAACTAGACATACTGAGGCAAATTTACTAAGGAAAATTTAACCAAAATTTTGCCTTAAAGGGTTATTCCTAATATGGCAGCAGCGTCCAAACCCCTATGGCGGGATTTAAGGAAACAGCTGTGCAGTGCTGCCCTATGTTGTTCCTGTAACTACCATTAAGGAGAATAGCATATCTAGCTGAGGCAGATTATGTAGCTTCAAAGTTATAGAAACAGCACAGCTAAATGATCTATTTATTAAGTATCCAGTGGATAAAAAGTTACATATTTCAGATAGGAATATTCCTTTAATGAAACACTCCAGACAAAAGTGATATATTGCGCTGTACATAGCTTGGAGGTGGTGCATGACACAGAAATTCACGTGATGTTTCTGGAATTCTTATGTCATCCACACTTTGTGTGTACATTTGTGCTGCATTATCTCATAGTTCCCACAAAAGTGATCCTTTAGACAGCAGTAATAGTAGTGCAGGGGCAATAAAGAGAGATGTGTTGGCACATGCATTTCCAGGTTGCATATCTGAAACACACAGGATAGTTGTGGCTGCAGATCACATACTGTGGTTGGCCTTAAATGGGCCAGATACAGGGTTAATATTACACGGCTCACACAGAAGAGTGAAGATTGCGACTATAAAAGCAAAGCCCCCAATTTCGATAATCCATCTCAGTGTCTCTGCTGCCAAATATGGCCATTACATGCCAACAAGCAGTTGATAGCAAATTAGAAGAAAGGGAGAAATCTAGTGCTCAGCCCTTTGAAGAAGTTTTCAGCACAAAATTACAGAGTAGAAATACCGTATTCCTGAAGCCAAAAGGGTATATATGATATATGTGATATACATCAGAGAAAAAAATACATAACTGGGGGTCTCTCATCATCACAGAAGGTAAAACTTGTTAATGCAAGTCTATTTGAACCCCAATCCAGCTCTCAGAAACTTGCATTGTGAGTATAAAACACCTGTTCATATAAGAAAAACACTCAGACGTGAGCACACAACTTTACAATAATGTTTTCAGTAAGTTATTCAATAACCTTATACCATGCACAGGCTCATTTTAAAATGGAGAAGGACTCAAGTAAATTTACTGGAGCACTTCCTTAAGGACTTATTGAACATTGTCAGGAAAATTCTTGTAGGTTTGCTACTAACTGTACAATTATTTCAAATTGGTCATAGTTATAAATTTGTACTGATTATTACAGTTGATTTTTTTTATGAGCCAAGAAAACAAATTCCTTACCTTTTTTCTTCTTTTTATCTACTGCTTCCCATATAACTACATCAATCAGCCAATTTGCAAAGCTAATTTGTTTGATCTGCAAGACAGCAATCTCTCTGCGTGATATTAATGTACTTATTCATTTTCTAAATATGATCTGGATGAAAAAAAGTGGTTTATTTTAATTGAGAATCCTGATATTTAATACCCTGACAATTCTGGACAATCATAAACAATGGACCGTTCTCTGCATGTTGTATAAAAACTTATTTTTAGCTGTAAAGTAAACCTCTACAAAAGGACTATTCCACTTGGAACGCATGTGGAATGTTTTCTAGAGTTTTTGTCATAGATGTTCTCTAAGGCTCAATTAATACATAGACTATGATCTAAATTTATAATATAGACCGCTTTGAAACTTGCTAACATAGGCCCAGAATTGCTAATAGTTAGACAATTCAAATTTAGGCAGCCTGAAAATATACAGCAGATTTATCACAGTGGTGGATGATGCTGGATGATAAATCTGGCGTATTTTTAGACTGTGAAAACAAAGAAAAAAAAATCACTAATAATAATATACTTTATTAAAAAAAAAAAAAGTCTAAAACCAGTCAAAGTTGAAAAGGAATGAGTCACAGAGTGCATGGCATACCACATGAGGAGAATAAACAGCAAACTCAGATGGATATATGGCGCCAGAAACAAGGTGTCAGATAATCATAATTTCCGGGACAACAACATGGGGAATAAGTAGCAGTACAAATTACACAAGCAAATAGTGCCAATAATATCACCAATTTTATACAAAACAGCAAGTGAGCCTACCACTACATCATGCATTATAAAAATTGCAGTGGCACCAAGCCTCATTTGTAGAGATATATTGCTAAAAAAAGACCACTAGCCAATAATACTCATCAAATAATCAATATAATAGAAGGTATCAAAAAACATTACCCACGATTATTCCACCTTTTACTTGGCTTACTTTGAGCCAGAATATTATAACACACTTTCGGCACATTTTTAGTGCATCATGTCACATTTAAGTCACACCCTATTTTTGTAATAATCCACCTACAAATCTACCAGTCAAAGTCAAAATATTTTTAGCCCAAACGAAAATTCTCTAAGATGTGCCACATTGCACCAAAGATGTGTTACATTTACACCACTAACCACCATAGTAAATCTGGGTCATGTAGTCATATATGCAACTTTATAAATGCATCATAAAAAATTTCCAAGCTACAGTACCCCAAAATCAGTTTACACTTTTGTGGACCATAGCCATGAACTGTGGTAAAGCACCACTCCTTTTGGGTCAGTGCACTAAGTGTACTCTCAGGCTTTCTGTACACATAGATTAAATGCTAAATTGCTGAGGTTTTGCAAAGCTTTTTCTGGCCCTATAGCTTGAACGAGTGAAACGCATAGGGAAGAATTTCTTACAAAGTGTTGCACATTTTGGCACACAGCTTTTTTGCATATCTATTTCTTTTTCACCCATTTGGATTTTTACATAACTCTTGCCAAAAAAAAGGTGGAAGACTTATCAGGAGTGATGGGTTACTCATGCCCAAAATATGCACTGGAGTTTACGCCAGAAACTGGTATAAAATTGTTGCACAACTCTATACCAGCTCAAACTGTAGCTAGCATAGATTTGATTTTCTGTCATACAGACAGGCACATTTGTTGTATATTACTCCAGCGCCATTTGGACTAAGACCAAAGTCCTGCATGTAAATCCTCCCCGCTGTCCATGTTTACAAGATCTCATTTGTACTAGCCATGTAGGCAGAAAACATACCACCAAACGTACAAAAATTTATGGTAAAACTGTGCATTTCTTAACTGTGCATACAGGCACGCTCATTTTTACCATAGCCTCTTGCACACAGGAGATTTCTATTTCAATAACTGTGTGGTTTCTAAAGCTATGTTCACATATGTTAATTTTTCTATAGTTTTTGTACAAATGACTTTAACAGTTTTGTAGATGCCAGATGTGAACGCAGCCTAAAACTATATAGCTAGACTATTGATGGCTTTGGTATAGCATTCAACTAAAGTCTTACAATTGTAACTAGAGATGAGCAAAGTTTTAAAAAATTCGATTCAGCAACTTTGCCGAATTTTCCAATACGATTCTATTCGATCTGAATTAAATCGTGGGGAATTGCATAAAAAAAACAGCTGTTTCCTGTTTGCAGAGAGCCGGGGTGGGCGGCAAAATGGCGGAAACCTTGAATGCCGCGATTATGTTTGTCTGCTGCATCCAAGGTGTTAAAATCCCCAATCGGTTATGGAGCAACTAACACCCTGCTCCATAACCGATTGGAGGTTTTAACACCTTGGATGCAGTGGTCAAACATGCCATGGGTGGTTGCGAAGGGGTTACAGGGCTGTGACATCACAGGGCTGGCTACTGATTGGCTACACGCATGGCATTGTGGGTGATCCTAGAGTTCCTTGCCCAATGTCCTAACATGTGCAGCTGACATTTTGAAAGAAATGCGATTAATTACCACGAAGGTGAGGAAATCCGAAGCGAATCGAATATTTCATGAAATTCGGATCAAATTCCACTTCGTCAGCTTCGATTGGCTCATCTCTAATTGCAACTAATCTAGATCACTTAGTATTGCAATGAAAGAGAAACTCTGTATCTTTATCCTCTCTAGTCCATTGAAATGTATCATATGTTTTTATATGAATATTCCTAGAAGAGTGGTGCAAACGTAGATAATATGGGCTATTTCCATTCAATGTTTTGTGATAGTCTGTGTATTTCTGGCACTAGAGAAAAGCTTAGGTAGCAGAACATTTGGATGAGATCTTCAGTTTTCATAACCTTTTCAAAGTCCTGAGTGACACAGGTGTCTGCATGAAATATGCTGAACACAGAGATAGGGACTCAAAGGCAAAAAGTCTTATGATCTCCTGAGATGCTTTCAAACATTAAACATCAGCTGTCAATTTATCTTTCTGACACCACGTCTTGGAGTCTTTTAGAAATGTAAGTAATGTAATTGCTTCCAAAATTCACAGGCATTTTATATCTAGGAACCTTACACCAAAGAGAAAACCATAATAGTTATACATTTATGGATTAGCTTCTTTGGATTCTTTATGTGGAAATTAATACTATTAATATAGCCAGTATGCACAAAAGATATTAAGGATACAATATTACACAGCTATTTATCACTGATGTATTACTTCGGTACAATGTTTAAACTGTGTTCTTACTGATTTTTTTTTAGCCTTTAAGTGTTCATTGTCATTTTGAACTCTGTTAGGAATCCTTATAAATGCTTTAACTATAGTTCTAATGGTTTTCCTGATGACTACCACAACTAAACATCAGTATTGTGGTTCTTCAGAATATTGCCTCATATGACTCGAGCACATTTTGGATTTCTAAAAATTATTATACCATAACACTATCACAGCAAAGGCTCAAACGTCTAAGGCTTGGGTCACATATGTGCTATCATTCACAATTTCTGTTTCATCATTAGTGTCTTGGACCCATCATGTACAAGACACCAATGGCGCCCATCTGAGCTCATTGACTTATAATAGGAACTGTTGGGTTTCTTCATGGTGTGTGTCATTTTACAGGATGAAATAGTGCTGCATTGTTTTTTTTCTGAAAAATATGACAGAAGAATCTGCAATGAACGTTCTGAGTCTCTGATGCAGATGTAAACTATATACAATATTTATTTTTTTAGTGAGTATTGGTCTTATCCCATATAGGTGAAGCAGGTCTGGTCTTATATTGGATAATGCCCTTTGCAATACTTTCTGTTTGCACAATATAGTACAGTGCCCAAATAATAGTACCATAAATTAGCCAAATTGCACTTGAATACAGTTCCCACAAAATAATACACTTTATAATCACCAATGTACAGATGTAGCATGCAGCAACTTAACAAGTGGTAGACTACTCTATGTATTGTGCCATGATGCTCTACGTTATTCGCATAGCCCATCATTCTACTACTCTTGCTATTAGAATAGTGCGCTACACAAACAACTTAGCAAATTGTGGTGCAATACTCCCATAGAGTACTGTGATATTAGCCCTTGTTACATAATACCAACATACAGTGACCAAATAACAGCTCCACGCATAAAGTAATTTAATAACAATGCTATATAATGACTAAATAAAACTTCTCTAGGTACAATTTATATAAAGATTCATAGTAGCCCTGAACCAAGTGTACCAGACTTTCTGGTGCATGCTGCATGACTGTACATCCTAAAGACCAGCCCTGCTTTGGACTGAAGAGGTAAAATATATATTTTTTCTGGAGAACAGTACAGTATCATAACAGATTGGGGAGGTATGGATGCTGGGAGCCCCACTAAGACCTTGATCACAACATTTAATTTTTCCCCACCTATTTACCCTACATAAAAAACTGTGTCAAATCTGACCAAGTCTTTATATGAGACTGTATCATTCATGTTTAGCAAATTAACAAATGTGTATTACTGTACCGTAATGACTGTGTACCGAACATCTCTATAGGGCTCATTATTCTAGGCACTAAAACAGTACTGTAAGATGTTTAGTGGTAGATTGGCAGAAATAAATTCAACAATCCTATTGCATATGCAGAACAATTGTTTACATATGCCAATTAGTTATGTTTTTCTCTTGGGTAAATGCATCCAAAGGCAAGGACTGGATAAAAAGTACAAGGAATGCCAGGGGGAAAAGTGTTTGTCAATTAATCTTTTGCTAGAAGTTTACAAAAAGACAGAGAGCATAATAGAAGAGATGTGTGGCCTTAGGAGAAAGACAAGTGTTGGAGAAAAAAAACAATGATAGAGGAATTCCCATGATAGAGAAGAGTTTTCAGGCGGATTTAGGAACTTAAACTGTTTAAGGCACCATTGCACGAAAACAAACTAGAAGTTATTTAAAGCATTGATTATAACTTTACAGAATAATTCACCGAAAAATTGTTCTGAAATTAGGTTCCTTCTTGAGACAGTAAGTAATATCACAGATGGTACTGGTCTTGTATTAAAGGGTGAAGACAAACTGGGGGAGATTTATCAAGCAAAAGGTGCCAAAATTCTGATGTAATTTATGCCCAAAAATTGTCTAACATACTGTGCATCACATTTCTCAAGTGTTTTAGACACTTTTTAGACACTTTTCTGACTTGTATGACAAAGGTGGGCGTAGCGGAAAGGGTCATGGCCTAACTTGCAACTATGCGGTGCAATAATGCACTAAAAGACCCGCACTGGAGCCCAGGGTAAGTGAGTAACACTGTTGTTAGTTATGTGTAAGCACCTCTGCTGGGCCTCTGCTCATTATACTCTGGGGTCTGAAGAGACCCCAGAGTATAATAATAGTTAGTGAGTGGTGAACTCCAAAAATTGGCCACTATTGAACACTATACTGTGTGGAGGAGCAACTGTGGGACAGTATTCTGTATAAAGGAGTCACTGTGGGACACTATACTGTGTGACGGGGCCACTGTGAGAGATTATACTGTGTGGAGGGGCTACTGTGAGACATTATACTGTGTCAAGTGGCCACTTTGGGATATTATACTGTGTGAAGGAGCCACTGTGGGACACTATGCTATGTGAAGGACTGCTTTGGCACATTATACTGTTTGAAGGCGCGACTATAGAACATTATATTGTGCACTATGGGACATTATTCTTAAAGGGGTTGTCCAGGAATTGGACAAACTCCAGAGGTGTCTGGAACAGGCTGTGGCCTAAAGTCACTAGCACTTACTATATGGGGGCCTGTAAAGGGGGTACTTACTCATGGGGGCCATAAAGGGGCAGTATACTGTGGAAGGAGTCAGCAAAGGGGGGAATTTACAGTGTGGAAGCTAGTAAAGGAGGCAGCAAACTGTATAGGGGCCAATAAAGAGACAATATACAATGTAGGGTAAGGGAAGCTTTATATCATGTGTGGGCCAGCAAAGGTGGTATTTTACCATATGGGGGCCAGTAAATGGGGTGTTAAACTGCATGGGTGCCGGTAAAGGGGGCATTATACTATATGGGGGTCAGTAAAGGTGGCGTTATACAATGTGGGGTCCAGGAAAGCGGACACTATACTTTTTTTTTGGGGGGGGGGGACCTAGTTTTCGCTAGTTACGCCCCTGTCCAGGTTCATAGTGTATCTTCACCCTAAGACATCGCTTTTATTAAACATTAAAAATTGACCATGATGCCAAGAAACTTGACAGAATAGGCAGGCACTTGTGACACCCCCTTTTTCTGTTTCTGCTATAAGAAATAGGATTACTACAGGAATTTAATTGTGTTATTACCACTATACTCAATATTTCAAGGCCATGGATACTTATGAGATCACAGGTAAAACATGGAGTTTTAAATAACATTTCTGAATAACATCAATCAGAAGAACTTCGAGAGCAGAATTTCACAAGAAAGTCGACGTGGTTGAAATTGCACTTAAATATGATTAGATATGCTTACTAGATATGCTTGGATTGAGTTTTTACAGTATGTGTTTGCTGCACATAATGGGCCATGTAAAACAGATTTACCATAGTAAACTACACAAGAAAGGTCAATCAAGTTGAAAAATTTGTATCCATTCAAGACTTTATTTATAGCACCTATTTAACAGCAAAGCTAATTTACAACTGTTTTCTAAATTGCTGTTCACATGAGAAGTTTGTATAACTTATTGCCAGTGGCAAATCCTGGCCTTGGGCTTTATAATGGAGGGGTTACTGTTCATTGTAAAGATGTAGCAAACTTTAAAGGGGTGTTCCAACTCATATTTTTATTATTTAATAGTGCTTGTGGAGGGGGGGAGCGCATAAACATAGAAAATGTTTACTGGCTTCTCCCCAGGCCTCCGTCTCCAGCAGCAGCAGCTTCCCCAATCCAAGTTCCCCTGTTTGTTCCAGATGACATCTGCAGCTACTCACAGGTATCAGCGGTCTCATCTTCACAAATGGCACATCACAGCAGTCACATGCCGTTTGTGAAGAGGTCATCGCTTAGGTCTATGATTGGCTGCAGCAGTCTCCTAGCATAAAACGGTATACCACTGTTGATATCAGCATGACATGGAAAATGACAAGATTTAAAAAACAAAAAAAATAAAACCTTTAAATAATACAGTGGGGAAAAAAAGTATTTAGTCAGCCACCAATTGTGCAAGTTCTCCCACTTAAAAAGATGAGAGAGGCCTATAATTGTCATCATAGGTAGACCTCAACTATGAGAGACAAAATGAGAAAACATATCTAGAAAATCACATTGTCTGATTTTTAAAGAATTTATTTGCAAATTATGGTGGAAAATAAGTATTTGGTCACCTACAAACAAGCAAGATTTCTGGCTCGCACAGAGCTGTAACTTCTTCTTTAAGAGGCTCCTCTGTCCTCCACTCATTACCTGTAGTAATGGCTCCTGTTTGACATTGTTATTAGTATAAAAGACACCTGTCCACAACCTCAAACAGTCACACGCCAAACTCCACTATGGTGAAGACCAAAGAGCTGTGGAAGGACACTAGAAACAAAATTGTACACCTGCACCAGGCTGGGAAGAATGAATCTGCAATAGGCAAGCAGCTTGGTGTGAAGAAATCAACTATGGGAGCAATAATTATAAAATGGAAGACATACAAGACCAATGATAATCTCCCTCGATCAGGGACTCCACACAAGATCTCATCCTGTGGGGTTAAAATGATCACAGGAACGGTGAGCAAAAATCCCAGAACCACACGGGGTGACCTAGTGAATGACCTGCAGAAAGCTGGGACTAACGTAACAAAGGCTACCGTCAGTAATACACTACACCGCCAGGGACTCAGATCCTGCAGTGCCAGACGTGTCCCCCTGCTTAAGCCAATACATATCTGGGCCCGTCTGAAGTTTGCTAGAGAGCATTTGGATATTCCAGAAGAGTATTGGGAGAATGTCATATGGTCAGATGAAACCAAAGTAGAACTGTTTGGTAGAAACACAACTCGTCATGTTTTGAGGAGAGTGAATGCTGAGTTGCATCCAAAGAACACCATACCTACTGTGAAGCATGGGGGAGGCAACATCATGCTTTGTGGCTGTTTCTCTGCAAAGGGACCAGGACGACTGATCCGTGTACATGAAAGAATGAATGGGGCCATGTATCGTGAGATTTTGAGTGCAAACCTCCTTCCATCAGCAAGGGCATTGAAGATGAAACGTGGCTGGGTCTTTCAGCATGACAATGATCCAAAGCACACCGCCAGGGCAACGGAGGAGTGGCTTCTTAAGAAGCATTTCAAGATCCTGGAGTGGCCTAGCCAGTCTCCAGATCTCAACCCCATAGAAAACCTTTGGAGGAAGTTGAAAGTCCGTGTTGCCCAGTGACAGCCCCAAAACATCACTGCTCTAGAGGAGATCTGCATGGAGGAATGGGCCAACATACCAGTAACAGTGTGTGCCAACCTTGTGAAGACTTACAGAAAACGTTTGACCTCTGTTATTGCCAACGAAGGATATATAACAAAGTATTGAGATGAACTTTTGTTTTCGACCAAATACTTATTTTCCACCATAATTTGCAAATAAATTCTTAAAAAATCAGACAATGTGATTTTCTAGATATGTTTTCTCATTTTGTCTCTCATAGTTGAGGTCTACCTATGATGACAATTACAGGCCGGCCTCATCTTTTAAAGTGGGAGAACTTGCACAATTGGTGGCTGACTAAATACTTTTTTCCCCACTGTATGTAACCCCCACTGTTAACCTGCCAGACTATAGCAGGTTTACCAGGGAGGTTGAAGATTGCAATCTTGTGTACAGAAACTATTACAGCAATCCACCTGTGAGTGAAATCCGGCCATAAACAGTCTATAGAGGGAAAGAACTGTATTTGCAAAGTGTTCACTTTAAATAAACTAGCAGAGGGCTGAATCACCTGACCATCACCTCTGAGGGGGATGAATGAAGGGGGTGGAGCCTGGCAGGGGGAGAAGGGAGAGGAGACTGCAATGGCAGAGCTGTGAGGAGGAGTGGGGTATAAAGAAGGAAGAATCCTTTATCTGATCTTGGAGCAGATTATGAGAGACTGTTTCATCATATCTGAAGGAAAAGAGAAATGACCCCTCCATTTCACTTGAAGCAGAGAGAGAGAGAGGAATAAGAGCAAGTAAGGCTCCAACAGTTTCACCTGAGGTACAGTGAGAAAGCAGTCGCCATTTTACCTAAGGTACTCCCAGTTATACAGCCTCCTCCATTTTGTTTTTGAGACATTTGCTATTAAGCCACAGAAATCTCCCCTCAGGGGTGAAAAGACTAACCTGCTCTGACCAGAGCTAATATAAGAGGAGAAGTTACTGCTGGACATTATTCTATCTGTGTGGATAACTTCCAGAGCAAAGCTTTTCTACCACAGTTTTTTCCTTAACATATCACATTAAGGAGGACATTACAACTGGTTAATACAGTTAATAAATAATAATAAATTTTATTTATATAGCGCCAACATATTCCGCAGCACTGTACAATTTGTAGGGTTCAAGTACTGACAAAAAAGATACATTACAAAGAAATAGTCAATTCACACGCTGGGACTGAGGGCCCTGCTCGCAAGAGCTTACAATCTATGAGGTAGAGGAGGTGACACAAGAGGTAGCAGGGGCGGCATCGGAGGTAGCATTGCTTATACAGTGGTCATTGTATATAATTTTGTCATTGTATACAATTTTGTATTAGAGGTTACTGTCATTACACATATATAAGCTGTATGAGCCGTCACCAGTCGTGTCCTTTAACGTGCAGATGGTGCCTGGACATATAAAGTTAGTCTGATACGGCATCATATCCTGTGAGGTAATGTGGGAACATAAACAGAGGAGGGTACTTTTAGGGATTTTAACTACGGAAGGGTTTACATTAGGAGTTGTGATAGGCCTGTCTGAAAAGATGTGTGTTTAGTTTACGCTTGAAGCTGTGGAAATCCAGAAGCAGAAGTCTAACCTACCTCTACTTTGACTTACTTACTTACAGTTATCACTGAAGACCTTATACTAAGAGGACATTTTTCCCCTCTATCCTGAACTCATTTAGGTTTTTTCTAAAAAATCCCTCCTGGCCAGTGATGGGTTCCTGTGAAAAGTGTTAATTGTTTATCTTGTACTGCCATTCTGAGAGTTAGCAGAGGTCCTAGTGTGAATGGGCGCTTGTGCGTAAGTGGAAGCCTCTAAACTTTGAATTGAACAAATTATTTTTTACATACCTAGTCTCCTATAGTTTAACATTGCCCCTATAGAGTCTAAACATACAAGTGCTAAACCTGCAACAAGGCCATTTACTGACTGCTTAATGTGTGCCAAGCTGAAAGTCATTCCTCATAGGGCCTTGTTGTCTAGCATGGTAATATTGTCAGGCCATTAATACTGTTTACACCATCAATGCTGCATGTTTTTGTACACTGTTCATTGCGGTATTATATGCATTGCATCCTTAGTTCCATTAAGTAATACACATTTTAAGAAAAGGTTAAACCTTCTAGGTGTGGTTTGTTTTGACTTATTACCCCCATTCATAAAAGGGAAACTACAGGTAGGCTATAGGGGTTCTCCTGAATCGACCCCTGGTAGAGGAGTCTAGCCAACACCGTGTTCACAAGCCTGGTGAAGATTCGGGTGGAGGCACTGCGTGACCAAGCTAGCGAAGAGGTTACAACTGTAACCATTTCTGAAATTCTTAAAGCCCCCCCAGCAGATTCCCTCAGAGGGGTTGTTACAAATATATTTAACATAAAAATCTAAATAAAAGGATATTTCTGAATATAAATTTTGAAGATGCCTTATTAAATAGTAAAGCATATACCGTACAAAGGAAAAAAAATGTGAAAATATTTCAGAATATTTCATCATCCCTACTCGAATGACAACTCTATAAGCTTATTTCCCTATAAAGCCGAAACTAAAGTTTGTTTTTGATTTAAACGAACTGCATAACATAAATCTGTACTTATTTTAAAAGGCAATTGATTCATCATCTTAGTAAACATCATACCACATAAGCATGTAACGGCAAGCCTGGATTTCCAGCTATTTCAGCAGAAAAGAACCATTTTTTAATGCTTTTCAAATTGCGTACATTGCAGAAATAGACCAATCAATGAAAAGGTTAAATAGCAATCAATGGGTTATAAGATACAGAGGTTAATTATGCAATTAAAATCTATGGATTAATTATAGTAATTGTCGACCTACATATATAGGTGATCCTTCCTAAACAACATGGGTTTACATCATGGTATCCATTGCTTTTCATGGGTCCACTATGAAGGTCATGTTTCAAAGGTAATATTAAAGCGATTGGCACTAAGGACAGCAAATTCACTAACTGTAATTGGAATGGAAACTATGCATGTAATTGTCCTTGTGTCATTGACAGACTATTTACAGGGCACATAAAAGGTTAAGATCTATTTACTATAAATGACCTAAGTCAAACGTGGCCTAAATAGTCAAAGAAGTGACAAAAAGGCTTAGGTTTTCAGACTAACTATTGCAGGTGAAATATAGGGATGGATACACAAATACATATTATTATTATTATTATTATATAGAAGATACTCATCTGAAGATACTAATTTGTTTCAATTTGTTACAATTCAGATGCAAATGAAACTTTGCTGAATTAAAATATAGTTTCTAATGAGATCTGGCTGTAAGCGAGACAAAATGTTGGTTTGTTCAAAACGTCCTTCATCATGTTAATAGCTTTTGACATATCATTTCAATCTCTAGCATTAGAAAGTGTTATAATCAGCTACAACTATTATTCCCTTTACTCATTAATAATGTAGAATTACTTCGCAAAGAAAAACAAGAAGAGTAAATCGAAACTAGACCTTGTATGACAAATGCAATGACAGAATTTACCACTCAAAATGTCCTAAGAGGGATTTTAAAGAAAATACTTGAACTACATCACATTTTCTGTCACCGTTCTCAGTATCTGATTACTGGTCTGTGAACCCATTAAAGGTGTAGTGCAATCTCACCAACCAGGGTTACCCGAACCCCTTCTTGCTGCAGCTGTGTCGGATAGATGGCCGTGCATGCATATCTCTCTCCACTAATTTCTGTGGGAGTTCAGAGAATAACTTGGGCTCCCACAGAAGTGAATTTTGAACCACACATGCACCTCTCCACTCCAAGATGGGGCCAGGTTTTCAGGATAGTTGCTAGTCCCTGGGACTCCCACCTATAAGACCAGTGATTCCCAAACAGGGTGCTGTGAAGACTCCCCAGGGGTGACGCAACAATCCAGTGGGGAAATGGCCACTTGTCTCCTTTTAACTACATGAGCATCCTAAGCCAATGTAGTTAAACCAAATGATGCCTGCTGAAGACCTGCTGCATCGATCTGCAGAGGAGGAGGATCACAGAGCTCCGGTCACCGAGGATGGGTATGTGCTGTTTGTTTTTTTATTTATAACTACTATGTGTGGTCACTGGGGGGTAATATTAGTTGTCAGGGGGCCACTGGGGGACATTATTGATTGTCAGGGGGCCACTGCAAATATTATTGGTTGTCAGGGGGCTACTGGGGGCATATTGGTTGTCAGGGAGCTACTGGGGGACATTATTAGTTGTCAGGGAGGCCACTAGGGAGTATTACTACTTTCCTGTGGACAACTGGGGAGAATTATTAGGTGTCTGGGGGCCAATGGGAAACATTATTAGCTGTCTGGGGGTCACTAAAGAGCATTATGAGGTGTCTAGGGGTCACCGAGGACATTATTACTTGCTTTGGGGCTACTGAAGAACATTAATACTTGCCTGGGGGCCACAGGGGAGCATTATTATGTGTCTGGAGGCCAGTGGGAAGTATTATTAGGAGTTTGGGGATGACTAGGGAGCATGTACTGTGTGGTGGACCACTGGGGAGCATGATACTATGTGGGGCCACTAAGAGAGCTTTGTGATAGTAAAGGGTGAATTTTTGTATGTGCTGGGTGGAAAGTATAGGATGGTGTAGTTTGAGGGTGCATTCACATAGTGCAGTTGTGCTGCAGTTAAAATTGTATCAAAACTGCAACAGAAAAGTGCATGAAGTTTTGGTGTGGTTACAGCTGTAATTTCAAAAACTGTGCTAAAAAAACACATCAAAACTGTAGTTTTTTTGTCTTTTGGTAAAAATTATTTGGTAGGTGGGCCTGAGGAATTTTTGTTTCCAGGGGTGCACCGAGTCTGCTGCATCAGACATTGCATATGCCAATGTGCCTGTAGATATTCCATAAATGTCCAAGATGGGAACTTTAAAGACAATGTAGTATCAGAAACTGACCTTTTTAAATTGAGTTTTTAATACTACATTTAAACAAATGTAAGTGTTTTTGTACATTTCAATGTCAATATTAAAAAAAAAAAATCCTAAAATCACCCCTACACAAATTGAATTGGCTTGAAAGCTATCTCCTCCTCCCCATCCCCCCCCAAAAAAAAACTCCTCTCAAAGATATACAATGAGCTGGAGGCATTGGACCCAGACTTTAGTATATCCGGAAACTGGAGAATGATCTCGACCTGAAGTTCTCAGGGCACCAGGTCTCTCTTATTCTTTCCAGCTCACATGGGTTTTCTACTTGTATGAGAGTCCAAGAGAACTCATTAAAAATGATAACTAGTTGGTATAGAATGCCGGCCTCCATGAAGAGGGTGTGACTTGGTCCAGACGAAACATGCTGCTGCTGTTCCCTAGCCCCTGGCTCTCTTTCCCACCATGACCAAGCTACATGGCTTACTAACCGATGTTATGTAGTACATCATATACAAAATATCACTATTTATTATAGTGTTCATAAACAGCAATAAAAAAAAAAAGATTTAAAAAAAATCCTAAAATCTTGCAGCTTTCACTCTGACCACTGATTTTCATTCTAGACTGATGCATCTTGTTCTTTAGAGTTCACTTTTCACTATTATCATAAACAATAGACAACACAGCTCACCTCCTACACTTCCCTGCACAAGTCACAGTGCATGATCACATCCTTTTACCATAGAAGCCATAATGTGATCTTCAGATATCAGTTTTCTATGTCTATGTGGCTATTGTAAATCGTACACCAGCTCAAAGCGGGATGGATGCCCAAATAATAATGTGCAGAAAATAAAACAAATCTACAATCATAAAATAAAAATAATTAGAAAAAAAGGTTCAGAATTTCATTTAATTAGCAAAAAAAATATGATACTGTACATTTCCTATAGCATTAACCCATAAAACTGCAGAAAAAAGTAAGTAGAGATAACAAAGCTGAATTTGTCTTTGAACTGCTTCTTTTCTGCACCTTGAAAACTGCTTGTGTGAAGAAAAATCTGAGATACCTGACAGCCTTATTACGTTGGCAAACTAAATTCTGCGACATCACATACCTTATTATATTTAGCTTCAACTGATGTATAGATTTCAAAAGTTATCTAAAGTTAGTACGGTCTCCTTTACAGCTTTCTTTAGGCTTTAGAATTTTGAAACTTGGGTGAGGGTAAAAAGGTGGAAAAGAAAAGGTGAAATCAAGGACATTTTTATACTGCCAGATCATTCTTGCTTTCTAAATCACCACCGATTTATATGTACCATTGGTGGATTTAAAAACCTTCGGTGACCAAAATCGCTACCAGTACCTTACCATAGTGTGGCAGTACTTTGCAAAGATATCCTCATTTGGCCAAAGAGGTGCCTGATTATGATAAGAAACTACCTTATAGCCAGTGGTGTAGGCGAATGAGCTGTGTAAAGTCAAGGAGTTGCATACTCTTCCAAAAGCAGCACAATAGTGCATGCTTAAGATTTCTTATGGGTTTGTGATGACATTCCCAGTCTTAATGTCAATCAAGCCCGGCTAGGAAGGATTAGGGTATGGCATCCTCTGACTAAAAGAGGACCTTTCACCACTTCTACCAGATCCAGTTCTTAGCATCTGCTAATTGGTGTCACTCCACTGATTTCAGCGCTGTTGTAGTTTATTCTGTAGCCCCCCACCATTCCTGAGCCATCAATGTAGTTAGTTTTGGTGCCTGATATGCTACATAGTGTAGTCATAACAGTTGTCACCTTTGAATGAGCATCTTGATAAAATGGTAAAGAATTATCCATTCTTTAGTGTTCTTCAATTGTTACACAGCTCAGACTCTATGCTAGGCATAACAGAATGTAACAGTTTTAAATAGCATTTTCCTTTATGTACCCATTTATGTTAATTAATGTATTTTTTCAAGCAAAAGATTGTGATAATTAATAGGTGGAGCTAAAACTACTGCAATAAAGTATTATATCATGATTGATGAAATTGAAGAAGGCTTGTTTACAATGTAATATGGTCCCTCTGGAAAAACAAGGATAAGCTAACAAAGTAATTGAAGAATATTTTAGGTGATGCTCACAATTAAAATGTAATTACTTAGTCTAATCTTCATTAGCAGATTTTTCCTTACTCTTTCTTAATTGTATGTGAGCTAAAAGTACACAGTGTTTAAGTATCCTCAATATAAAGTCACCAATCACATTGCAAGTCATTGAGATAGTGACAGTAGTAATTTTAATGTGCCTTCTATATGCTAATTAAATACTTGAAAACAGCATCAAAAATAGTTCACATGAATCTGCTCTAACTAGTGGGAGAGATGAGTCATGCTGAAGACCCTAATACATACTATTGTGACATATAAAATGTTTTGCTTGCTCAGAAATATACTCTGTGACAAAAAAATAAAAGATGGTGCACCCAGAAATGTTGGATATTTGCAAAACTCGGCATGCAGCTATGTCTCAGACATATATAAAGTATTACTGGGTCTTACTGGCAAGGCAAAGTGTCTGATTAAACACTGGGACTAATCAGAAGAGGGCGTAAAAGTGCTTCCTCCACTGCCTTATAAAAAGACTCTCAGAAGCTTTTAGTTAGTGTACCTCTTGGTGAAAGATCGTTGACTGCTAGATATGCCTATAGAATGCACTGAAACACATTTTTCCGAGTTGACTTGGGTACTTCATTGGGTTGAGAGAAGCAGGATAGTCATTTTGACAATCTACGCTGTTCTGAACTGGCTGTTGTGAGGTGTTGGGAGCAGTGGTTATGTGAGCCTGCACACACGGCAAACAGGATTTGGATGGCACAAACAGACTACCAGTAGAGAGGATCATTTGTTCTGCCGACAAATGCAGCTCTCAGTTTCCTTGTCTACCATCCAGACACAGGTGGTAATCCACTTCCAGGCACTTACCACATATGTGCAGGGCATTTTACGGACACTTGTATTGCTCTTCATGTCACAGCTTCCAACTGGGATTTTTCATCAGGATAATTTTCATTCCCAGGAATGTCTCTGTCAGATTTCAACACTTCCTTGGCCTGCCACATTTATCATCATTTGAGCATTTTTGGGATCAGCTGGGATGCCAGCTTTGGCAACCTATGAGTGTGCAGGGTCTACAGACCAAACTGCAACATCTGTGGGTCAATGTGTCACATGGGGAATCTGTATGCCTCCATGTTCAACCACATCTCATTTTGTATCACACGTACAAAGTTTAATTCCATTCCAACAACTCCTCCTTGGTGTGTCATTTTGTTTTGTCATTAAGTATAATACAACTACTATTAAAAGGGTTTGTCTTACAAGGAAACCTGAAATAGAATCCATTGTGGCTTCTCTAACCTTTGCAATCAGTTGTTATTGCCAGGGGAAGCTGTATCTGGCCAGTCAGTCCTGCTGCATTGGCTGTAGCATTACAATATAGTTTTAAGCATGTAATACTTAAGGGCCAAGTCTGCAACAAGAGGAGCTCACTTACAGAGCAACTTTCCCTTCTTGCTCAAAGACAGACTGTCCCAAATGGGGGACCCAATCTATTACATTCGTATCTTGGAATAGGATATATGGAAAGGCTTTTGTTAACACAAGACAACCTCCCTTTAAGGCTGAGGACCCACACTGCGGAAAGCAGCGTTTTTTGTTTCAGATTTTGCTGCTTTTTTTGGAGCTGAAGTCATGAGTGGCTTGAAAATATAAAGAGAAAGCTCTTCAATATTTCCCTTCTGTTTAATCCACTCCTGACTTTGGCTCTAAAAAACCCATGAAAATCTGCAACAAAAAATGCTCTATTTCAGCAACATGGGGACTTAGCTTTAGAAAGGAAATTGTCAGTAGTTTTTTCCCCTGATAAACTACTTATAACCATGATATTGGTACTGATTGGATTGTTCCAAACATAGTAGTAATAAAATTATAATCTCCCTCTCTCACCATAAATGTTCACTACCCTTTAAGTGACACACCAGACACTGTAATCTAGAATACTAGCAATGGAACTGTGGTCTGTGCCTACACCAGTTCAGATCCTGCAGTAGCAAGATGAATGCAAGACTGAGATCTGTACTGGTGAAAATGCAGAAAGGGGCAGATATACACACCAGGCAGCTTCCAATGGACTTGTGTTTTGTTTTTCTAGCGTACAGGGACAGATTTATTAAGACTGGCGTATAGTACCTTGGTCTTAATAAAGGCCCCGACTGGCATATGGAAAAAGAGATTTAGGAAGAGGCTCCAACTTCTTCATAAAACAGTTGAACGTTTCTATGCCAGATTGGAAATCTATGTCAGTTAGGAACTGGCATAAATTTACATTGTAACTCACGCCAGAAACTGGTGTGAGTTATAATGAATCTGTTGGGCTCTGCCCACAAGAAAGGGCCTTGTGCTAAATGTGCGCCACAATATCATCCCCCTACACCAGAAAATTGCCAAAGAGGGATTTATGAATTGCATCCACATTGTCTGAGCTGAGTGAGATTAGACCTCAGATCATCAGACACTTCAGTGTACAATGTATGCCCAACAGGCACTTTTGCTTTGAGTGAATAAGAGATAAAACTTCTTTTTCTAGGCTGTACTCTAGGTATCTGAATATGTCACAGTTGCTGACAGGTTCCTTTTAAACGCCATCTTATATTAACGGTAATACCTGTTAATAAATGTACAACCCAAAACTAGAAGTCAAGTTCAGAGTGATGTACAATATTGGTCTGGGATTGATCCATATACTTAAAGCATATCTACATTTTTGAACTGTAGATTGTTGTATTATATTTTATTAACTGATTTTAGCTCCTTTAAGTGAAATCCACTCTGTCCCTTCATTATTCTTTTTTCTGTTTTTCTATTGCCATCTGAAATCTTGTATACCTCTTTTCACTGGGAGTACAAGTGGGTATGCTAATGTTTGTAAACTGAGGGTAGGAGGGTCTCTTCGAATTATTATATCTCAGGAATTGTAAAACTTAGAACAGATGAGATGATTCTGGGCTTTCATATGACACCAAGATTGCAGATCCACCTGTATTATTTCTGGAGATAGCACCAGTTTAAAAAGAGTCAGGATTGGCATATTTATATGCAGGTGTTCCCATACTCAGCTGTTTTCAAGCATTGATATCTTGGGAAATAATAAAGGCAGAAATAAAGTATATTACAACATTTATGTCACAAATGCTGCCAGAAAATCAAAAACGGTTTGAAAGTTTAGTTATGCTTTAAGAAAAAAAAAATCATGTCTTTATTATATTGCCCTACAAATGTGTCTACTCTCAACTTGGCTGGAATTTGGATAAGGACTAAAATTTTTCATAAATCCAGTTGATTACAATAATGTAACATGCGAGCAAAACCCTTATCAGGCTGCAATCCACAACACATACACATAAAGCATAAGATTTTGTGACAAAATATCATGGAACAATTGAATATCTTAACAAATAAACAATAAACAATATGTCCAAGAGAAATGGTAAAGGAGAACACACACTGTATATAAAATGAAAAATATCTGGACTAAGCTTCTGCTGATCTTTCCCCTTTAAAAACCATATGAACTTCGACAATAATTACCTTGCTAGCATAAGATGCTAGTTAAGTCATATATATTATTAGTATGGTAAGCTACAGGGCCATTGCCTTTAAGCATAACATAAGTCTTCAAAACAAAATAAAATCTCTGGACAGCAAATGCCCTCAAAGCACACATTTTCTAATATGGGTGCTGTGGGAATTGAGATGAACATGAATATTCTGATGTTGCTTATGAAAGTTTCTGCTAATTGGTACAAGGAAAGCATAAACATTTGCTTTCAGGGAAATGCAGAATAAGCAAAAGTGATAAATACTTGAAGAATTACTTGTACGCCTACATCTTACAAGCATTTTGGAATATTACCTTTGAAGAAAACCTCCAAAACATAATATCTTAGCATCCCATTGATTACATAAAATTATCATTTATCATAAGCTCTTTCTAATATAAATGATTTTAAGTAGGAGTTACTGGTAAATAGTGATAGGAGGGCAGAGGTAGCTGTCACTGCCAGATCCTGGTGAATGAGGGGGATAAAAGGTTCCTCTGGCCCATAAGAAGATACTACCATTGGTAAAAGGGAGGGGGCAATGTCCCACATTTAAAGTGCCACTCTAGTGTCGCTATGCAAGGTAGTTATTGAGGAAGATTTAATATATGCTATTGCTATATCCTCCCATTTCTTATACATATTTCAAACCATCCCATATGCCCCCAAATAAGCTTTTTTAGCTCCTTATCAATGCTGCTGACAGGCTTCATATGGAGGTCTAGACCCCCTAGAGTAGCTAGGCACACCCCTGCCTTGATGCAAACAACAAGGAGGCTTGGCACTTTCTTACTGCTTACTGTATTTCATGACAGCTACAAAGATTAGACCCCTTGATTATTTTCATCATAGGGAATCTAAACTATGGATTAGAAGGGAAACACAACAATCCTTTATGCCTCTGCATGTTCTCCCCTGGTCTCACAGGGATGTGTGGTGTAAAGATAATGTTGAACAGCTCCAACTCATCATGAGGAACATAATTAACATTAGTAAACTTTATCTAAATTGGACAAGTCTATTCACTAGGGATGGTCCCCTGACCACACTGATAACACTGGGGAAGGTAATGGGAGCATGATGACTTACAGTATGTGAGAGAGGGGAGAACTATGGGCAGTATGCGAGAGAAGAGGGCTATAGGAAGATGATTATGTGAGAAGCAGAGGAAGGTTTTTTTAAAAGAAGTAGTAGGGAGTAGGGAAGAACAACAGAGGGACAGGACTTTGATGAATGTGAGGTTTCATGGTAGCTCACAATACTACCTGCAGGTAGCAGAGAGATACCTCTTGTTTGAACAGCACAACAATCCATGGTAAAATAATGGGTAACACTGTGATAATGTATCTTATTGAAGAAGGTGGAAAGCAGGATAAGAAAAGATACTGTGCGTAGACAACTATTACTAAAAAGCAGACAGTCTTTCAGACAATATAATGAGTAAAAAAAAAAAATTTTACTGGAGTGTCCCCAAATGGGTCCTAAGATCTCCAAGTTATACTTTTGAATGTTAGTATGATATTTGTGAACAGTGTCCATTTCTTATTCAAGAAGGTATTAATGGAACTTTTAATGATGTAATAAAGTCATAGGCAATATTTTATTACATACCATAATAAAAGTAATTGAAATGCCATTGAAATGTTAAAGTTCTTCGCCAAAGTGTAGTTAATGTGTCTGTAACATATTGACATGTGCCATGGTTTAAGTACATCTTTTATCTAACATATCTATTATTAATATTATTTACCCAATCAAAAATGTGAAGGAAGTTTTCAGCTCAACACGCTTTCAGTCCTTCCTCCCCATCTGTGTGCACAGCAGCATGAGAACTGTAAATGACCCCAGTCAGCCTAGAGGATGATTAAAATCCTAAAATTAAAAGCCAAACAGCTAAGATGCTGGCACATCTCATCTTGGAGCAGTGTCAGTCTGAGGTTCCTTGGGCTCAATGATTTTGAGGGCTCATTCTCCAACAACCCCTAAGAGATAGACCATAGTACCTTTCAAATTTGGGTGTCTTTTGCTGGACAATTATTTTGTTAGTCTAGGTTCCTCTGATACTATGGTGGAAAAGCCTGACACTGTCTAGGAATAGTGGATTGCAAGGTTTTGGAATCTTTGCAAAAAGTTACACACATACAGGTTCCCTTTAAGTGAATGGAAGTGATCTGGAATACTAAACACAGCTCATGGACAAGAATAGTAAAGTGAAATTCATCCTGTTAAATTCAGGACATCTGTGGTATACAGGACATGCTGTGGATTAAAAGAACCTGAAGAATTTCCAAAAATTCATGCAAATATTTTTCTCAGATAAATGGGGCTTTGTAAAATTTTGAAAAAAAAAAAACAAAACTGCAATGTGTAGCAGAGCCTGAGGCTTTCTATTACACAAAGTTTTATCGACTTGTGGTCTTCTGTTTCTCTGCATGAAATGAAATGTTATTGTCTAACCAGCACAATCTGGAGTCTGCTACATTTATAGTTAATAAGAGGAGACATTGGATCATAACATAATGGTACATGTAAATATGATTGTGTTATCAAATTGTAAATACAATTTTTAATGGGAAACAGTTTAGGAACCTGACTAGGCAAAGTTTTCCATTGCTTTGAAAGAAAAATATTATTGACCTTGGATATACAATATAAATATATACAAGGTCATCCCTTAGGAAAAATGTCTGGGAGTTCAAGTGCCTTAACTGTCCTTTTGGGTAAAGTCTTGTAAGTTTGTTTTTTTTTAATTGTTTTCTTGGATCAGAACAGTACACATTTGTTGGATTTCCAGATCCCTAATGGCATCCATTACAGAGTCCATATTCATATCTATAGTCCAACACCCAAGTACCACAGGGTAGGCGGCATAGTAGTTACTTTGGGAGACAACAAAATAGGAGACTCATCTCTGCTGTGTCATGACTGTTTACATTATGCCTGTACGGACACATCATGTGTGCATTATATTGTACATACAGATGACTTCATTATACAGTACTGTATTTTGTCTATCTATCCTGTAATGGTGACCTCTCTCATAAAATAGATTGTCTATATATTGTGACATCTATGTGTATACTATCCCTTCATTGTATCGGCACAGATTACGTTATCCCACTTGTGTATGCAGAATGCATGTGGCTCCTGGTTGGAGAATACGAATGAAGCCACTCTGCGCCAGGCAGCCATGGGAAAAGCCTTGGATAAAAAAAAAAATATCAATAATAGAATAAAAAATATTATAGTATTTTGAATAGGAAACAAAAAAAGTGCATTCTTTTTCGAGGGTTTGATATATAACTTTCATCTGGCGCAGTATATCTATGCTGTAAATTCACCAAGATCATCCCTGTACGATGACATCACTGTTTCATTATTCCGTTTTCATTCTTCCTAATAATACGATTAAATTTACATCTGGGCATTAATATTTCCTAGGAGAATGGGCTGTGCCTATACACATTTTCACAGTCTCTTATCACTGTTGGCAATGGCAGCCTATGCAAGGAGTTACCCTACTGACAACGGAAGCAGAAAACACCCAATTGTCAATTTAATCATTAATTTCCAAGGGGAATAAAAGAGGAATGGCACAAAGTTGTGAGAAAACATGTTCTAACATTATTTTATGGGTAACGCAAGTATTACAGTAGACATATATGGAGAAGACAGATCCACATTAATCATATAATAAATGTGGCAGGTTTGACTTTGCTAGTTTCACCCACACATGTATTATAGGAGCATGGTTTATGTTGATAAGACTCGTGATTGGCAAGGCACCAGAAACAAGGATTAAAATAGGAGTATGCTTTTATATATTTTCTGCCTGCACACGCTTTGACAATGTGTCTTGCCAGCTTTGGCGTTCTGTAATTCACATTAGTCAATGTACATGTTTACAGTTGCTGTAGATGTTCAGCTTTCAGCACTCCTTAAATGAAAGATTTAACTATTTACTGCTTTTCAGATGGGTCTCAGAGCGGCAATTTCATTTCACTTAACATTTGGCGTAATCAAATGGGCTATTCCCAGTCCTTGCAGCCATGGCTGTGGCTTTGAATTGGAGTCCCTAAGGTGAACGCTTGACTGTAAATGAGGTCTTATTGGTTATACAGAACCTTTGTGCTCTTTTAAATGAAAATGCACTGCCTCATTTTGTTTTGGAAAAGCGCCAGATGAAAGTTATATATCAAATACTCTAAAAAAGAATGCACTTTTTTTGTTTCCTATTCAAAATACTATAATATTTTTTATTCTATTGTTATTGATATATATATATTTTTTTTTATCCAAGGCTTTTCCCATGGCTGCCTGGCGCAGAGCGGCTTCATTCATATTCACCAACCTGGAGCCACATGCATTTTGCATACACAATTGAGCTTGATTTTACAGGCAATGATTCATTCTTCTGACTGCTTTAAAGCAACAATTATAAAGAAATACACAGTAAATAATTGTTAAAGGGAGTCTATCATCAGGAAAACGGACATGAAGCCAATCACACTACCTTGTGGCGCTGCCTGCACTTCTCCAAATATGTCTCTCTCAATTTGGACCGCTGTACAGAAATTCAAGTTTTTAGAATTATACAAACTAAAGAGAACCTTTCACCACTTTCACCAATTCTAGTTCTTAGCATCTGTTAATAGGCTCCGTGCCACTGATTCCAAGGCAGTTGGGTTTTTCTCTCTAGCCCCCGGCATTCCCAAGTAACAAGCACAGATGATGTGCTATTTAAGCCCTGTGATGTCAGAAGGGCAATGTCAGGCAGGGGGGGGGGAGTGTGATTCAGTACTCCAATCAGAGGCAGCCAGTGTCAGAATCACACCCCCTGCCTGACACCGCTCTCCTGACAGTACAGAGCCTAACTAGTATATCATGAATCAAAACTAACATCATGATTGCTCAGGAATGGTGGTGACTAGAGAAAAAATTCCAACTGCTGCAGAATCACTGGACCAGCAACTATTAATTGATGTAAAGAGCTGGAATTATTGGATTGGTGAAAGGTCCTCTTTAGATAAAAGGGCTTTTGGGGTGTTTATTCTGCAGTTTAGGCTTTTATCAGCACTGCAGATTACAGTACTGTACTTGCAAAGGATAATATGACGAAACAGTGAGGAGGGTAACAGTTGGGAGCTATAATCTGCAGCAATGAGAGAAGCCTGAGCTGTAGAGTAAACACCCCAAATGCCCTTTTCCCGTAATTTGCATAATAATAAAAGCCCAAATTTCTGGACAACGGAGCAGCGTTCCCAAAGTACTGTAATTAGTTTCAAGTTCATGTTCCTGCTGGCACCCAGGCTCCCTTTAAATATTGCTGTTTTTCAGCTTGTGAACAAGACAGATAGAAGTGCACATATATTACAGCACTGTAATGGCAACTGCAGGCCGGGAAGGGATGTAGTGATGATGCCTTTGACATTCTAAACCTCACACATACATAGTATGCTGTTTTGCATTTGAATCATGACCTGTTCCAGCCAGGCTGCTCAAAAACAGAATATTTTGCCTCTGAAATCTGTACGAAAGAGAAGGTTTGCTGCTTAGGTGCCTTCTAACAGCTGGTTACAGAAACGTTGCATTCAGACCTTCATGAATGAATAACCTAGGTTCTAATCTGAAAGGCTTGGGATACACAAATATTCATGTTGGGAGCATTTGTACTGTGATATTCATTAGTGGTGGGGAACAGCTTGTAAAGCTGACATTTCTCTAACCTGTTGTTGAAAGAGTCTGAAGGTACTGGGCAGGAAAATATTCATTTTTGCCAAGGGTTTTTGAACATTGCAATAATATAAAAAAAAAAAAAAAAAAAAAGACGCTTTAAGGGGATTTTAAAATTCATCTACTGTTGAATTGAATCCTCAAAAGACCCAGGTATGGTTTGCTCCTGGGATAAAACAAAATACTGCTATCAATTTCTATCTAACGTGAGTAAACTCAGTAAATACCATAGTATTTACTGTGTCTGGGAAATCACCATCTAAAATACAGAAAAGTACAGATTTACTAAGCTGGCTGTTTTAAAGCCACAGCTTTATCACAATGAACAATGGAAGGGATTTACCTTAGGCCAATGATGCATACAAATTATTTAGTCTACTGCATTCAATGATCCTGCTATATACTAAAGTGAAATGAAAAATAACAAGAACCACAACTAATCAACAACAAACCATCTTTATACTTGTTTCTATGGCTTAGAGCTTATTCAGTGACCTTTACGAGCAACTTTTTGGTGAAAAAAAAAAAAAGCCACATGAGACCACAGAGCTAGAGGCAGGGGCACACCTCTAATGAGGCAGCTGCCTCAGGCGGCACTATTCACCATAGCTAGGAGGAGCAGCATGGAGGAGCGCTGGTCTGTGTGCTTCCCGCCAGGTTACATCATTCTGCAGGTAAATTTACCTGACGTAATGCACGCAGTCTAGGCTGCCCTCTTACTCCTAGGCTACCCCGGGTCCACTGCCTCTGTAGGGCCCAAGACACCGATCTAGTTAAAACTCAAGCTGTGACTCTGTCTTGTAAACCGCAAGCCACTTCAGGCCTGCGGTTTACAAGACACTGAGAAGACAGACACAAAACGTCTGCTTCTCAGCGCATGCAGACGCGATGATGTCACGCAATGTCCTATGCACAGGTGAAGAAGAGGAGGCGGCGGCTCCATCAAGGGATCTCAGGAAGGTGAGTATATCTTTTTTATTTTTTTTTTTTTTTTGCACAGTTGTGGGTATTTTAAGGGGTCGTTAGGAGGGGGCATTTTATATAGGGGGGCTTTATGAATTTAAGAGGTGTTATTTATATAAGGGCTATTAGGGACACTATATATAAGGGGGTGGTCATTTATATAAGGGGCATTAGGGGACATTATAAATAGAAGGGGACATCATTTATATAAAGGGTCATTAGGGGAGCAGTATTTATGACAGGGGGAATCAGTGGCATAATATAAGGGGGCAATTAATTAAAGGGGTTGTCCAGAATAACCACTTTTTTAATATGAGACCGGGAAAGGTGAAAGAAAAAAAAAAAAACCTACTCACCTGTCCCTTGTGCTCCAATGTCTCCCACCGCGGTCTGGTTCTGCTGCTCTGGTATTTTCTTCTGGAGGAAGCCCCCACTGCTCATTACCACTGAGGTCGCTGACATGGGATGTCACAGTGCTGTGGTGACTTCTGCTGGAAGAAAACACTAGAGCAGCAGGACTGGAACGCGCTGGGAGACACCGGAGCACCTTCTCTGGCCTCATTAAAAAAGTGGTTGGTTATCCTGGACAACACCTTTAAGGTAGTAATTGGGCTTTATTAAAGGAGCTTTCCAGCTCATTTTTATTGATTATCTATCCTTAGGACAGATCATCAATAAGAGATCAGTGACCGGGTGATATAATTCCAGTCTTGTCACATAGACATGTATAGGACGAGGCTGTAGTTACATTACATGTCTGCTATGAAATGAATGACACTATGTAAACAGAGAAGCGGTCACGGCACTTAATTATTAATAAGGGGCACTATTTACGGGGATACACAGGGAAGCTATTAATTTACAGATGCACTTGGGAGTATTATTCATTATGGGGGGTTATATCATATATTTTATAATTGGGGTAGCGGCAGGATGGGGGCTTTGTGTAGGTGAGGACAATGTGTATTGGGTGCCTGGAAAAGTGAGGAGCCAAAGATGCCTCAGTTGCAAACTGTACAGAGACAAGTCACAGCTGGAAGAAGTGGTCATGGCGGTCACAGCTGGAGGAAGTGGTCATGGCGGTCACAGCTGGAGGAAGTGGTCATGGCGGTCACAGCTGGAGGAAGTGGTCATGGTGGTCCGAAGGGAAATGGGAACGATTAGACAGAGACGTCACCTTTAAGTCACAAAATGTTACTGCCCTGTATTCCCCTAAATGATAGAGGATAAATACCTGATTTATGGGGGTCTGTCTGCTGAGACCCCCACAGGGCTTGAAAATTGTTTCCCCCCCCCTCTGGGAATTTAGCCTGGTCGCATCCAGGCTGAATATAGGCATGTCGCTTGGTGGATGGACCCGCGTGGCTCCCATTCGCCTCGATGTGAGTGCCAAAGATAGCCAAAGTCCAGTACTCAGCTATCTGCGGCGCTCCTATTATAGAGAATGTGGGCCATGTGGGCTCATCCACCAAGCAGAAGATGTGTGAAGTTACTTTCATTGCTAATGCCATGTTGTTGATCTCTGATACTGAAGTAATAAAGGAAGAAGAATTCTTAAAAACTGTTTTATAACTTTGTGTATTGTGTATGTTTATTGTGCAACAATAGCAGCGTGTGAAGCTAGTAGCTTGTAAGCTCAAATATATGTATTTATTTTTGGTGGGGGGGGCGCCTTTCTATAGTCCGCCTTAGGCAGCAAAGTGGCTAGATTCACCCCTGGCTGGAGGTAATCCAGGGAGACATGATTACTGTGTTTTCTTCCCCTATCTATATAAAATTATACTTTATACAGGTATCTATGGTTTTAAGCATTTGCACTGAATGGAATTTTGATAATCAATGGCACACCAAGAACATAGGAAAACCTATAGCAAAGATTAAAATTAATATCCCCTTTATATGCTCCACTCCAGATCATTGACCTCCTCTCTGCTCCTCTGATGTTAACAGAGTTTCCTCTATGAACAGAAGGTCAAACTGACAATGACAGTCGATGGGAGTAAGGCAGAGGGTCTAACAGTCCTGCATTATAAGTTTAACCTCCTCTTCATAAAGATGACAATGTTTGCAGCAGAGCGGAGGTCAGTTCTCCAAAATGGAGCACATAACTTCACATTAAAGTTTTCAATAATTTATTCAGAAATACTGCACTACTCACAGGTTTATTTTTTAAATGGGGAGAGAGCAAGAATATTTCCTGAAGTGTTTATTTTAAGTATACCTCAAGGCATACTCTCTCAACTGATCCGACACTTGGCTTGGAGAGAACAACTACAAGGTGGAGGTGCAGCTTGGCAACCATATAATGCCCAACAAGTATCATGCACTGGTTCTCCATTGGTAATCCATATAGGACATGTGTATGATAATTACTAGCTGACATTTGTTTGCTTCGGCCTCAGTAGTAGTTAGTGTGCAGTTACCTCTTTCCATACCAGATGACAACAGCAGAAGAGTATATACGAATCTATTCTTTAGCAGCTAGGCATGTTTCTGCTGTTGCTAATAAACAGTACTCTGTTAAATAACTTCATTCACACACTAGTATGATGAGAGCTCTATCTGAATAATGCATGACTGTGTTTACGGTAATTGTCAGCCATCAAGTCCCATTGAAGGAAAAATTATACATGAATGTTATTATGTCATGTGTGTACATTCGGTGAATAAATAATTGCGCTATTTACAGCTAACCTTCACTGATCAGCTATATTGAATCCAGGCAATTTACTTTATGATTCAGGAGCTAAGTGAGGGTTAACCTCAATGATTTAATTTAGTTCTTTCAAATGTGAAGCAAAATAAGAAACATTGCAATCTTTATAGAGAACATGCAATACATTGATCTTAATATAGCGAGGACAAGGAACAAAAAATTACTTCTGGCTGAACTTCACTATGTACAATGATTTACTGCTGATTCCATGTAATAGAGTTGTTTATTATGGCCCAAATGTAATAGTTTGATTAAAGTAATATTTATATAACCTAAATTATACAAAATAACTGTGCTTCAAATCATAAACCCTCAGACATCAAATACCAAAGCTTTACCTGATGCCATTGTCCTAGGGCAGATAAGTCAACACCTCAAATGCATGTTTCATACAGTGCAGGGTCCAGGTATCAGACCCCCACAGATCAGAAACTATCCTGGTCATCAGTTTCTGATCTGTGGGGGTCTGATACCTCAACCCTGCATCATTCACCTCTGGATGCCAGATGCTGCTGTAGTAGAGACAAAGTGGACAGTACTCCAGTGCCACCACTATACAGTTGACTTGAATTATCACTTGAATTGGAGCATATTTGCAGCTGACTACAGCAGCTTCCGACACCTGGAGGCTGCCGAAACAACTGATCTTGGCAGTGTTTCAAACCACCAAAGAAGAGATACTGATTACCTATCCTATAGATTGGTCATACTTATGAAACATGCATTGGGGCTGGAATATCCCTTGAGGCTAAGGCCCCATGTAGCAGGCCACAGACAAAAAGCGCTGTTGGAAAAACGCATTGTGGTTTTTCCCGCAGCACTTTTCACAGAAAGACTTTCTGCTTCAATTATACCTATAGGGAAAATGGCAGCGTTTCTGTAGGTAGAATTGACATGGTGCGATTTACGAAAACGCAACAGTATATGAAATTGGAGCATGTCCTCTGCGGATATTTTTCTGCAATGTGTGGATGGGATTAGCCAGAATGTTACTGTTGCAGTTACTTTGCAGTACTGTAAAAGCGTTTACGCTACATGGGGCCCCGGCATAAAAGGAAAAGCAGAACAACCCATTGTGTTATGTTTTCATTTCCCAAAAGGTCTCTCAAAAGTAGAGCTGGAATCTAATCAGTTACTATAGGCAGAGATCCACATTTGGCTTTGCACCAGCTTTTCCCCCCACAGTTTTAATAGAGTATAGTGTATATAGGGGTTGTCGAGATATTTACATTTTGAAAACTACTTAGAATGTAAAAAAAAAAAAAAAAAAATTTTAATAAACAATAATATACTCACCTTACCAATCCTTGCTGCTCCAATTGCGATGCTACCTGGTGTCCCACTACTCTCCAGTTATGATATTCTGACACTGCTGCAGTCAATCATTGGCTACAGTAATGTCCTTTCTATGCCACTGAGGACACTACTGTGTCTAGTGATGGTTTGTAACAGTCCTATGTCCATGTTAGATCTCCATCACTGGAAACTAGAATTCAATGGATAAGACCAATGGAGGATCGCCATCTTGCTAGTGATTTTGACTTGTTTTATTATTTTATAATATTTTTAGCAAGGTTTGTTTTTTTTTATTTCTACTTCTTCCGCATATACCTGAATAGTGTTGCATGTTTTGTATCATTCACTTGTACTAAGGATATGCACTTACAGATGTAGCAAACATTAACATGACTCTAATCTTAACGTCACCTGAAACACATTACATGTCAATGAATTGAATGCTATATATATATATATATATATATATATATATATCATAACTGGGGAAAGCAAAGCAACAGCTTATGTGGAAGGCAGCAAGTTAATAGCTGTATCTATGCTTAGGTTTCAGTGTAATGTGTGCTATAGGCAGCGATGCATCCTAGTGTATCGAAAACAATAAGGGAAGATGAAACTCAATGGTTCAGTGTTGTAATAAACAAGCTAAGCCCTCTTTTAGCTCTCTGGCTACTTACAAGGGTCACAATAAATGGAGAGGCCCCCTTCTATTCTATCCATAAGCTTTATTAAGACACACAGAAAGGGGCTGCCTAAACAACCTCTTTATAGTAGTATAATGTTGTACCGTGTTAGCCATTGAAAGTAGTGGAAAAGTGAAGAAATCAGGCGATACCTTTTATACTCAGTTAGCCTCTAAAAGGTATCGCCTGATTTCTTCACTAAACAACCTCTTTAAAGCGATAATCGATGGATCAATATTTGTTGTGGGGGGGGTTATTTGTGTTTGTCAGTCTTGTTTTCTGCTCATCTGCTATAATACTAGAAAGCTGTAATTGTTACAATTCCTGATTCTGCACGGCATATCTTTCAAGAAAATTTTGAGGCATTTGGAAATGACTTTTTCATACTGTGTATGAATAGCTAGAGTCTAATAAATCCTAATTAATTAGAATGACACAAACAAAGGTCGCTTTAATGACTGCCATTGCTGTATTATTAACTCTCATTACCAAGGCAGATTATTGTCGTAAATAGGTATGTTTGCATGACGCCGATAACAGCTAGATTCTTGTACATTTAATACCGTTACTCAGCTTTATGGAATTAAATGTCGCTATTCTGGCAAATCTCCAAAAACAAAAAGTTGGTTGCTAGGTGTCATTTCCTTGCATGAATTAAAATCTCATTTGTTAATGCACATTATTCAACAAATATTGATTATAATGAATATCAGCAATAATAAACCAACAAACACCACACTTTTGGGAATGTTTTATTGCCTTTAGCAGTTCTGCCATATGGGTGGTTTTAAAGGTAACCTGGTACCATGTGTATAACTCAAAAAACCCTACATGGTTTAGTTCCTGCTGTCACCCTAATTATTTTAGCATTTTTGTTCTCTGCACAAGCTAGTGTCCCACCCACCACTACCACCACCACATATACAGCCTAGTATTTCTGCTACAATATATGCTACGTAGAACTAGAACTAGATAGTTCCAAGGCAGTAGCCAGTTCTCTTCACCTCAGGTGGCTTCTCGAGATAAAACTGAATTTATGAGATCCCTCCATGCACGCTGTTAGGTGGTGGACATTGATGGGACCCCAACTCATGTGAAGAAAGCTGGTTTTCGCCTCGCTGGCTAGATAGCTCTAATTAGCATATGTGGAGCCAGGAAGACCAGTTGGCCATATTCGTGGAATTTGTGGAGCACAGAAAAATTTAAATGATAAAATAATCAGGGGAACACTGGGAACTAAGCCAGGTAGACAATTCTGAGTTATAGACATGATGACAGATCATTTAGATTGTAGTCTATTTAAAAAAAAAAGTACTTTTTCTTTAAACAGCATACTGTAGGCAGATTTATCAGTAATGCACCATCATCTAATATCCCATTTACTTCTAGCAGGCGGAGTAATGATATCGTATAGCAGGTCAATCCACACTCCTTTAGATCCATTTTCATGCAGCAATCACCTATACTGTATGTGACCAAATAATCATTGGTGCGTTCGTTCTGGAACATACACACATTATTGTTGTCAGTACATCCCCTGCTTACACAGGGCAATCTGCTACTAACCACCAATGACTTTTATGCCCCTGTAATAGATGCAATCAGTCGATTGCTTTGCATTTGCTAGCTGATCAATGACACGATTACAAGGGGCAACGATTGAACAAGCATTGAAAAAGCAGTTATTCACCCATTCATCAGCCTGTGGATGAATAGTGCTGCTGAAGGTTCCATGAACATAAAAAGGTTTACTTACCTATCCCCTGGCCTCTGTATCCAGTGATGGCAGCTCTGGTCTTCACTATACAGGTTTCGCAGCTAATGTCAGCAGTGATGTCCTTGCCCTTTGTGCTAAGTGTCTGTTGCAGCCAAACACAGTCCTCAGTGGTGACCACATGATTGTTCGGACTTGCCATTTGTGAAGAGGCGAAGCCTGTGATTGGCTGTAGTGGTCACCTGGCACAAACAGCCTGGGGACTTGTAAACTGAAGGAGGAGAAAATGGAGGACCAAGAAGAGGTGAGTAAAGTTTTATTTTATTGTCATAGCACCTTCAGCAGTCCTATCAAACATTAAAAAACAGACCCTTTTTTTTTTTTTTTTTTTTTTTAACATCTTTCCACTCCATGAAATCTATAGTAGATCTGTCATGAGCACAAAATATGTGATGTTTTATAACTATATATATATTTATATATATATATATATATATATATATATATATATATATTATATATACAGTCATATGAAAAAGTTTGGGCACCCCTATTAATCTTAATCATTTTTAGTTCTAAATATTTGGGTGTTTGCAACAGCCATTTCAATTTGATATATCTAATAACTGATGGACACAGCAATATTTCAGGATTGAAATGAGGTTTATTGTACTAACAGAAAATGTGCAATATGCATTAAACCAAAAATTGACCGGTGCAAAAATTTGGGTACCCTTATCATTTTATTGATTTGAATACTCCTAACTACTTTTTACTGACTTACTGAAGCACAAAATTGGTTTTGTAACCTCACTGAGCTTTGAACTTCATAGCCAGGTGTATCCAATCAAGAGAAAAGGTATTTAAAGTGGCCAATTGCAAGTTGTTCTCCTATTTGAATCTCCTCTGAAGAGTGGCATCATGGGCTCCTCAAAACAACTCTCAAATGATCTGAAAACAAAGATTGTTCAACATAGTTGTTCAGGGGAAGGATACAAAAAGTTGTCCCAGAGATTTAACCTGTCAGTTTCCACTGTGAGGAACATAGTAAGGAAATGGAAGACCGCAGGGACAGTTCTGGTTAAGCCCAGAAGTGGCAGGCCAAGAAAAATATCAGAAAGGCAGAGAAGAAGAATGGTGAGAACAGTCAAGGACAATCCACAGACCACCTCCAAAGAGTTGCAGCATCATCTTGCTGCAGATGGTGTCACTGTGCATCGGTCAACAATACAGCACACTTTGCACAAGGAGAAGCTGTATGGGAGAGTGATGCGAAAGAAGCCGTTTCTGAAAGCACGCCACAAACAGAGTCGCCTGAGGTATGCAAAAGCACATTTGGACAAGCCAGCTTCATTTTGGAAGAAGGTCCTGTGGACTAATGAAACAAAGATTGAGTTGTTTGGTCACACAAAAAGGCGTTATGCATGGCGTCAAAAAAACACAGCATTCCAAGAAAAACACTTGCTACCCACTGTAAAATTTGGTGGAGGTTCCATCATACTTTGGGGCTGTGTGGCCAATGCCGGCACCGGGAATCTTGTTAAAGTTGAGGGTCACATGGATTCAACTCAGTATCAGCAGATTCTTGAGAATAATGTACAAGAATCAGTGACGAATTTGAAGTTACGCCGGGGATGGATATTTCAGCAAGACAATGATCCAAAACACAGCTCCAAATCTACTCAGGCATTCATGCAGAGGAACAATTACAATGTTCTGGAATGGCCATCCCAGTCCCCAGACCTGAATATCATTGAACATCTGTGGGATAATTTGAAGCGGGCTGTCCATGCTCGGCGACCATCAAACTTAACTGAACTGGAATTGTTTTGTAAATAGGAATGGTCAAAAATACCTTCATCCAGGATCCAGGAACTGATTAAAAGCTACAGGAAGCGACTAGAGGCTGTTATTTTTGCAAAAGGAGGATCTACTAAATATTAATGTCACTTTTCTGTTGAGGTGCCCATACTTTTGCACCGGTCAAACCTCATTTCAATCCTGAAATATTACTGTGTCCATCAGTTATTAGATATATCAAATTGAAATGGCTGTTGCAAACACCCAAATATTTAGAACTAAAAATGATTAAGATTAATAGGGGTGCCCAAACTTTTTCATATGACTGTATATATATATATATATATATATATATATATATATATATATATCTATAAACAAGTCATTGTGATTGTGTAGGTACAATTTAATGACAACCATCATTCTCCTAGCACTAATGGCTAGGTTTGGAGAAAACCCCGATCCTATGCATTTAAACCCCATAGTGCTCAACAAAGGCTCACCAAGGTTGTCTTGTTATTTTATATGCACAGGCATAAGGCATTCTCCTCTAAAACATTAATTCACAGGATGCAGGTCTTAAGAATGAGGGGGGTGTCCTTGAGTGTTTTATTTTCTCCTATAAAAGTGAATACAGCATTCACAGTGGCTGAGGCAACAGGCAAGACAGGGGTTTACCAGATGATAGGCCATTAATTTTGTCTCCATGGAAACCCCTTTCAGTTTTGTGTCAAAAAAAAATATACTGTACATTCAATTCTAGTTCATATATATACTTAAAAATATCGCCACAATAATCTACAATTCATTCTGTAAAATTCAAGATTTCATACAGTATCATTATGAAAAAATTATGGCTCCCAGAATATATAGAGGCAAAATTGCAGTGGAAGTTTACATATGAAAAGTAAACTTTATTTATTTATTTTTTTAACAAGTACCTCCTATATCAAGGGTTGCTTTACAAAGATCAGATACAGGATTTTTTTTTTCTCGTTCAGTAAATGGAAAGTTTTTAGTATTTTACAGTAATTTTCCTGTTTGACACTTGACAGACTTGTAAATATCACGGCATTGTATAATCTTTGACAACCGCTGGCTTTGCAGTCCCCATTGAGATAGGCTTTATTCTGTATGCTAAGCTAGGATTGATAATTGCATGTTAACATCTGTTGAGATCCATATAAATAAGATATATTTGAAGCAGACATGTAAAATATTGATCTAAATAAGTCTATTTTTATGCACCATCCGTCATCCATTTTGCTTACCGATATTTTAGTGGCTTGGGAAGAACCTACTAGTCTGGAAAGCTTATTTTCAGAGGTATGTAGGGAATTCCTTACAGTTCATATTATGCTTAAGCACTTTTAAAAATGTGATATTTTCTTTCAAGGTTCACTCTCGTATTGTACTAATAGGACTGGGATTGCTAGAGGCTGACTTGGGTTAATGAGTTTTACTGGACTTAGGGAGGTGCACCCTATGAAGGCCCCATTGCTGTGTTCCTATTTATACACATTTAAAATAGCAAAAATACATATTAACACAATTCTGTATTATGTCTTCAGGATATGAATGACTTCTCGCCTGTATTTACCAAAGCTATCTACTGGGGAATGGTGGCTCCAGATGCCATTAAGGGCACCGTTATTGTTACAGTTACTGCGGAAGATCGTGATCCTCCGGTAAGTCAAACACTTCTATTAATACACTAATACCCAAGTGACAAATTTCTTTAACCCTCATAAATGACCCAGTCCTCTGAGAGTCTGAGTTCATTATTAAGAGTCTCTCACAGCAGTAGCCCTCATCCATTTTTGATGTTTCCCTATTGCTTGTCATTATGGATTGAGCAGCATTTCATAGTTTTGAAGTTTAGCATCAGAAACTGGCATTTCTTTAGGACATGTGGAAGAGATGGAGAGGTTAACATATATTTACTTATCTTATGATAGATAGAGAGATAGATAGATAGATAGATAGATAGATAGATAGATAGATAGCGCGAGCTGTGAATTCCATCCATGGATCAACATATATGGCTGAGATGAATGTTAAGGAAATAACTCCCCAACTTCAGGGGTTTTAATGAACACTATATATGTTTTACTCTTGAATGCTTGCTTTTTACTCTGCATGAAATACTCAGTATACTCATCATTTGTGATGTACATTGATTATGACTTAACCCCTTCCTGCCGTGGCCATTTTTCATTTTTGCTTTTACAGAGCTGCATGAGGGTTTATTTTTTTTACATACTTGTACATACTAATGGTATTTTTGCGTAAATTGTACTTTCTTATGGTATCATTTAATATTCTGTAATATTCTGTCATTTAGTATTTTGTGTCTGCTGTATAATACAGCTAGCGCCCACTGTGTTTGGAAACTTTAGTGGTTCCTTGAACTTTGTTGCATATTGGACTTAACCTAAGGCCAGGTTATCAATATCAGATTGGTGGGAGTATGACACCCAGCAATCCATCAATGAGCTGATCTCAGGAGCCAAGAGTGGATCATGAAGCAAGCAGCTCTGTTCTCTTTGTAGTGGCTACACAGTGAATTACTGCAGCTTAGCTCCCACTCAACTGAACTAGTAACCTGGTCTGGCCACTGCACAGACAACAGTGTTATCTGCACATTGCTCCATTCTCTGTATATAAGCTGCTAAGAACAGCTGATCAATATTCACCTCTCCCCAATCTCCCACCACTCTTGTTCTCAAGCTGCCCAGATCCTTGCTGCTCTCAACTTCCCAGTGTCCAACACCTACAGAAAACACTTGGAGATGCCCGCTTAGCAGGGCTGTGGAGTCGGAGTCGTGGAGTCGGAGCCTATTTTGGTGGAGTCGGAGTCGGTATAAAATGGACCGACTCCGACTCCCAAAATATATAATAAATTGGTACAGTTAGTAGTATGTGCTGAATATATTTTCATAAGAATTTGGGAAAATGATGAAATGTTGAAAATGATGAAATGTCCTGTAAAGGTCTGTTCTATTCCTCATATAATGATGGGACTGAGTTCTGAGTGAACCTATAAGGTTTAGCACCATTATCTGGAGTAAGCAAAAGATACAAGTGTTGTGATTGTGAGGACTGAAAAGCTTGACTTTATCTGTAATTGTGCTGGAGACCCACCCACAGCCTGAGGACACAGAGTGACTGCTTGTCAGCAAGTGAATCATTGTGCTGAGACTGAGAAAACTGTTTTTGTTGAAAACTGTTTTTTTACAACTTACTGCAGCGTTTTGCATATTTGCAATTTATTAAAGTTTTTGTGTTCTAAAGTTGTATCCAATAAATATATTTTATGTTCTACCTAAATAGCTTGATTATTGTATCATAAGGATGATAAGAAGCTTAAATTAAGTTATCTCTTAAACATGCGCCATGTATGTCGGAGTCGGAGTCAGGGGAAATTGAGGAGTCGGAGTCGGGGCTTTGGCGTACCGACTCCACAGCCCTGCCGCTTAGTCAATAAATGACTAAGACAGGTCACTGTTATGGCCAGTGATTGGCTGAGCAGGCATCTTCAAGAATTTCTTGTGTGTTGGAGAAGTGGAAGTGGCGAACAGCAGGGAGCCATGCAGGACACTCCTAGACTGGTGACAGTGACAAGGGGACATTCTCTACATCAGGAGAGAAAGTTTCACCAGCAACATAGACTGGGATTCTTTACTGTAAGAACAGCGAGGCTATGGAACTCACTGCCACAGGAAGTGGTGGTGATGGATTCACTGTGCAAGTTCAAAGAGGGCCTGGATGCCTGGAAAAATATTACGAGTTACAAGGTTTAGATTTTGGTAAGGACAAGCTGATCCAGGGTTTTATACAGATTGCCAGATTGGAGTTGGGAATAATTTTTTCCACTGACATGGGACAATTGGCATAAACCTCATGGGTTTTTTTTTTTTGCCTTCCTCAGGATCAACACTGTAGGGTTATAGGTAGGACTTGATGGACCTGTGTTTTCATCCACCCTCATCTGCTATGAATGGTAGGTGGTTGGGGAGAAGTCATTAGCATTTTGTCATGATAGGGCCCCTGTTTAGATTGTTTATTAGTTTTTTTTTTTACTCTCCTGGAATACCTCCTAATTGAAATGAAAGCACTTACTAATACATGCTTGAAAAAAATTTGGCCCCAAGTCATATACTCCAATTGCGGCTAGACAATGCAGTCATGTGATGTATATTATATACTATGTAACCCCATTATGTAATTAGTTGTTTAAAAAAAAGAAAGAGAAAAATAATCACCTGACAACAAGAAACAAGAAAACTTCAATCCCTTGTTTATTAAATTGATTATATTTCAGATTCTTGTAACCTTGTATAAAATCAATAAAAACTGGTCACGTTGGCCGACAACTGACTCATACAAGAATCTATGCTGCTCTTATGTACAAAAAGACTTCTTAATGTTCACATAATTTGAATACTTGAACACGTCCTTTGGGATTACTTGATAATCTGAGCACACACATGTTACAATGTTCCTAGTTATTTACTTTACCCTATTCCTCAGCCACTGTTATCTCTGGTGTAGCGTTGTCCTTTTGTTTAATAACTGAGCCATATTCTTTTCCACATTGCAATGTGATGTTACGTCCGTGCTAATTGGAATGTTTCCTGGTGTGGAGACATTTTTATCATCTCAAACATATTCTTCATTGGAGCTTATCATATTTGATGATTGAAAGGCGGAATGTTTCTTCCTAATTTACAGCAATTTAGAAAATATGCCTTATAAAATACTCCCAGAAAGCAGTGTGTTTAACCATCATAAATGGATAAGCACTGCATAAGGAAAAAAAAAAACCTTTGCAGTTAGGTTTGCATGAAATGTATTAAAATGTTAAGCTTGTGCCACGTGGATGGAGTCTATAGAGCCGATTTTATTATTAACGCTACTCTGTGAGCAGAGAATTTACACCATGGAAAGGGCTTAAAATACATTGCAGTGATCACTTGCACTTTTTTCATGAAGAAATAAAGTTTCTGCTTAGATATGTACAGTATGCATTGAGCTGAATCAATGGTTGTGCTCGCTCCTTGAAAAGTCAATTGATCCAATGGTGCCTGAGGTGCCAGCAGAACAACATGACAGAGTGTAGGATATATAGTGCATTCATTTTCTGTGCTTGATGTACTGTATCATTCTATAGTTGAACATATGCATTACATGTACACTTTAAAGACATTGTCTTGGCGTTCTCTGCTTGATACTTATTTCCTTTGTACTAAAAACAGTTCCACAGTTCGTGCTGTGGAGGAAACATAGGGTGAATTTATGAACACTTTTGTTTCCTACACCAGTCTTAATCCATTACCCACAAATACTAGATGTGCCAGAATTATTAAGAGGCTTCGGCCTCTTTATAACTGTTGCTTGTTGGGAGGCCAGGGACTGGTGTGGGCTTCTGGTATAATAGAATAGAATACTAGTGTGCATTCTAGTAAATCAAACAAGTCAAGATTCCTGTCTCCTTCTTCCTAATGGCACTGAAGATGAGATGCGCTATTTTACACCTGGTATATGCCAACATGGAGCACAGTTTTGGTTAGTAAACCTGGGCCATAGTTTTAAAAGTCGAGGGCACAGAGAGAAGAGTCTTCTCCCCGCCCAGCTTGCCAGGACTTTGCCTATTTGTGTATAGGTTTCCTTTAATGCAGATATATTACAAAGTGCTGTCACTCATCATTGAGTAAAGTAAGGAGTCTGGGAACCTCTGCTGTAATTTCTAAAGGGAAATTAATGTCAAGATTATGCCAAGATTTACCCAAGCCTAGAATCGTGTATGCACTTTTGCTATTCAAAGCCAGAAATGGATCCAACAGAAAAGCAATGTATAATATAGCCTCCATAAGGATATATTCACAAAATTTCAAAAGGCACAGGCATAGCAAATCTGCAGGAGAATCCGGGGGTTGGCCTCGCATTGTGCTTTTGATCATGTAGTATGAACATGCCCTACAAACTGCTTGTGTGTCTCAACTCTTAACAATTTGGTGACATTTCTACCAGACCAAGCATGTTACTTTTGCCTTTTAAAGGTAAATTGTGAAATCCACCCCCCTCCTTAAAACGTCAAGGAAGGGAGCCATCTGTGGCAAGATTTCACCTCAAATTCTAGATGATATACCTCTGGGAACAAGAACCAATGCTTATTTAAATGGGACAGTCTTCTGGGATCTAAAATGTTGAACATTTGCAGAAATATCACATAGAGAGCTCTAATATTTTAGGAAGGATAGAGCCGCACTCACCTGCAGTTAATATGGGATGTAAATTCTTTAAAATATGCTTTTTATTAGCAATAATTATCTTAAGAGAAAGACATATAATTGCTTTTGTAGATTAGAAGGAAATGTAAGTTTGTGAATACAGTCCACACAGGATATAAGGTATAGATGCCAAATGACCTTTATTTTCATTGATTAGCAGTATATCAATTAATTCTGCTTACCACGGTTAATAATCAGTACTTCCTTCCCTAAGGCTTTAATTGCTGTAATTTATCAAGAGTGTAAATAATTTACAACAGTGTTTTGTGTTCTATGCATTTAATGTAAGCTATAATTTCCTTTGCCTCTTTTATTATTACTCATTAAATACAGTAATGTTTAATGTCAGGAGTCTGCCTGTGGTGCATCTAACATAAGCACTCCTGCAGCAAAGCTACTTTACCATCTTTGTTTCATAAAAACTTACTGTGTTTACATTGCCTGCTGTCAGCGGGGTTCCCATTAACACGGCACTTAGATTGTAAGCTCCATTGGTGCAGGACTGAATTTGAAAAATTAAACTTCCATTACAATACTGTAGCCATGGGTTTGATGCCCATTCATGACAACAACGTTGACAAGTTGCATTTCCTGTGAAACAACAATTTTGGGGCATCTTTTCTGACTCTTTTTCTCTAACTCTGTTGCATTATTTTTCTGGTATTTCTGCTAGAAATCTATGAACAAATTTAGAACTGGCTGTTACCACTTGGAATCGCTATCCCTACCCTCTATGACACTGTGTTGTGAATTAATTTATGAATTTCTAGGAGGGATAACAGAGGAATGGCACAATGCACAGCTCTAAAATAAAGCTCTAGAATTATTATCTGGGGAATACAATTATTTACTGTAACTGACATGTCATGACAGGTCCTCTTTAAACTTGTACATTTTCCTTCCACAATCCAAGTTCAGTTGCCTTTTATGAAAATTGATCTGCATGTGGTTGTCATAGAGAATTTATATTGAGTATAGATTTGCAAAAAGACTATGATGGTTCTTATTAATCTATCCATATTTCAAAGTCCATCATTTGGCATCAGTCCTATCATGATCAGTTTTATTATTTATTTTATTTATTTATTTTTTTATTAATAATCAAAGTCAGTGTGAGATGGATTGAATATTTCACATTATTCATAAGATTTAAGTCAATTAAATCTGTTTTCAATTAAAATATTTATTTATTTTTTTAATTATGTAAAACTTGCTAGGGTAAGGGTCCATGGGAATGAGTATCTTATCTGAAATGTATACAGAAGATTTTGCTACCAAACACTGATTACCTATACGGCATGCAGGCACCATAATGGACTAGAATTACAGTAGTAAAGTAGTGGTAAAGGGTTATTTCCATCTTCGCTGATCTTTTGAGATGGAAACAAATGCTCCCGCGTCCAAACAGCCAAGGTGGAATTTATGGTAAAGGCCGAGCAGTGCTGCTCTACACGAATTCTGTAACTCACATGTAACTGCCCATGGTTTCTGTAGCCCCAGAGTTTTGGAAATTGCAGCTACATGTGCTACACTGTTTCTGTAGCTCCCATTCACCTCTAGGGAGTGATAGAAACAGCACAGAGCAGCACTGCTTGGCTGCTCCAGTACATCCCTCCCTACAAACATTCATAAATGTTCAATGTCACCTAGTGTAGGGGGAACAATTTTTGTTCAAACATTTGGGCAGATAAACTAATGAAAATACACTAGAATTATGACATAATTTGTGTCAAAAACTTGCTCCTTTTATGCCAGCATGTGCCATAATATTGGCACATTATATAATTATTTTCCAAAATTACTGATTTCCCTGGTGTCACCATATACTGACCCTTATTTTTTTTTACTGTTTTGTTGACGGAGATATGTAAGAGCTTTTTATTTGTAGGGCAAGTTGTAGTTTTTATTGGTACCAATTTTTGGTATGTATGACTTTTTAATTGCTATTTTTGGGGGAAGCAAGGTAACCATTATACACTAAATTGCGCATTGTGGTATTTATTTATTTTATTTTATTTTTTTTAGGTATTCATCGTAAGGGATAAATAATGCTATTTTTGGATAGTGTGGACTTAAACACACACAGAAATATATGGGAATACCTAACATGTTAATTTATTTTATTTTGTTTACGTTATGTGTTTTTTAAATTAAAAAGGTGTTTTTTATTTATTTATTTTTCATACTTTTTTTTTTTTTTAAACTTAGATATTATCACGGGGGATCAGATGGGAGGCGATCTAGTCCCCGAACCACCTGGATAGTGTGATCACTATCACTATTGATCTCGGGATTAGGCCACCAGAGTCAGAGTATGTTCCAAGTATTTTACAGCAGAGACCCAGAAGTCTGTCGAGGACACAGGAGGCCGCAACATGAATGCACCATACTATTATGGCGCTGAGCATTGAATATATGCTCAGCGTGATGTACTACTGTGGTACAGAGAGGAAAGGGGTTGCAGTTGGACTAAAAATAAGCCAGATTATTCAAAAAGCATTAGACACTGAAAGATCTGGTGCAGTTTAAAACTGTCTAGTCCAAGTTTTCAAGGGTGGTATTATTACACAAATAGATTTTTGTGCCCCAATCACTGCTCCTTCTGCATCATCCTGATTGGCCTGTCCAATGCCAGAGACATGCAGGATGTGCCTCCCTTCTGCTCAGTGAGCACTGCTACAGCATCAAACAGCTGATTGGCAGGGATCCCGGCAGTCAGACCCCTGTAGAGATTCAACTGATAGCCTATCCTAAGAAACCTTTGGAGGTATAGTACAAGTCTATAGATTTTTATGGAGGCCGTGCTACAGATCCATAATGTGGGCATTGGCCCCAATTGGCCCTGAGAGTATATAAGTCGACAACACATGGGGACCTGATTCTGACAGAATAGAAATTCAGTGTAAACAAGAAAACACAGTAAAAGATAATAAAGCTTTATACATACATATAATTTACCTTTTCAAGGCTGTGAAAATGAGTGGGCTGTGAAAACGATTGAGGTAACTGCTTCACCAAAATAGTTTCATTCCTATCCAAATTTTGGTTAGATAATAAAAAAAAATGGTTCCAACTGTATGTTTTCTTTTTTTTTTAATCATAAAAAAATGATGAAGTCCTGAAGAAAGGTCACCGGCTTTACAGCAAGAAGGCATTGTCTCCTGTAAGGATTTTCAGTATTAGCAGAACACCAAATGACAGATTGCTATTCTATTTTCTGTAAAAAGCAGCCCGCTGCAGGGAAAGTTTTAGCCTGTAGTTTAGAAACTGCGGAAAACTCATGTTTTATTAAAGCGGGATGATGCCACTGATGGATGCCATGCAATTATGGCCACCTCCTCACAAAGCCGAAACCTCCAAACAGCTATTCAGCAGCAATCTATTAGCAGGGGGTGTAATTGAACTGTTAGCACTACAATCAACCTTATGCATAATGTTCTTAGATTATGTGCCATAAGTAAATTCTAAGGGGGCGAAATGTTACTGGGCTCTATTTTCAAGATGTATTAGATAGTGGACTTGTAAATGACTAATTATTAATGCATTTCCTTTAATGTGGGCATCAGCATGCTTTAAGGTAAAGAGTTGGTATAGAAAAATACATACATTTTGCATTAATATACAGTTTATATTCAGCTATATATTTATACGCATACACACCAATAGGTATGAAGAGATTTAATTTTAATCAATATCTTAACTACACAAACGTGATCTAAAGCTTTTGAAGTAGCAGGAACACAAAGATTACTGACGTGCAGAAGCACACTGCTACAGTTTTCTTTATGTCAAGCTGTTTCCAAAATTAACAGAAATCCTAAAAGCAAATATAAATTGCTTTCTACTTACTCCTGGAAAATATGATTTAAGTGCAACTAAATTCAGTACTCCATTCAAGCATAGTTTGGAACAAACTACTCTAAAACTGCTTTTAGACAGGGATACAATGGGATTTATCTAGTTATGTGCTTTAGCTAAGACAGGGGTAGAGAGTTTCTCAGGTCACACAAAACACTGTGAACTCTCCTAAGGGTTCATGCATACTTCAGAGTTGTGTGCCGAAGATTGTAGAGAAGGCATCAGACTTCTTGTGACTGTGCAGCCATATGGGACTTGTACTGCACATTACAGAATTATTTTCCACAGCTGTGGCTTGATGACTGGTGAAGAAGCCAGACACGTCTTTAGAGCCACAGCTAGCACAATGGCCACAGGTAATACCTTGCTTGGACCCAACTAATGCTCCACCAACGACTCCTGTCATGTGATTTCTACCCCACTTTTCTGTTTAATTTAACCATCTTGACTTCCTTTAGGCTAAGGCCCCACATTATGGAATGCAATTAAAAAATGCAGCGGAAATGCATAATGTTTTTTTTCTCATCATTTTTCATTAGGATTTTGCTGCATTTTTCTCTCTGTTTTTTCTTCCCTTATTAAATCTGTTGGTAAAACGCAAGCATTTCTGCAGGTAAAATTGACATGCTGCGTTTTTCACAATGCAGCTTCTTCGCAGTATTTTTATCTGCAATGTGTGGATGGGATTAGCTAGAATCTCATTCACTTTGCTGGTACTGTAAAACGCAGTCTTCTTTTCTGCTGCATGTCATGTTTCCACAATTTGTGCGGCCCTAGCCATTAGGGGTTGTGTTGGGTCATTCTCCAGAGTTATGGACTTGCGTGTTATTAAGTCACCACCAAATGTGTCGAATCTTAACACTGTCTAGTCTAAGTCTATACCATGTTTTAGTTGGCTTACTTTGAGTCAAAATCTTGGCACATTTTTGGCGCAGACATTTAAGCCAAACTTCCCTTGCAAGTTAAAACATTTTAGCCTCAAAAAAACATCACACTGAATCAGCATCAAGTCATATACACAATAGTAAATCTGGGTCAATGCCCGTTTGGTTGAATAAGTGGTCATTTCATTATATCATAATACTCAATGAACAATGTAAATCTACAAATTTCTAATAATTATTCAAGCTTGTTAAACAGCCCTTACTTCATGAATTGATGGTCAAAGTATTTCTCTCATCCACCACAATGCCCACTACAGCAGAATAAAGCAGTAGAAGCATTATAAAGAATCAGTTCCCAGGACAATTGTTTGAGCTCCTGAACCCTGTCTACCAGCCCATGGATGGAAATTCAGGAGAACAGACTTCATCATTATGTTGGCCTACCTGAAAAGAATGATTTTTCCATTAGAAGCAACGCTTCTAGGGAAAATATTTATATAGTTAAGCATCCAATGGGGCATGTCATAGTCATTGAAACAACAATAATTACAATTCTGTGCACAACAGCAGCACAAAGTAATGATTATTACATGAGGGCCAGTGATAAAGCAGCTATAGGGTGTGCATTGATCAGAAAAATTAGAGATTAAACGTTCTAAGCTTAAGATAAAAGATGTCCCTTATATGGCTCTTAAGCTGTTGGCCTAAGGGTATGTCCATACATGACAGATATGTTATAGATTTTCCACAGTGGAAGTGCAGGTAGAAAATCTGCAGCATTTTCAATAGCAGTAATGGCAATTAAAAAAAAACATTGCATTTTTCAATTTAAAACCTCAGGGAGGGCAACAACCATACAATAAGCATATGCCAAACAAGGGGGGGGGGGGGGGAGAAGGATATGGGCTTGGGTTTTAGAATTACATTTCAGCTTCCATTGGGTTATCAGAGTGGAGTCCATGTTCTAGTAGTGTCTCCTCTATGGCTGAAACAAATGTGTATTGCCACCATTGTTAAAAATTTCCAACACATTTATAAAACAGCCAATAATGTGGCCATTTCATAAAAAAATATTTTAAAATCCTAATTGGATTTACACCTATTTAGGGCACCTATGAAAAAAAAGCTTATCTCAAGTGAACCTACAGTTCACTAAAGTATTGTAAAAATATAACTGCGTGTGAAAAAAAAAAGTACAAAATTCATATATTTTCCTTTCTTGCTGCAGAACAAGGTTGTTAATATGTAGGCTTAATACTATATATATAAATGGCTATGCAGACTATATAAACCCATGTATATACTGTAAGTACAAGATTTAATTGACAAAGTGTTATTGTGATCACTTTCAGTGAAGGGCACTAGTATTGCCAAACTTTCTTGGCAAAGTCATCCACATGGCAGCTGCCTCTGCTGCAATGTTATTTCCAGAGATAATATTTATCTTCATGAGAACAAGTGTGCATCCCCACCTAGAAACAAAGCACTGCTACTAAGATTGATCATCTCCATTTAATGGTAAAGTAGGATGGGAGATAGAGCATTGTGCACATTCCACAATGAAATATTTTTTATTCTTAGACTCATTAACGTTATGTAAAACCTGGCATGGGGCATACAGCTTGTAGATGATCCAAACTCTTATTAGTGGAGCTCATCTCTATAATTCTGGGAATTATGAGCTTACATATAAATGGACTGAGTTAAAAAAAAAAACAGTATTACAAGGCAGCTGTGTGCAACGGTGCTGTGACAACACACATTGAGTATGATACTTACTGTATTTTTGAATATTTATAGCATTTTATTCTTTACCTATTATAAATATTCATTTGGTTACTTTTTTTTCATATATAAATACTGACCAAGCACCACAAAAACAGCTCTTGTCCTATCCAGCTTCTTTTCTAGTGCACTTTCTGTGAATACAGACATTTAATGGAAATGTATAGGGAAGCTCTCTTGGTTTTGAAATACCCGCTCTATGGTTAACAGGAATAACAACAGGAATATGTAGCACAGGCAATAGTTGCTTCACTGGTGCATATGGCCCACATGTACCCCCTGTATATAAAAGATTCCGATTACATTATGAAAACATTACTGCCATCCTAGACACACCCCATAGCCAAGAGTAGGGCTGGTCCTGAAAGGAAGTATCTATTGTATAAAATCTAAGTACTCTTTGTTCTGAACATGAGATTTCAATCTCCAATTATATGTTCTGTATGAAAAGGCACAGCAAGGCAGATACCTGACATACTACATGAATAATGAACAGATTCACTTATTTTCATATAGCATGGATTTAGATAAGTGTTGATATGTTCATTAAATTCCATGATTTCTACATTTAGATATACTGGGAAAAATTTATTATCCCACTTACACCAGTGTTCTGGTCTAGATGGGTCATAAATAATGTTGTGCATCTTTCTTGGGCAAAAAGCCTCCACATACCCCATTCTGCTCCTTGCTCACTACATTCTGCAAAAGTGGGCACAGCAGGTTGGGCCAGGGAGTCCTTGGCCCAACATATTGATAACACCCCAGAGAACTTATTGATGTAGATTTCCATTCCAATACATGGTTGTATGCCTGATTTATTAAGAGACCAGAGCCTCTTGTTAATTCAAGTGCACATTGCCCCAGTCAGGGCCTTTATCAAGACTGGTGCAGGAAACACCTGTCTTAATAAATTCCCTCCTATGACTCATCTGAGTACAATTAAATTCTAGATATAGTTTTGTAGTCCTTTCTAGAATAAATTAGTTCATTAAATTTTTCATCCTGTAGACATTTTTGGAGCAGTTCACCATTTTGAGTGACCAAGGAAGCAGTTACTTTTCACATGGGTGATATGGATGTTGGATAACTTTGTTACTTGCCAGTAATATTTGTCTTTTTTGTCTATTCCTATATTTATATTTCTATGTTAAAATAGTTTGAGAAATTAGAAAAGGGACAAATACTTTTTCTTAACATTGTAGGTGGTAAATAACTTTGCTTTATTTATCCTGTACTGCTTGAGTTGGCTACTTTTCAGCGCAAACCTTAAATTGCATGGTTTCGGGCTCATTCAGCGCCTGTCCAGAGCATCCCCTGCTGATTTACATCATGTGAGATGTCCAGTTAACAAAACACTTTATTGAAAACTGCATACCCAGGTATTATAACTGGTAGGTATGCTATTAGAATGCCAAACTACACCCACAAGAAAGAACAATTTAACATGAAAAAACTATAGAACTATGGCGCAACATTAACTTATAAATAAGAAATGCTAGAATAGTTAATTACGTACAAAGGGTTTTTTACATCAAAATTCACAGCAGTATTTTCTGTTGGTTACAAAAATTCTTCTCTTTAGTTTATGGTACATAAAGTCGCAAGGGAATTATTTTATGAAACAAAGTAAAAACTAAATAAGGATAGATTCCAGCCCAACTGTCTAGTAAATTTAGTTAAAGGTGGGAACATACAGGTGCATCTCAATAAATTAGAATATTTTTGAAACGTTTCAATTCAGTAATACAATTCATAATCAGCGTCTTCCATGATTGTGTCTCCTACTGAACCAGACTGATGGACCATTTAAAGGCTTAGGAAACCTTGGCAGGTGACATACTGAATTTACAATACTAATACAATTCTAATTTTCTTAGATTTTGTTTTTCATTACCTGTAATCCATAATCAACATTTACAGAAATAAAACACTTGAAATAGAACACTCTGTGTGTAAAGAATCTAGAAAATATAGGGGGTCACTTTTTAATTTAATTACTGAAATAAATAAATGTTTCAAAGATATTCTAATTTATTGAGATGCACCTTTAGTTAGGAAAGTGGAGAACTACTACTACTACCACTACCAGTCATTCTTGGTATTTGTTGAAGTACTAAAATACCAGGAATGACTTGGAACAAACAGTGCAGAAACAATGGACAAATGAATCCGTATTAGGAAATGCTTTGTGAACTATACAATGACACTTGGTCAAGTGAATGACAAAAGTGACTGAATTCACAAATATCCAAATTTGAGCTTAGGTAATGGTGTTAAGAACTCCATTTTTTTAATTAAACAAATTATATACAATTTTGCAACATGCTAGCAAAACCCAGGCTGCCATTCACAACACAATCATTGGGTGTCCGCATCAGAAACAGCTGCATAGGAGCAAGGCTGAGAACCCATAAGACTTAACCATTGCTTTGCTGATGGAGCAGGTTGTGATATATTTACAACAGAGAGAGAACAACACAGGAATAAATCTTAACAACAAATGCAGACCTGAATAGATCACCAGGATCAAATGGTATTCTGCCAGAAGTTGAAAGAAAAGAGTAGTGCTGTTCATGATAGTTGAAAGTCTATTAGGTTAGGAAACAAATTGAGTAGCATTTATGTTTACACTGTATGTTGAGCAGAAGACAATAGAAAAGTATTTAAAGACAATAGAAAAGTATTTAAAGAAAATCCTCCCATTATCTGATGGTCTTAATGACTTGAAGTGCCCTTCTAAAAAGTCTTTCTTTTACACTTGACCAAAGTTCAGCAGACTGGAATAATTAGAATAAAATGTGTACATTTAATAGAGCAGAATGATCTAAGATTTTTTTTTTCAATTACTATTTACTGATGTCAGTGTGTAAATACAGATCACTTATGTATGTATGATTGGAAAGCTGAACCTTGAATATTTATGAAAAGGTTTGCTGCTTGTTCTTTTCTGCATCATCTACTTCTAGTCATCAGAGGAATTCAAATTATAATCAAGAGGAAGCAAAAAGTAAACAAAGAACATCAGTTTAGTTTCTCTTCTAATTTATTGAGTAGAAATAACATTACAGTAATTATAAAGTTACAAACAACTGTAACGCTTCTTAAAGGCCATTGAACCCTAAAGACAAGTTGTTTGCCAAGTACAAGATATTGTTCTACATCATCACCCATGTCAGAAATACAGGCCTCCTAAGTCTTTGTATCCATTGCGTCTGAGTCTCCCATCCAACACATTTGCTCAGTCTATACAGTACTGAGCTGTGTGTTTTAAGCAGGTGTGGAAAAAATGTTAAGGAAACTTTCAAATATAGTAGTGTTAATAATTTATTTCAGTCAATTAACAAAATTAAGTGAATGAACAAAAGAGAAAGCTACATCATGCCAATATTTTGTGTGACCACCATTTGGAGGAGTCCTGGTAGTGATATGACCCCTACAGAGCCCTGAGCTCAACATCATCAAGCATGTCTGGGATTACATGAAGAGAAACAGAATGATTTGAGTAAGTCTATATCCACATAAGTTCTGTTCATAGTTTTCCAAGATCTTTGGAATACTGTTACTGATAATTTTTATTATGGTGACCCTTGGTAAAGAGCAGCCTGCTTTCCTATACAGTTGAAAAATAGTATGTTAATATTTCTATGTCTGAAAGCACTTTTGGCCTCTTTAGTGAAGGGATTCTATGGAAACATTAAGCTTTTCCTTGGAGGTATTTAAGACTATGATGCAATGCGCACTGAATATACGCACTCCAATTTTCAGAAGATATGAGTTTAGTTAACGTTTAGATGGATCAATGGATGGAACAAACATATTTTAAAAAATATGAAATTCTACTACAGTAAGATCAATTTCACAGTTAGCCAATTGATCTATTGGTATAGTATGGAGAGTACCTGAAGAAAGTCTCAACCCATCTTTCTTCAACCTTAATTTAACCTAAAGATATGAGTTAAAAACCTTATCTCCTTGGTTCATTCTAACCAACTGCTTACTAACAGACTTGGCCACAAAAGTTGACCACAAAGGATCTCCACACGCTTTAAAAAAAAAAAAAAAAAAAGCATGGTCACCTACTGTATCCTAGAAATGCTCAAAGTACAGATTTTAAGTTGTAATACCATCAAATTCAGTAGAACTTCCAGGCAGTCCCTGCATTCATGTGCTTTGCAGGAACTGGCAGCTCCCGCCTCCCACCATTACTTCAATGTGATCAAGTTAATCCTGGTCACATTAACAGTAGAAAACATACCTAATGCAGGGACTTCCTCTCTGCTGACTTAATTCTAAACTAATTTGTCTATGTACATGATTTCTATGTCTTGTCTTGTATTTATGAATGACACAAATGCTGCTAGAAAGTTGTTTGAAAGTTTAGGTATGCTTCAATAAAGCATATTACAAAGTGTGTCCCCTTTTCCTGTTCTATTGATTTTATAAAATAATTTTTATAATTTTTAAAAAGTTTTAAAAGTTTAGGTACACATTAACACCATTTATGGAGCATGGATCATCAGTTGTGGGCACATCGATTGTGCGTGTTTTGAATATTGGTAATATGGGAAAGAAAAAAACAATAGAAACCATTTCTCCTAGCATATTCTGCTCCTGTACAGTCAGCCATTCACCACACAGAAAACTTAGAAGCCTGTGTAAATCCTTATTAATAAGCCTGGAATGTGATTTTATACAGCAGTAAGCTATTAAGTATGTTGTTAATCATTATGTCTAATAACAGTATGGCATTCTCGGCAGTACAGGACAATCTAAATGTGTGTTTTATCTTTCTGACAGTCTCTTTTCAGGTGATTCCAAAGTCTCTGTACACAGAAATATGGTGACTGTAACTTTATTCACAAAATATGCTATATTTCACATAGTAACATTTCTCTTAACACTTCTTGTGTTCGCATACTGACTAAATACTGTAAGCTCCATACAAAACATATTTTTTGTGAGGTTTTTCAAGTGATTTATTTTTTATTTCTAATAATACATTACGTCTAGCCTTTTTTTTTTATTAGTGAATGAGAGTTTATCATCATCTTTGCTGTTTTTCCTGAATAAAGCTTCCATTTCCATTATCCCATCGTTTTATTTGGATAATATATGGATCAAAAACAGCTGGTTTTGTCACATCCCAACTGACCCTGCAAAGTGGAAGATAGAATGGGGATGATATAAAGCAACATCCCTGTAACAGAGGAAGTATCAGCCTGCAGTCTAGAAGGGCAATCTAGTTTCTAGAAAAAAATGTTTATATTAAAAACAAAAAAAAAACACCCTCACCTCTTCAATCCTCTGCTGTCTCAGTGCTGACATTAAGGTGGCCCCTATGATCTTTGTTTACAAGCTAAATTAGGCATTTGTTAAAAAGTAGGGGCTCCTTGATGTACTGTATGCCCTAGGTCTGTACCACTGACCTTTGGCAAAAAGCGGTACTCAAGTGCAGTGGTAATAACATCTACGTCTTGGCATTGTCCCCTCAGCTGCGGAAACTGGTATTCTTAGCAGGACTAATTGGACATGCTACATGTACCTCCAACCAATTAACTTGTGTTTGCCCTAGACCCAGTTCATGTAACATTTGACCACTAACATATGCTTTCCAAAATAATTCTATTGCCTAAAGGTCACATCATCTTTGTCTTCATTTTTAATCTATATTAATTCACAGGTTTATAAAAATTATTAATGACTATAGATGTAGTTTAAAGAAAAGGGATATTAGAAACTGTTGACAATACAGTTCCCTTAATGCCAAATGGAAAATTGACATAGTCTGTGATAGATTGATGATGTTCACTTAGGCTGTGGGAGTCTGTGTGTCAGAACGGCATACTGATTTCATTTTTCTCCTTTAAATGACATTATGGGAGGCATGTGAAAAATCCATATATTTACTGTCATTATTCATTATAGAAAATATTTTTTATACTTTAAAAATCCAGTTTTTTCCTTCTCCTAGGGGCACTGGCCAGTGTATGAAATTAAGGATTTCTACATGCTTCATATTAATACTCAAGAATAACGGCTCTGCCATTGTGTTAAAACTTAGCAGCTGAAGAGACATGATTAATGATACTAATATTTCTATGACAACCTTTGTTAGCTCTCTGTTATGACCAGCTACAAAGTGTTGATAGCTTTATACTGGCAGTTTCATAATATGAGAACATTAGTTTTTGGCAAGGTATCTGCAAAATGTAAAGGTATATGGCATATGTTATGCTTCAGACATACCTTCTCTGTCATCTAGGCAGACATTCATCAAAAAGTCTTGCAAGGTAACAAAAGGTTACAGTGCAGTTTGTGACATTTGAGATCTATTACTCTTCCAAAGTCTTAACACTGAAGTTCCACTTTTGGCTCACCGGGAATTTAGACAGTGTCTTTGGAAAAGGCAGGCAAGTAATTTTTCTCCCACTAATTGCTACCTCTATTTAGGCTTTATAACTAACACATTACCAAAGTTTGCCTTTATATGCATAGAAAGTTATATATATATATATATATATATATATATATATATATAACAGTATACCCACATAGTTGTGCTAAAAAGTTTACATAGATTTTTTGTTTTTTTGGCCTTTTTCCAGAGAATATGAATGATAACACAAAAACTTTTTATCCACTCATGGTTAGTGGTTGGTTGAAGCCATTTATTGTCAAACTTCTGTGTTCTCTCTTTTTAAATCATAATAACAACCAAAAACATCAAAATTACCCTGTTCAAAAGTTCACATACCCTGGTGATTTTGGCCTGATAACATTGTAGTCAGTGTGTGCGCATAATAGCTGAGTGAGTTTCTGGGATCCAGACAGACTGTTGCATCTTTCCTCCAGCCACTGACGTTTCTGGATTGTGAGTCATAGGGAAAGCAAAAGAACTGTCCATGGATCTATGGGAAATCAGGAAAGGGATACAAAAAGATATCCAAGGAATTGATAATGCCAGTCAGCAGTGTTCAAACTGTGATTAACAAATGGAAACTCAGGGGCTCTGTAAAATCCAAACCACGGTCAGGTAGACGAACCAAAATTTCGGCCACAACTGCCCGGAAAATTGTTTGGGATGCAAAGAAAAACCCTCACATAACATCAGCTGAAATACTGAACTCTCTGAAAACTATTGGTGTGGCTGTTTCAAGATGCACAATAAGGAGGCACTTGAAGAAAAATGGGCTACATGGTCGAGTTGCCAGAAGAAAGCTATTACTGTGCAAATGCCACAAAGAATCTCACCTTCAATATGCCAAACAGCACAGAGACAAGCCTCAAAACTTCTGGAACAAAGTAATTTGGAGTGATGAGACAAAAATCGATCTTTTTGGCCACAACCATAAATGTTACATTTGGAGAGGTGTCAACAAGGCCTATGATGAAAGGAACACCATTCCTACTGTAAAGAACGGAGGTGGATCACTGATGATGTGGGGATGTGTGAGCTTCAAAGGCACAGGAAACTTGGTCAAAGTTGAAGGAAAGATGAATGCAGTAAGTTATCAGCAAATAATGGAGGCAAATTTGCACTCATCAGCCAGGAAGCTGAGCATGGGATGTACTTGGACGTTCCAACATGACAACGATCCAAAACACAAGGCCAAGTCGCCTGTCATTGGCTACAGCAGAAGAAAGAGCCTCATCCGCAACTACCAAAAAAGACTTCAAGCTGTCATTGATGTTAGAGGGGGCAATACATGGTATTAAGAACTGGGTTATGTGAACTTTTGAACAGGGTCATTTTGATGTTTTTGGCTGTCATTATGATTTAAAAAGAGAAAACACAGAAGTATGATAATAAATGGCTTCAACCAACCACTAACCATGAGTGGAGAAAAAGTTTTTGTGTTATCATTCATATTCTCTGAAAAAGGCCAAAAAAACTAAAAATCTGCTGGGGTATGTAAACTTTTTAGCACAACTATATATATATATATATATATATATATATATATATATATAAACATTTAAGTGAATATACTGACATGAAGTACATCTGATCATGTTGACTTGTTGTGACATCTAGAACAATGAATACTTGATTTCCCCCCCTGCAGCATGGAAATATATCTGGCCAAATACTATGTAAGGGAACATTTGCCTAATAGGTTATCAAAACACTTGAGCTCCTCCAAGAGACATATCTAGAAACTACTAGGCCCCAATGCAATATTTGTAATAGAGCCCTTGCTTACTATGTGCTATGTATAATACTGGTGTCTTATATTGTAGAGAGGCCTTTGGGTCCCCTCAGCCTTCAGGGTCCAATAGCAACTGCTTCCCCTGAAACCCTATAGCTACTATGCCCCTGGCTACTCCATGGTTGCTACCATTCATATATAGCCCTTGGACCACAACACTAACACCAGCAAATACCCGATATAACACTGACGAGCAAAAGGGTAACAATGCTTTGAACTTTTGACTTTCGGGATCCATATCTCATTATCCACTACAGCTTCGAACATAAAACTACCATGATTTTATAGACAATCATCTTTGCTATCTCATACATAAATTTGACTTGCAACTATTTAGAATATGATTAGTTATGCAGCGTTCATTGTATGCATACATGTCCATTCTAGCTCATATAAGGAGTCCTGAACCAATGACCCTCTCTATGATGTCTGGATAACGCAGTATGGAAGTAGAGACTGTGGGGGATATCTTGGCAACAGATTGTAAAAAGAGAGGAGACAGAGGGGAGAGGAGTTAAGAGCTAAAACCACCATGTCAAATTACCCCTTCCTTTATCTTGATGTTATCTATGTGTGAAATAGCCTATATATTTTATTTCAGTAGGGCATTTGTCACTATAACTTTTATGTTTTTATAATATTTTTTAAGGATTGTATTCAGCTCTGACTGACAGCACATCCAATTTGTTTGTCTCTCTGATTAGAGTTCTGCCTTTCTGATAATTTTGTGTTAGCCGTGCCAAATGTCAATTGGGTCTCTCTAATTTAGCAGCAAATTGATACTTAGAAAACTATGATTATAGTGGATTTTTAGAGCGACCATATTTTCATGATATTCATGCTTTAGGAATGTTGGCAAAATATTTCACTACAATCCTTTACACTTCTGTTATTTATTATCATGTTGCCATGATTTTATAGAACAGTTTTTTTTTTTTTGTACTCAGATACTCAACCTTGAACTTTAATTATAAGAAAATGGAAAGAAGTATTTAATGGCACTAGATCTAGATGTTTCTCTGATGTATATTAGACATGAGCAAAAGCTTAGAAACTTGCCCAACTGAGTTATAAATTGTATGGGCCCAATGAAACGTATGGGTCGGTACTTTTATCCGCAATTACGGATAAATGTATGTGATGTATGAAATGTCACGTGCATGAGACGTTAAGGAGCCTGGCGGAGAATGTAGAATTAGTAAGTACATGCTAACAAGAGGACAGAAGACCATTGATGTACAGTAGTAAATGGTCAAAATGGAAAGAGAATTGAGACATATGTGGAAAATGCACTTAATAAACATTTCTTGTTTATTGCCTCTAATTTGCGCAGTGCTACCCTTTAGTATATATGGATATTTCATATTTTTATTTTCATTTTTTACTGAATGTACCTTTCAGCGCTTCACAGTCATCTATTTTAATACTGTATATGAATACCTCACATGGCCACTAATATTATTTGGCATCTCCACCATTCCGCCGTCTTTATCCATTTTAATAAATGTAAGAGTATTGTGTTTATTGAATGTACTGTACACATCAGATATTTACAGTAGCATGATGTTTTCCTTTTCATTATTCCCTTAGGGTACACCTGCAAGTCGTGTCAGATACAAGGTAGATGTGTCCATATTTCCATACAGTGCTAGTATATTTGATGTGGAGGAAAATACTGGTCGCGTTGTAACCAGAGTTAATCTCAATGAAGATCCCAGCACAATATTCAGGGTAAGTGTTTTTTAAATAATATATATATTTTTTTATTTTTAAAGTTTCCAGTTACTGAACTTTCTGCCAATGCTAATTTTTAGCATATCCTCTACCTGATACCATGTATTCAGCACACCCCACATCTTCTGCGTTTTGCTAAAGTAATAAAGTAATTTGACGTCATCCAGTACTTGCAAACTGTTTTATAGGGGGAAAAAAAAGTCAGTATAGCTTAAGATTTATTGATTTAAATCTTTGCTCATTCTGAGCTTTGTAGTAATGCGGATAGTCCTATACAGTGTATGACAGCCTTGCCTGTATTACTGTGCACGCACAAATATCTGTCAAATCACCAAGTAGGACGACCTACTGGACTTGAGCACAGAAAGAGCAGACTACACAGACTATACCTGTGAGATCGGCAGAGTCCAATCATATGATCAGAGGGTCAGAAACAGACCTGGAACCCCCCCCCCCCCCCAGGTCTCATCATCAAGAATCCACCATATGAGTTAAGGTTATTTTAACTCTGCTCATCCTCCTCTATAACCTAAAGCCTGCAGATTGGACTACATTCTCAGTGTGGCCAGACAACCCCAGTAAGCAGATGGAGAACATATAGGTCTGATGTCTCTCTAGGCACTTTCAATTTCCCTTAATTTGACAGGACTGGAAAAGATGATATATGATGGTGAATGATGTAATGGAGTTGAAATATATGTGAAATGATTCATAAGTACAGAAATACTGTCTGTCTGTTCTGCAATATCTACACATATACTCAAGCACTCTATAGCACATAGAAAGCATTAGACAGTTCTGCTTGTCTGCACTTGTGGCATCTCATCTTTGTTTGCTCCAGTACAGGTTACAACCCATTGTTTTGCAATGCATTAAGTTGTCTTGATGGGAAAATAAGTATGTTGTCACATTTGGTTCTGATGGATAAAATCACCTTTATAAAGATGTTTTTCTGCTTCATTTAAAATCTCTTCTAAAACAAATACCAAAAAGCTCTCCACATTTTAGGAGCATGACATACTAAGTAGAACAGCTAGACGTTATCATGTAAAATGAAGTGTATTCCATACAATTCTAAAAATGGCTGCATGCATCTGGCTTATTGCATTATTTCTCTTTCTGCTATTGAAAAATAATATACATAGCCAACATATTAATTAATGTATGCTACCAGATTTTATTTTATTTTTTTTAGCAAATATGTCCTTGATTTTGTTTGCTACATAATCTTCATTATGGATAATATCTTACATTTTTTAATGAAAATGTATGGAAATTTCCATTACAATGGGTCCATTTCTCCTTTTTTAAAAAAACAAAACAAAACTCATTGATGACCATTTATCATATGTTGAAATTCAGAAAAAATGCTAGAATCAGCCACTGGAATCTTTAATTCATTTAGCAAGTATCAAATATGGAGCATCATGAGATATGTTTACTTTAAATTAAGTATCCATTTACATGGACAGATTTCCTGCCTGATAACAATTGCTAATTGATTATTAATATAGTAGCTCATCCCCATTAGTTTGTATATTGTTTCCAGCAAATGCCCTCTTTACATGACATGTTGCCAAGTGTTATGCTAGCATAAATAAGCCAACAAACAGGCATTTGCTGATCGCTGCTAAGTTTAAATGGGCAATAATCGGAAATAATTATCAAAAACATTTGTTCGTCTGATCCTTGAAAGGGTACTTAACTTTTCATCAAAAGTTGAAATATCTGCATATGTGGTTTCATATTAGCTTTTCTGCTGCTAATAGCCTTATTATAGCTGCAGCACATTTTGCATTTGTCTATGAGGAATGGGGCATACACGGTATAGAGCAGTCTGTCCCCCCAACCCATTAGTAATACTGGAGTCTTTACATTAAATTCTGCCAAAAGTAACTGAAAAGTAGCCAGCAAATAGCTGAGAAAAGCCCAAGCGAGCATAATATAGGAGACCCAAAGGCATTAGACTCCAAATACTGGTTATGATGCAGCTAAAAAGATCCCTGACACAGAAAAAGAGAAATCTGAGTATAATAAGGAAAGTTGCTTATTATCTATAACTGACATCCCTCTAACAATAACACAAGCAGCTAGTCAGATAAGTAGATTCTGCTTACACTTAGGCCCCTTGCCAACGACCGTCTGCTATAATTGAACGGCACATGGATGTGATTCCTGTGCTGCCCATGCTCTGTGGCTATTCAATGAATAGGAGCCACAGAAACACAGCCGCAAAACTGGACCGCTGTTGGACCGCACACGGGACTGTGTAATTCATGGTCATGTGCATGGAACTACAGAAATGAATGGGTCAGTGTGCTATCCGGGAAAAACCTGGATAGCACACTGAACTATGCCATAGTCACAGCCTTACTGTTGGAAGATTCAGACTCATCTATGTGCAGTGTACAGGCAGAGAGCACAGAGCAACAAAGCTGTATGTAAACACGCAGAGGCAATGCAGAGATAGCTGCCCCTCCCCCTCACCTTCCTGTGTTGTGTCTAGATCCTGTTGATTTCTAATAATGGACCTTCCCTATGGCAGTATGGCACTGTTTTTGGAAGAAAGCAGTTATGTTTTACCAATGTGAACAACTTTTTTAACCCCTTCCTGCAAGTGACATTTTTTCATTTTCATTTTTTGTTTTTTGACTCCCACCCCCTCCTTCCAAACCCAATAACTTTTTTATTTTTCCATTCTCAGAGCCATATGAGGTCTTAATGTTTGCAGGACAAATTTTTTTTCATGATGCTACTATTTATTATTCTGTACAATGTACTGTGAAGCTGGAAAAAAAATTCAGAATCGGGTGGACTTGAAGAAAAAGTGCATTTGTGCGACTTTTTTACGGGCTTCGTTTTTGCAGTGTTCACTCTACAGCCAAAATGTCATGTCATCTGTGTTCTATGTTTTGGTACAATTCCGGGGATAGCACATTTATATGGTTTTATTTACATTTTAACCCCTTAACAAAAATCCAAAACTGTCCAAAAATATATATTTTTTAAAAGTCGCCATATTCTGACACCCGTAACTTTTTTATACTTCCATGTACGGGGATGAATAGGGCGTCTTTTTTAGCGGAACAAGGAGTACTTTTTAGTTATACCATTTTGGGGAATGTGTATTGTTTGATCACTTTTTATTACAATTTTTATCAAAGGCAAAACATTGAAAAAACGCAAGTTTGGCATTTTTGATTTTTTTTTCTCGCTACTGCGTTTACCATACGGGAAAAATATTTTTATAGATTTGTAGAACGTGCGTTTTCAGACACAGAGATACCTAATGTGTATGTGTTTCACAGTATTTAAAGGGGTATTCCCATGATCATAACCATTTTTAAATTTGTAGATAATTAAAAGTTAAACATTTTTGCAAATATAAGTAATTTAACATTTTGCAGAGTTTTATAGATTTTCTCTAAATATCTTGTGGTCACAAGTTGTTGTCTTGATGCCAGTTGCCAGTGGATACGACCACCAATGCAGGACCTTTCTAAGGTCAGAAAATCAGCCATGATTTCCTTATTGTGGCCGTGATATCTTCTGATACATGTAGTGTCCCTGCCTGATAAACCAGCTACAATAAGAAAATCATAGTTGGATTCCTGTCTAGTCCCAGACCATAGAAAGTTTCTGCATTTGTGGCCGTATCCATTGGCAACCGATCAAGACAACAGGCTGTCACCACTAAGATGGTTACAGAAAATCTTTAAAACTCTGCAGAATTTTTAACTACTTATATTTGCAAAAATGTTTAACATTTAATTATCTACAAATATAGATATGATTATGTTCATGGGAATACTTTTATATGTGTTCTAGGGAAAGGGGGGTGATTTGAACTTTTAATATTTTTTTTTTTATATATATATATATATTTTTTTTCTTACTTTTTATTTTCTTGCATTTCTTAGACCCCCTAGGGGTCTTGAACCCCAGGGAGTCTGATCACTAATGCAATGCATTGCAAAAAAAACGGCACTTCTAGAAGTATAGAAGTTAATGAAAGACAGGCCTGGGAACCTTCACAAGTCTCCCGGCTGTCATAGCAACGGGACGCTGACCCCGAGCTTGCTCCGGGTGCCGGCAATCTCTGGCAAAATAGCATCGCCCACGCGCCGTCGGTAAAATGGCGCCCTAACCAAGGCGCCAGAGGGATTAATGCCCACGATCAATGCAGGCACCAATTGCGGGCATTAGCGCCAGGTCTTTGCTTTATAAAACAGCAGAGACCCGGGGGCTATGGAGGCCGCACGACTCCTGAGCGGCCGCCATCCGCCGTACTATTATGGTGGATGTCGGGAAAGGGTTAAATTAGTGAGTACTAAAAGTAATTAGTGTACAATACCCCTAGATCATGGTTCCCCCTGTACAACACTTGTGCCAAAGAGTAGCATAGTACACTATGATGAATACTCCTCCAATCAGCCTGAGCCAGGAATTCTGATATGTATTAACTGTATCATCATAGTAGAGATTATATATTGTAAAACTCTAATTAAACCTTTGTAATCCTATGCAAAAAAGTGAACAATAAAATAATTGCCTTCTAAATTATTTTAGTAGACATCTCTGATACATAATATCCTAGAAAAAAGAAGCTCATAGAGATTGATTGGAAACTATTATTGCTTCTTTGTCTTGAATAACAAAGATGTCTCTTGTGCAAGGCAGACATTCAAAGGAGGTTAAATAAAAGGTGAACACTGATTGGATTTGTGATCAAGCAGACAAATAAATACTGTGAAGTCCCTCCATTAATCTTTAGGGTCTCCCATTTCTGGATAGACGCTGTAAGGCTACATGAATTATACTATTTAAAGACAAATGGATATGGTAGCATGAAGGCCAGTGTCCTGCCTAAATCTCAAGGTCCTTTTACACAGGCAAATTTTCTACTTGATCATATTAGTCGATTGTTGCTCATTAGTTCCAATATATTTAACAATCATCCTGACTAAAGGTGACAGACAGAATAGTTAATATGATCATTTGTTTACATAGAGTCTCATTATTGTTGGTAGAAAATTACTGCTCGCACTTGTTCACTCGATCATTGACCCAGGTGAAAGTATATTACAAGGCGTAGACAATCTAATTTGCATACTGCAGAAAACGCCTTAAACGGCATTACAACAGTTAAAGGGCTATGTCTGCTGTTGACACTCTGTAGTATTACATATCTGCAATACTAGACATAAAAGTGGACAAAAGTGGTGCTGTATCTGGGAAAAAGCAGAGTTGTTTTCTAATCCCATACACCCCCATAAAATATGTTGGCATTTTATCAGAATATTGTAATGCAATTTAATTTATCACATTTATAATACTGACTTACAGAATAAAGAGTCTTTTGCACAGTAAATGCTCTGTAAACAAACTTTCAAAAATAGTGGAATTTATGTTTTCCCCTTTTCCAAGTCACAATTTTTTTTTTACAGTTTCAAAGTTCATTACATGATATATTTGCAAATTTTGAAACACAACTGGTCCTGCAAAAAACAAACCCTCATACTGCAGATTAAACGGAGAAATGAACACGTCATCTCTTGGAAGTTAGAAAGAAAAAAAAAAAGTTTTGACCTGCATGTCCACATTTTATACAGTAATCTGTTGGAACATATTTTCAAATGAACATGAGTTACTTTGAACACATTTTAATCAAACTGTATAAATCCACTTCTCTACTAACAGCGGCCTCTTCCAAGTGTGTCCCTACTCTATTTGTACAACACTGCATGGTAGCTGCCACCAGAACATAGCACTTGCACAGGAAGAAATCCAACATGAAATCCAAAAAGTCTAGTTTTTGTTTGCTCCTATAACATTTGCTGTCAGGGGAGAAACTGGATACCCTCATACACATTATATGGTCTGACAGTGTAATTGTTAGAAATAGTCAGTTTTGACCTTAATGTGAATGGGTACCTTTAAGCTCTAATCACCCATATTATTTATAAATGTACTGCTTGTAAGTAGAGATGGGCAGACCTAACAAGATTCAGTCCTCCGGTTAGTTTTACCACAAACTGGAATCGCTGTTATCATATTCTGGGGCCTGTTCAGACCCTAGATTATAATAAGTGCTGGTGCAGAAAACCCATGTACTCACCTTCCCTCACCTCTCCTGGGCATTCTCCTGGCAGTCCCTCAGCATTCTCTTTTGGCTAAATTCACTCGCCCTGGGGTCAACGCTGAGGTATATGATTGCATATAGGTGTCATGACGTCTGCACACACCACTTGGCTACTGAGGCCCAATGACAGGCCTCAACAATGATCCTGGGGTGCATTACATCAGCCAGGAGGCCTAAAGAAAAAAACAAGCATCTGCCAAATGCTCGGTAGATATAATGGTTTATTAAGTTGCCGTACCTCCCCTGACCCTCCACTTATTATGCTCTGTAGAATAGTGATTTGTGGGTGACAGACCCAAAAGTTTTGCGTTTGCATCAAACCAAAACTTTTAGAAAATTTGGGTAGAATCCGAATCGGTTTGCTCATCTCTACTCTTAAAGGCACATGCAGTTTTATATACCGTTAGAAAGCCAACAGTGCGCTGAATTCAGCACAGTGTCGGCTTTCCCGTTATGTGCCCCGGGGCTGGAGATATCGGTGCAGTTAGTTTCAGCACCGATCTCTGCCCACTGTCAGAAGGGCGTTCCTGACAGTCTAGCTGGGCTGTGAGGAACGGCCCACCCCGACAGTACTCATCCATAGCCCTGTACTGACGCTAAGCTGTGAGGAACTCGCCACCCAGTACAAGTTTCGGCACCGATATCTCGAGCCCCGGGGCACATAACGGGAAAGCAGACAGTGTTCTGAATTCAGCGCACTGTCGGCTTTCTAGCGGTATATAAAACCGCATGTGCATGAGGACCTGAAAGGTCCTCTTTAAGTCCTTACATTTGCCATTGAGCCCAAATTGCTAGAGTAGTACAGTGGATACTTTTTGTTTGGCCAAATCAATAAGCACAACATATTTTCTATGGTGAAAGATTCATGTACCTGGTATGTAGGACATATAGATTTATTCTTCACTCTAAAACCTTTATTACAGCATATTACCAGAAGAGCCATATTTATAGTTATAAAAAAGGATCTTGTCTTACAATGATATCCATAATCTGTTTTGTTGTTTTCCCTGCAGCTGGTTGTGATTGCTTATGATGACGGTGACCCTGTGAAATCTAATAGCACAATGGTAATAATAACAGTTCTGCAGCCATCAGTAATCCCACGGTTCACGCAAGAAGAATATAGGTAACAAATTTTCCAAATAAATAGCTAAACTAATTAGCTAATTGCATATGACAATTATTCATTCTGCAGTATTAAATAATTATTTTGTATGCTAGTATGTAATAAGTTTTTATATAAAAGTATTCTATGTGGATTTAATTGACATACCAGTTCATGATAGTTTTTAGTCTTATATAAGATAAAGAGCCTTACAGCTATTCATTTCACAAAATCTGTGTGTACATAGTAAGCTAATAAGCTGAACATCCTAGACCTATGATATGAATCATAATAGAGCACTGATGAGGTTTGGGAAGCTCCTGGTTTTAGGCAGAGCCTGTTGATATTTCTGGCGCATTTCACTCCAGCAGAGGAATTTATTAACGCTGAAGCAGGACATATTATGTTATGATGCTTCCTAATATTCTTGGACAGATGCTTCTCGGGGTGTCCTGATTTGCAGATGCCTTTCTTTGAGGATGCCTTTATCATTTTATTTTCACTATATGATGTTTTATGTGGCTATTTCTTATTTTGTCTATCCCATATTAAAAAAAAGGAATGAATTGAACTCTTCCCTCCTTCCAAAACTATACTTCTTTCCAGAAATACTGTATATTGATTAAGACCACCAGTATTGGGCTATTGGGATTATACTATTTACTATATTGCACATGATTAAAGACTAATCTATCTTCCTAGACATGACAAGCATTAAGAGATTATTCGGCACACTGCAATGACAACTTGCACTGAATATTTGTTCAGAATGTTTTTTTCCTTTAGTGTATGGTAACTATGAACAGTGCTCTATGCGAATCACTTGCCGGCAATAATGTTGCTTGCTACATCTGTGAGACTCCTTAGCAGGTGCAACTTCATAGATATTGGCAAGTAGAACTACTTAGACTGCACACATAAATGTTATAATTCTAATAATGGCTGGGTCTGGACATACATACAAATGTAACCATCTTCAGCTGGAATCTGATAACATGTTGCACCATGATAACTTACAACGAAGGATATTGAAAGCAATAGAGAAAATAAGTTAGGACCAGTTCACATCTGCGTTCGGGTTTCCATTCTGGGAGTCCGCTTGGGGACCTCCCGAACGGAAACCTATATGCATCGAAAAGCAGTTTACCTGGGAAATCCGCGGACCCCATAGACTATAATGGGGTCCATGTGGTTTCCGCACGAAGCAAGCGGAGAGGAAAGTGCTGCATGCGTGTTTACTAAATGCAGTAAAAGTCATGTGAAACGTAGCTAAATCTGTGAACAATACAGGCAATTCAATTTATTGTTGTGGTTTATATTATAATTGATATTACAGGTGTCAGCAAGGATATTGCTAGAATTTAACAACACATTGGACATTGGTTGTCTATCTGGGGTATATTATGTAGTGCTATTGGACATATTAAAAGCAAACCCTGGCATGTTCCCCTTAGTACCCAGGTCTAACACCAACACTGGTTGTCAGATTACCAAATATCTGTATCCTTGCCCTATCCTTAACTAGAGGGGAGAAGCAATGAGTTAGAAATGTAGAAGCCAGAATGAAAGTACAGGAAAATAATGGGTTAAGGCAGAGATACAAGGCATTAAGAATACCAAGGAAAGCTGGAAAAAGAAGGGTAGAAGGTGGGTATAATCATTTAGATAGTCACTGGTCTGGTAAGGTCTATTTTCAAGAAAAGATGTGGGGTCCTCTTATTACGTTTTATACTTCTTTGATGAATCATAAAATATATTTTCAGTACTTTATAGCAATATTTGTTTTTCTTGTTGAATATTCTGTGAGCCTCATAATCACTTTGCATACGACACATTGCATTTATTATGCTGACCTTGGGAGATGGAGACAGTGGGATATCTAGACTAAATGCATCTTTCTTTATGACAAATCTATAATTAAAGCTGTCATTGTGAATTCTAAAGGCAATTAACAGTAATACTAATATGGAGATGTCTTTTATATTTAAATCCATCACACTGAGCATTTACATAAAGTGGCAATAAGGAATAACAAAACAAATGTGCAAGTATAGAAAATAAGGTAATAAAAACTGCAAGAGAGACTAAACTGATTTACCACATAAATAACAAACCGTAACAACACTTATAACCATTCTATTTACACTCTAGTAAACAAATCAATATGTATATGTATGGATATATGATGTCTATCTGCAATTACAATTCGATACAAAATAGATGTAGCAGTACATAATAAAAAGAAAATCTGGTCCTTAGAAGCAGAAGCGGTGTCTGAAAAATTAAGTACTCCCTTACTGCTTCAATAGGAATGGGGGGGGGGGGGTAATTAGCAGTCATGAGCTGCTAATCAAATGCCCTCGATGAAGTAATAAGTGTGACCACCTCTATAAAATCAGACATTTTGGCAGTTTGCTGGTCTGGAGTATTCAGGCATGTGTTAACACAATGGAAAGGATGAAAATGATCTTAGAGAAACAAACAATTGTTGCTGCCCTTCAGGCTGGGAAGGGTTATAAGGTAATTTACAGACAATTTGAAGCATATCATGAGAAAGATTATTCACAAATGGAAAACATTCAAGACAGTTAACAATCTTTCCAGGAATCAACATCCCAGCCATTAACTCCCCCCATCCAGATCAGAACATGCAACTCTCAGAGAAACTGCAAAAATCCTAACAGCTTCATCTAAGACGTCACAGGACTCAGCTAGCATGTTAAATGTTCAAGACAGTACAATTAGTAAAAAAAAAAAGACTGAAAAAGTATGCTTTATTTGGAAAGGTTGGCAGGAGAAACATATAAAATTTTGATTAAAAAAAATAACCATGGCAACACAACTTAGGTTTTCAGTGTTGCATCAGAACAAATAACGATACTTCTGGAACATGTCCATTGAACAGATAAGGCCAAAGTAGAGATGTCTGGCCATAATGCACAGTGTCACATTTCCACTATACAATAGCTAACGTTTGTCCGAAACTGGGACATCAATAGCAACAAAACAATAAATCCAAGTAGACCAACCAATGTATAACAGAATAGTGAAAAAGAAAGGTGTTGCAATGTCCTTGTCAACATCCAGCCCTCAACCCAATTGAAATGATGTGGCAAGACCTCATGAGAGCTGTGCATAAATGAATGCCTACCTGAATAAATTGAAAAACAAATGACATAAGAATGTACCCTAAATATTAAAGGGATTGTCCAGTTTCAGACACACATTGAGAGACAAATATTATTGTTTGTATTACGAAAACCTCTACAATTTTCCAGTATACTTTCTGTATCAATTCCTTATGGTTTTCTAGATCTCTGATGGACAGTTCATGGTTATGTGATGAACACACACAGGTCGTTCTGCCTTATAATGAGCTGTGCACCCGTGTGCAGAGATCTAGAAAACCGTGAGAAATCGATATAGAAAGTATATTGAAAAACTGTATAACTTTTCATTCTATAAACAATACCATTTGTCTGAAACTGGACAACCCCTTTAAGTTTTATTCATCCATTATATAGCCGCCAACTAGAGATGAGCGAATTGAAGCGGCAGACATGGAATTCGATCCAAATTTCAGGAAATATTCGATTCGCATCAAATCCGAATTTCCTCACGCTTCGTGGTAACGATTCGCATTTAGTTCAGAATTGCTGCTCTACATGGGGAAAGGAACTCTGGGAACGCGGGATCACCCACAATGCCATGAGTGCAGCCAATCAACAGCCAGCGCTGTGATGTCACATGCCTTTAACCCCTTCGCGAGCGCACACGGCATGTTTTACAGCTGCATCCAAGGTGTTAAATCCCCCCTTATCAGTTATGGAGCAGGGTGTTAGCTGTAACTGACACCTAACACCCTGACCCATAACAGATCCGGGGTTTTAACACCTTGGATGCTGCAGTCAAACATGACCGTGGCATCCAAGGGTTTCCGCCATTTTGCCGCCCACCCTGGTTCTCTGCAGCCAATAAATAGCTGTTTTTGTTACGCGGTTCGCCGCGATTTAATTCGGGTCGAATAGAATCATATCGCGAAATTCGGTGAAGTTCCTGAATCAAATTTTTCAATACTTCACTCATCTCTACTGCCAACCTTTGCCAGATAAGCCTAGGCGGTTCCTAACAAATAAGTGTTGTGTACCCACTAACCACTGTACTAGCATTGTTAATGGGGATACTTCTTGACTGGCAAAGTGAATGACTCAATTTTGAGGGGTAAACTGTAATTGTCACTGCGTCTGACAAATGGTCATATAGTTATTGGAGGTGCACTGGTCAATGTTCTGAAAATATAGCCAGTATTTAAAAGGTGAGGTTTCTTATTCTTTTTTTATTTTGTGGTCCTAAATTGATATTTGAAAGCTGTCAACTCTGATACATACAAAAGTTGAGTAAGAACTTGACTGTGAACTGTAACTACTCAGTAGTACCTACTGTAAATTATTAGATTCTATCGCACCGTTGTAATAAGCGGATTAGAGTTGTTGCGGGTATGCAAGTTTTAACACACTAGAGAATTTTTTTCATTCATTACATAACGTAAAATATTATTGAGAAATAGAGATAAGAGTAAAGATCTGTGTATGATAAACATATTCACTTTAATGTTGTGTTTTCTTTGGTTTCATACTTAACGCCTCCTCTCTCTTCCCTTCTACTTGTCACATACATTTGTCTTTACTTCACATCATTAGCTTGAAGTCATTTTTGTCCTGTTGCTGTGCTTCATTGTGTTAGAAATTAGTATCCCCAAATGAGACAATTTTAGCTTTGCTGAGAACACTATCAATTTCCTAGCTGAAAACAACTATCTATTTTTGTTCTCTCGAATCGAGGAAAATAGAATACCAAATTTGTTTGAGGAATAGAGGTTTTCAAATTTTGTAATCTTCTTTAGTGAGTTAACTAATAAAAAGTGACAGAGTGTTTGCAAATGTAGGTATGAACGTCTACCATAAACTGGAAGTCCTGTCTTTGGGTAAGGCCAATTAGTTTTGCTAGATCCCAGGTGGCAATGCTGCAGTGGACACGGTCTGCCCAAGAGAGAACGATGTGCTCAAAATATATGCTCTCTTGCAAGAAAACAATGCTAAGTAGGAATCTTGGTTTTTTTGCTCTGGTTTTGGGATATAATGTACTTTATATAGACAAAATGGAATATAGCTGGGGACCTAATGATTGATTCCTTTCAAGGAATTTTAAACAAATTAACTAATTTAAGTTTATTGTATTTCGAAAATTTACTTTATCACTCCTCTGCAGAAGGCACAATGCCAATATACCTTGAACAGAATGATTACACTTGCATACTGTTATTACCTTTCTATCAGGTTGCTATGCATTGCCTTTCTGCATGCCTTCTATATGATTTAGGTACTCCACTCAGTATCGCAGCAGTGGGAAGGAATAGTGTAAATAGTTCAATAGAGTCCACCCATCTCTATATAATACAATTTAGCAGAAATAATTTGAGATACTGTAAATGCATACATTTTTAAGTGTGTTACAGGGTACATGGAGACATTGTATGACAAGAATTGGGGGGAAATGAGCAGGACCTAAAGGCGGTTTTGACTTTTATTATTTTACAACATTTTTAGCTATTAAAATATAAGAAATTAATCAGAACTAATTTTTGATTAAAAAAAAAAAAAAAGTACTCTCTTGTCACAGAGCATGGATGACCTAATGGTCTAAAGTGCCACTTTTTCAAGTAAAAAAAAAAGTCACAAAGAATAAGGATTTATAGGTTTGACAATAAAAACATAAAAAATTTTATAGCATGGCCAATTCATTGCAAAAGCTAGACTATATCCAACTAAAAGCTCTCTTTATGATTATTATTGCTCCATATTCACCTTTGGCACACAGGTTTGCCAAATATAAAAGCACAAAAATGTAAAATTGCTAAAAGTACTTGTTAAACGTGCCTTAAAGAAAGTACTTGTTAAATGTGCCCGAACAAAAAGTACAAAGAAGGCATATTCTCAGTACAATGAATAGGTGTCTATGCTTCGATACAAAATGCATGATTGTTGAATTGTCAGTGAATGTGACCCAGACTAAAATGGAAGCTTGAACTGTGCACTAGTGGCTTAATAAGTGTTATGTTACCCTTTCAAAATACAATACTGAGTCAAAGGATACATGTAATGAAAAAGATCTCGTTTTTACTTTGTCGTTGTTATTCTGGATTCTTCCTTGAGGTTGACAGCAGGATACTTGATAAAGTCTAACAATCCAGGTTTCTTAAGCACTCTCTAAAATGCAATTTACATATGTCCTTTACTGTCAGGCAGAAGAATTAATACTCCTTTGTGTGACAGTGTTGCTACAGGCATAAAAATAGAGCTAGCAAATTTAGGTCACAAGTCCCAAAAAGAATCGTGTCAGCACTCCTGTGATATGGCTCCAGTGCCAAAAATTAGTGCTTAACTTTTTCTAAACTTTGATTAAAATATCAAAGTCAACTTAAATAAAAGGGCTAAAATAAAGATTTTTGCTTTGAGACAAGTCACCTGGAGAAAATGATGCAATACTTTGGAATAATAATAACCTTTTCTGAATATAATGTTCATTTTGGGCTTTGATCATTTACAAAATAAATTCTCTCAAAATGTATAAATACTAATGTGATGCTTTCTTAATATAATTTGATATTATGTTTCTGTGCTGTGCCCGCTATAAAAATGTTTATTAATGTAACCCATATTTGTTAACCTTATTAAGGCAGTACACGCGTTCTTTCTCATCTGTTCTCTTGCCTAGACTTGTCCAGATACTAGACAACATGACTGTCCAGTGATATATCGGCTATTCTATTTGTGTCTTTGTGCACCCAGATCGGAAATGGTCTTTCTCTCAGCACCCCTCCTGACCAGCTGCTTGAAGGGGACAAATGGCACTACTTAATAGATGGTGTGCAGGTACAATAAGTGATTTAAATAATGCAGATTTTTCAAACAGCTGATCAGCAGGAGGCTACAAGTCAACCACACAACAATATGAGATTTATCACCCATACTAACAGTACACCATCAATATTGTGATCCCAGGAAACCCCTTTAAATAGGACCTTTCACCACCTTCACCAACTCTTTGCATTCTTTAATTGGCATAGGCTTCATTCCACTGTTTTTTTTTTCTCTAGCCCCAGGCAGAATCAGCATGATGGCACCTATTGAAGGATATAAAGAGTTTGAGCAGGTGGAGGTGGTGCAATGTCCAATTTAGGCTAAGGCCCCACGTAGCGGGTCACAGCAAAAAAAAGTGCCGAGGGAAAAACTGCAGCGTCAACGCTTCACATTTTTTCCCACAGCGCTTTTCACAAAAAGTCTGCAGAGGTTTCTGCAGCGTTTCCGTAGGTATAATTGACATGCTGCGATTTCCAATACCACTACTGTTTTGGAAATCGCAATTTGTCTGCTGCGCATATTATTCTGAATTGTGTGGATGGGATTCACCGGGACTGTAAAACACCACATTTTTTTTTCAACAGCGTTGCCGCCATGGCCAGACCACAGCATTTACGCCATGTGGGGCACCCAGCCTTAAAGGGTTTTTCTCGTGTATATCTCTCTACTCAGGCCATTCACGTTCTTTGGTCACATGGCCATGCCGCTTTCTATTACACATTTAAATTAATGGATTTAACTGCAATACAAAGCATGGCCATAGTATAATGTATGTCATTGTGCTTGGTAAGAAATAAAAAGGACACAGCACTCATCCAAATGCTGCAACCTCTCCAAACAGCTAATCAGCAGAAGTGCCAGAACCCCACCAATTTCATATTGATCTATCCTAAAGACAGTTCATCAATATCGTAGTCCTGGAATACCCTTTTCAGCTTTACAAACTCTTCTATGTTACTCACATGGTAACTGTAGTGTAATGTAATGTAGCATGTTAGGTCAGTAGTATGTCACCATTCTTACATCCCCAAGCACAATGCCAAGTTGGTCTGTGGAGCAGTGGACACTTGTTCTGTGGACTGACAAATCACACCTTGCTATCTGGAAGTTTGAGGACAAGTCTGGGTTTGGAAAATACCAGGGGAATTCTGCCTGCTAGACTATCATTGTGCCAGCTATGAAGTTTGGCGGAGGTGGGATAATGTTGTGGGGATGTTTTTCAGTGGTTTGCCTAGGCCCTTTAGTTCTTCAGTATGATCAGACATTTGTATGCATCTAATTTTGTGGGAACAATTTAGGGAATACCCTTTTGTGTTCCATTATGAGAAAGGTCCATGACGACATGGTTGTGTGAGTTGAATGGGGTGAGGTAAAGGCTGTGTGTGGCCATTCAAATTCTTCCACCCCAAACACCATGGGAATGAACTAGAATGGAGATTGCAAGCCAGGCTCTCTCATCCAACATCAATGTTTGACCATACAATGATGAAATAGGCAAAATTTCTCACAGACACACTTCAAAACCTTGTAGAAAGTCTTCCCCGCTAATTGGAAGCCTCAATGGAGAGACCAAATCCATATTAATGCATAGGGGTGTAAAGTGGAAGGTGATAAAGGCTCCTGTATGTGTAATGTGTAGGAATGCCAAAACTTTTGCCCATATAGGGTATCTTCTGCAAGAACAAAAGATGGATCATGTTGAATTTCAGCATGATGATCCTTCTTTACCCTCTTTTATTGTGGGAACACTGCCACACATATTAGATAGTTAGCAGGACTTGCCAAAATTGGTTTAATGGTCTTCAACCTAAAAAAAGGAGGATAGGAATCTTGGATCTCAACACGCTGATTCTTTCAACCACAAAAGGAAAGAAGTTCATCACTAGTGGCCTGAGCAAAGCAAGCACATGTATGGGGGTCAGAAGCTGAAACTGTAAGCTAAAGAAAGCATTCAGCCAACAGTTGTCTATGGTATGGCAAACAATATGGGTGTTTTAGCCTCCATAACAGAAAAGTAATCTAATCAAACGGCAAATGTAAAGTCACATATCAAAGTCAATTGTGTGTTACACAGAAATTTCAGGGCTTATTATTTTTTCAAGAGAGCAACATAATTCTCAAGCAGAGACGATGAGAATTATAGCTAAGCGGGAGAGCCACACAAGTGAACTGCTTGAGGGTTGCCTGTTGTTGGTCACTGTTCTGTACACAGTTATGGAAAGATTATATTTACCTCCAGTGGCGCGTCCAAAGGCAAATACATTTTCTGCCAGAGGAATAAATTAAGATAAACACTTCAACATTTTTCTGAGATCAAGAAAAAACAAACACTCATGGCTGTGAGTACGTATTCAATGCAGATTACTTTCAAGGACATGCAAATAGCAATACCCAAATGGCTTCTGGGACAGACAAATACAGAAAGATTTATTCATATAAATAATACAAAAAACGTTATTCCAAAGTACTTCTTCTCCTTTGTGGCACTGCACAGTTCAAGTACTATGTAACCTTTTATTTGTCCTTGAATAATGTTGGCGAACATATCAAGTGTGTTCCCAAAGAGAAGAATAAAAACAGTTCAGCCTAAATGTCTCAGGGTATACAATGAAACTGCCATAGTTATATAATACCAAGTTAAAGACATGTCAGGCCAGATTAAAACTTCTTTAACATGCTTGAAAATGAAACTGATTGTGCTAATAATATGTTTTCAGTACCATAGCGGTCTCCATGTCCTGCTACACTTCTGGGTTGGTTCTGAGCGACAAGGGAAGAATGCTTACCCTTCCCCCTTCCTGTGTCAGCACATGACTAGTGACATGTTTGGAGTGGGCAGTCAATGTAGCTTTGTTCAATAACTAAGTCAGCACCCTTCTCCATTATGGCTTAGCAGATTATGCACCCATTATCATGCTATCCTCTCAAATTGGCTCAATATGTCTACATATATTATGTGGGATGGATTATGTGTTATAGGTAATCTATAACATAACCTACTGATTCTTCCAATTTAGAAATGGAGATCGATATGAAGATTTAGATAACCTTCCTTGTCGCAATCTTCAAACCAGTATTTAAGACAAAGTGGGACACAAATTATTAGTCTGTGCAGATTATTTTAGGATTATAAAATTAATAAAATAAGCTTTGTTTTTAGTATATTTACGTACAGATGTGTCCTCCCCAACCTGTCCTTTTGCCTGGGCATGTTCAGATATGTTTATCCATAAGATAAGAGGATAAACTGCTGATGATAGGAGTCTGGCTGCTGAGATCCCCACCGATCCTGAGAATGGGGCTGTTTACCCTGTTGTGAATGCAGCTGTGGCGAAGTCAGCTGCAACCCTGGTGGAAACAGACACATTTCTGCCCCCATTCTCTTCAATTTTAGTGCTGGTGATAGAGAAAGTACTGTACTTGGTGATCTCTTGTTCTGATATAAGTAAATGGGAATAGGTGTAAGTCTGCATCCACTGAAATCATATTCACACTGCAGCCTTTCAAGACTTATGTTAGTATGTTGTGATAATGTATTGAATTGATTTTATGAGAAATTGGATTCTTAAACCAAATTGGAGATCAGATATATGTTAACGAAATATATGTATCTAATGATGTCATTCTAAGGGGTCAGTACTATGTGACCCACATCATTCTTCCAAAATTCTTCTCTCAAAGAAAAACATCAGGGAAAGACTGACATTCTGCAGGAAATACAGGGATTGGACTGCAGTAAAGTCACTTTCACTTATGAGGCCCCATCAGATAGTCTGGGACATCTGGAAGAATGATTATGAAGGTGAGCACCACTATGGGGTCCTGTGTCTTGCCAACAGTAAAGCACCTTAAAACCAATCGTTTTTCATCCAAGGAAGTGGGCCCACAATTTTGCCTAAGAACACTGCCATGAATAAAGAAAGGCATCTAAACATCCTATAAGAGCAGCCTCTCCCAAAGATCCAGACGCAATCTGGTGATTAACAAATCACTCATGATGGATACCATGTCATAAGGCAAAAATGATAACTAAGTGGTTCGGTGAAAAACAACATTGACATTTTGGGTCCATGGCCGGGAAACTCCCCAGATCTCAATCAGCGGGTGGACAAACAAAAACACAATAATTGTAATAAACTTTGAGCACGGATTAGGCAAGTAGAAGTTACCATCAGCCAGGATATGGCCCAGCATTATGTAGTTATCAATAAAAGTGTAAAAACTTGAATGAAATGCTTAGAATTGTACTTCAGTATACCATAGAAACACCTGACTAAAAGATCTAAAAACAATGGAGCAACAAATGAGTGTGAAAACCAAAATTTGTGTCAGTCTGAAAACTTTATATAGATTATATATAGATGTGGCCATCTTCAACTTGAATCTGATAACTTGGTGTATTGCGATAGCTCACCACAAAATCCATTGAAATTTTTCCAATGGAAAAATTTGACTTTAAGTGTTTAGCAACTGTTTAGTTTTAGTTAACATGCTAAACATTAATATATATACATGCTAAACATTAATATATATAATGTATATATATTAAAGAAATGATATATACATTTTAAGAATTTAAAACCTATGTAACTTGTACTAGACCCTAAGGTTTCTATCCATAATATAAAAATACTATATTGATGCTATTTTACTGTATATGAAGTCGGCAATTCCCAATGCACACCAGTTTTTCTAAATGGTTAGATAAAGAATTAGTCATGCCTGAACAATTGGCACATAATGAATTAAACTAATTAGTATTCAGTGTCAGTCTTCCTATTATACAGGCCTTAGTATTTACTCTGGACTGCCAATATGTAACTATTCTTATTGTCAGCTTTTATCGACTCATTACAGTTATATTACTTTATCCTTGCGTATAATTGACAGCATAGACTGGAAGACCAATTTTGCGGATCACATTCTGAAAATGAAATTTAATGAACAAACAGTCATTTCATTGGGAGTGGATAATTAATACATTGGATTTTAGTAGTGAAATGGACGTCTTCTTTCTTAATGTACGCTATTTGGAAGATAAGAGGTCTATTGATTCTGCTTTTTTATTAGCAAGACAAGAGTCATATACTCCATAAGGGGAAAACCCAACCAAAATGCGCAAAAAGCAGATGTAAACTTATCTACACAGTATCATTATAGTGACTGACATGTCAATGATCAATTCTCTTTTTGCTTCTGCTTATGGAAATTGCAAACATGGGGTCTCTATTTTTCTTGAATATGTATCAAGCAGGTACACTGAACCAGTAAAGTGTTTTTAGTTCCTAATAGGCCAATACTTAAGCACAGATCTTACAGATCTTTCCATAGATGAACTTGTAAAAGTGACTGATTAATATTGACTGTCGGTGACTGTGTCTGTATCATTTACCAGGTCTGTCAATAAAATCAGTCACTAGACTCCTCTGTGGTTTAAGTTTCCATCAATACTTGCAACACATATTTTATAGCATAAATCCACAATAGTGTATAAGCAGCAAACATTTATTTAGTGATTTATATTTTCTTCTTTTCATATTTCATATTTTCTTTTATGAATTGATTCTTTTCCAACAAGCAATCATTGGAATGGATATTTATATTCTGATTTCATCTATTCTGAGATTTTGGGTTAAACCATATTGAACAGTGTAAAAGCAATAAAGCTATCCATTTGACCAGTTGTACATACACATGGCATATTGATAGATATTGACCACAACTCCGTTCCTTGAATCAATGGCCATTACTCTAAATGTAAGCATCCCAGGAAAAGAATATGGCCAAAGAAGAGAATTTAACTGAAAGGCTACAATTAGTAATATTAGATGCAGCCCATGGATATGGGTGTCACTATTTCCAGGAGAAAATTTGACACTAGTGCAGTGATCTTATAGTTGGGTGGGAATTCCCAGTAACTTACAAATATGTGAAGGATGCAATTATTATGGTAGCACTGCTTTAAAGGGTGTTTGTCAGGTCGTAACTATGATTGGTTTGGGATGTATTTAATGCTAGCAGAACATACTGTTGTAGTCACAGACTGATTATACAATAAAGAAGTTATAATCTTTTTATGCATATGCAAATCAATCAACAAGTCTCCTCTGCAATTCGTGCCTGATGTCTCTCTTTTATCCATGATTGATATGCTCAGCCTGAGTCTGTATCACAATTTTCTGTAGGCAAATCTGGCAAATCATCCCTACCCCTGAAGCACTTTCACATGGATCTGCATATCCATAAAAAGATGATTCTCTCCTTAGGATAGGCCATCAATATTAGACCTGCAGGGGTCTGACAGCCCTGATGCCTGCAGATCATCTGTCCCGAGTCAGCACAGCTCCTGTATTGTTGACATTCCGGGAGCCATACTGCTCAATTACCATACAAATTGTAGCGGCGAGTGTAACTATTGCAGCGCTGTCCCATTGAAGTCTATAGGACTCTCTACCTACACTCGCCACTACGGTTTGTACGGCGAGTGAGTAGCATGGCTCCTGGAATGTAAAAAAGCTGATCTGCAGGGGTCTTAGTTTTCAGACCCCGAAAGATCTAATATTGATATTGATGCTCTCAATAACCCCTTTAAGTATAAAGCATAATTTTTCCTTTTTTTTCGTTGCCACATTCCAAAAACCTTACTTTTTTTTCTGTTGATGTGGCCATATGAGGGACTTCATTTTTTTTTTTGTGGGATTATGTGAATTTTGCAGTATGTATTTTTACATTTTTCATATGCATATTCCTGTTGTAAAAGTGTCACAGGTAATTTACAGTATTAGAACCTCTCTCTGGTAGGTGATATTAAAACTAATGTGATGGCAGCCATGGGGCCCAGACAGCCATGGAGTCCATTGTTAGGTGTTATCAGAATCCTAGCTGTTAGTAATTGCTCAGGCAACAACCACGAGAGCTTGGCTATAACTATAATGTACAATGGGAATGGGATGCTATAATTAACTGTATTCCCCCACATACAGTACAAAATATGTATTGTTGCCTTTTAGATGAAATTCCCCTTGTGGTAAATCCCACCCGCTGTGACAAGTATAAATGTAATCATAAGATACTTGCACTTAGTATCTGTACAGTCATGGCCAAAAGTTTTGAGAATGACACAAATATTATATTTTCACATGATCTGCTGCCCTCTGGTTTTTATGTGTGTTTGTCAGATGTTTTTATCACATACAGAAATATAATTGCATTCATATTATGAGTAACAGAAGCTTATATTGACAGTTAGAATGAGTTAATGCAGCAAGTCAATATTTGCAGTGTTGACCCTTCTTCTTCAGGACCTCTGCAATTCTCCCTGGCATGCTCTCAATCAACTTCTGGACCAAATCCTGACTGATAGCAGTCCATTCTTGCAGAATCAATGCTTTAATTTTGTCTGAATTTGTTGGTTTTTGTTTGTCCACCCGTCTCTTGATGATTGACCACAAGTTCTCAATGGGATTAAGATCTGGGGAGTTTCCAGGCCATGGACCCAAAATCTCTATGTTTTGTTCCCTGAGCCATTTAGTTATCACCTTTGCTTTATGGCAAGGTGCTCCATCATGCTGGAAAAGGCATTGTTGAGCGCCAAACTGCTCTTGGACGGTTGGGAGAAGTTGCTCTTGGAGGACATTCTGGTACCTTTCTTTATTCATGGCTGTGTTTTTAGGCAAGACTGTGAGAGAGAGCCGATTCCCTTGGCTGAGAAGCAACCCCACACATGAATGGTTTCAGGATGCTTTACAGTTGGCATGAGACAAGACTGGTGGTAGCGCTCACCTCTTCTTCTCCGAATAAGCTGTTTTCCAGATGTTCCAAACAATCCAAAAGGGGATTCATCAGAGAAAATGACTTTACCCCAGTCCTCAGCAGTCCACTCCCTGTACCTTTTGCAGAATATCAGTCTGTCCCTGATGTTTTTTCTGGAGAGAAGTGGCTTCTTTGCTGCCCTCCTTGAGACCAGGCCTTGCTCCAAGAGTCTCCGCCTCACAGTGCGTGCAGATGCACTCACACCTGCCTGCTGCCATTCCTCAACAAGCTCTGCACTGCCGGTAGCCCGATCCCGCAGCTGAAACACTTTTAAGAGACGGTCCTGCCACTTGCTGGTCTTTCTTGGGTGCCCTGGAGCCTTTTTGGCACCAATGGAACCTCTCTCCTTGAAGTTCTTGATGATGCGATAGATTGTTGACTGAGGTGCAATCTTTCTAGCTGCAATACTCTTCCCAGTTAGGCCATTTTTGTGCAGTGCAATGATGACTGCACGTGTTTCTTTAGAGATAACCATGGTTAACAGAAGAGAAACAATGATGGCAAGCACCAGCCTCCTTTTAAAGTGTCCAGTGGTGTCATTCTTACTTAATCATGACAGATTGATCTCCAGCCCTGTCCTCATCAACACCCACACCTGTGTTAATGGAGCAATCACTGAAACGATGTTAGGTGGTCCTTTTAAGGCAGGGCTGCAATGATGTTGAAATGTGTTTTGGGGGATAAAGTTCATTTTCTAGGCAAATATTGACTTTGCAAGTAATTGCTGTTAAGCTGATCACTCTTTATAACATTCTGGAGTATATGCAAATTGCCATTAGAAAAACTGAAGCAGTAGACTTTGTAAAAATTAATATTTGTATCATTCTCAAAACTTTTGGCCATGACTGTACTGTATATTCACAGATAGTGGCTGGAGACGGGCTTATACAGCTTTAGTTATATGACCTTGTTTATTAAAAGATGGCTGGACCATTGTACCAAACAAGCCCTCTTACCTCTTGTGTCTCCCTATTTCCTCATAGAATGTAAGTTCTCATGAGCAGGGCCCTCACTCCTGTTGTTTGATCTCTTTTTTTTTTTTTGTCACATTGTAATGTCAAATACTTTCTGTTCATGTGTCCTCTGATTTGTTAAGTGCTGCGGAATATGTTGGCGCTATATAAAGTTATTATTAGTAGTAATAGTAGTAGTAGTAGTAGTAGTAGTAGTAGTAGTAGTAGATTTCAGGCATCCAGTCATAAGTAATAAAAGTGTAGATTTTCTTTAAGCTAGTTTAGGGAATAATTATAGTGAATTGCAGAAAGCTAGTTGCACTAAAATATCTGAGCAAATATAGCGTAGAATCTTGAGCAAGCGATATTACCGGATACCTTTATTTTTCTTCATAACAGAAATTATTATGCACAAACAGTTTAATACTCAGCAGCTTCATTGTAGACAAAAGTATAGCAGGTTTGATTTTAAGGTTCACTTGGGAACATTTACTATGTCATTGTGATGAAATATTTTTTTCCTAGTAGCTGTACACTGCTGATGATAATTTGCTTAGTTTTAGCAGCCTCATATAAAAGACAGGTAAAGAGCGTAGTCTATTTAATTGCACAGTGACAAACTACACCAGATCCTGTATATGCTTTGCACTGTTTGCATGGTTTTAATGCTGATTTTTTATTATATCTAATCATCGGGATAAATTGTACTTCATTCTGCCCTAATGAAAAGTCAGTATTTCTTTGGAGAATTAGCCCGCAGGTCAGATTCTCTTGGATGCACGGTTATAGGCATAATGCTTGTAATGGTGCCAAAACAACAGAAGACACTATCTCAATTTGCATGTTTAGAATATTGTGGTTTATTATTGTGCAGTCGGCCTGGAAACATGAAATAAGAAATGGATGCGGAATTAATCCTAATGAGTTTAAGACCAAATTTAATTTAGTAGTCACTGGATTATGCTGATCTCTTAACCAGAATCCCTTTTAATACCACTAACTCTGAGGCTATGTTCAGACTGACATTATAGGATCCAAGTTGATTCTGCCATGATACATTTCATAGATCTATTTTTTCCCACTCATTGACTTATGATTAGTCTGTCACATTTCCTTCGTTTTTTTATTGTATAGGATAGTACAACATGCTATGCCAGGGGCATTTACATGAGCAATGGGGTCCAATAGCAAATTTCACCATTATGATCCCAGGATCTGATACTCAGGACAGAAGGGCCAGATGATTATTTACCCTTCCAACCCCTTGTGCAAACAGTGATCTTTGTTTTAAGTGGAATCCCACTAAACTTCTTACAACCAGAAAGTAGCCAAGCCCGCCCCTCCTCTTCAAAGGTCTCAGAGCTGCATGAGCTCTTTCTTAAACATGTATACCCTTGTCCTATACCAGGGGTAGGCAACCTTTGGCACTCCAGCTGTTGTAAAACTACAACTCCCAGCATGTATACTTTCTCTGCTGTTCTTGGAACTCCCATGGAAGTGAATGGAGCATGTTGGGAGTTGTAGTTTCACAGCAGCTGGAGTGCCGAAGGTTGCTGACCCTGGCCTATACTATTCAGGTCTTTAAAAAGCAACTGATACTTGTTAGATCTCGAACAAAGTTATATGTGGAAATTATCAGAAAGCACAAAACACAACAATAATTTGATAGCTATAATGTTAAGGTTATATTCATCATTGATCACAGGAAAGAGACAGAGGCTTGGGACTGAGGCCCGATTCACATCTGCGTTCAGGCCATTCCGTTACCCTCTCTGCATGAAAGATGCAGAGAGAAATGTCCTGCAAGCAGCACTTTTCTCTCCACATTTTTTGTGCGGAAACCACACAGACCCCATTAGAGTCTAAAGGGGTCTGCCGGTTTCCTAAGGTAACCACTTTTTTATGCGGATTAGGTTTCCATTTGGGGGGTCCCCAAGCGGACTCCCCGAACGGAAATCCATGCGCAGATGTTAACCTGGCCTGAGTCAATCAGGTACCCTGTCTGATGGATTTTATAGGGTGTTCATGTAACCTACTTTACTTTTACAACTAAAGTTGTGAAATTTGTATACACCTTTTCAACTCAAAAATTTGAATAATATATGTGTTTTAGCATCAGTCGATGGCAACTTTTCAAGATAGCCGAAAAATATATTTTACTCATACTGTTTAATGTATGGTACTTGTGATACATCAATGCTGTAGAAAGAGCATAACAACTGAGATATGATTATGGATGTATACTTTGTAATGTTATTTCATTTCTTAGGCCGCCTCCTGTGAGTGAATCTGCCCCTATTGGCACTACAGTTACTGTAGTAACGGCCGCAGCCTTAAACCAGACTATTGTGTATTCTATTGTCTCAGGGAATGATCAAGGTAAACTATTTAATTGTTGGACATTTTTTTTAATTTAATGTGTACTGGAGTGAAAAACATGTTTATAAGAAGGGTATTTGTTTTTATGTCTTTTATATTGATATTTTTTTTTTTTACCTATTTACGGCAGAATTTCAATATAGAGTTTTCCAGTGAGATATATTAGAATATAGTCTAAGTTCTTTTTTTACTAAGAGCTCATGTACATCATCTTATAATAAATTTATACAACCTCTGAACTGGGATGTCCTATAGCTTCCTTTCATCACATTTTATACAGAAACATACAGATATTGTTACATGCTCTAGTGGAGCCATGAGTGGATGTATTCTTATCCTAAAATCATTGGTTCTAGGGTAGAATACAAATATGTTCTTCCCTACCCTTTCTTTTTGACATATACAGAGATATGGCACAAAATTACCAGCCTTTAAAATAACACAATTTCATAATATTGTGTAATGAGATATCTATCCTATAATATGGCCACCCAGTGCTAATACTGTGAATTGCACCTTGTCAAGGATTTTGCTAGCAAAATTTCATTGAATTTGTTTCATGCAAAATTGAGTTTTATGTGAGTCACATCTGTATCTCTATAATATGGTGCCTTACACAAGGGCAAAGGTTTATTGCACATACAGTAGGATCTGCCATGTACATGACACCAAAGTGTCCTCATTCTAATTCATATGTTCTTACCTTATTTTTATAGTGGATGGGTATAAAGTAATATATAAGAAATTAAATAATCCCAACAGCAGGAGATGAATAATGTATAGTGACCTTGTGAGTGCAATAACAATGTGTCATAGGCAATGTATGGTGTAGGATAAAAGGTGTGTGTGTATATATATATACACACACACACCCTTTTTATCCTACACCATACATTGCCTATGACACATTGTTATTGCACTCACAAGGTCACATACACATACTTATGTATATATATACTGCAGAGTAGGAGGTTAACAGTAGTAGAATAGAATCCCAGTATCAATTTTGAAGGATACAGAATGTTTATAATAAACAGATATGACTTTATAAAGCAAAGTTCATGGATACAGTTTATTGCATTCACATACTGTTGGTGGAATGGATAGCCATGCATCTCCTCACCTTGCTCTTTATAACAGTTGCTTTGTTGATATACATGATATGTTGCCTATCAACCTTGGAGTTATAATGAACTTCAGTTTATAACTAACATTTTCCAGTGTATAGAAGATAATTCCCCAGAATACTTTTGTCATGGTTTGCAACATGAACGAAAGACGTATGCTATGTGCGCTCAGGAAGAGTTGTCATTGTTTAATGGAAACAATCCCACGAGATGAGCTGCAAAAAAAAGGAGGGAGGGAAAATGCAGAGAATAAGAGATAAAAAGAAAATTTACAACTGGGAAAAGTCATTCACATATAAAATAAAGAGAGCGGGTTTGCACATACACGCCAGAAATGATTAATGTTACCATCTTCTTTCTGGAAGTGTTGTGACATTTAATTGAATAGAAATCCCACTGAACCAAGGTTCATTCAACACTGAAAGGTTTATTATTTGTATTGTTTTGCATAGGAGAAAGCTTGAAATGACTTTTCTTGTGCAGATCTGTGTCACCTGGCAATTAGCCTTGTAATCTTCAAAGTCATTTCAGCATCTAGTGCAGCAGGACTACTAACTGACTCTGAACTGCACTGGGCTTTTCTAATTGCCTTCTATATAACATGAGCATTGTGCTGGACGACTGAATTTTCCCTCTAAAGCTCTAGATGGAATACATTATTTTAAGCAGCCAGCAAGAAGAAATTTTCAGAGTAGTCTGTGCAATCGGGTAACATTGAAATGTACTATTTGGAATTGTTAACTCCATATACATTAAAAATTATTATTTTATGTTACATTATACGTCCATGTCATGGACCACGATGGTCTGCCACACCAATGGTTCCCCCTGGATCTGATTCAACTTGGAATCTCTATTGATGAAATGTCAATGGTCTGATGGCCAAATGTTTATTTCCAGATCGAAGATTCCAAGTTACAGAGTACAGAGCTCTAGGGGACTGCCCAGACTTCTTTCTTCAAATGGATAGGCATCACAGCTCATGAACCCCCATACATGGAAATAATAAAAAAATGAATAACTATTTTAGTATTACAGATAACTTGATGTGAATCTGACATTTATATAGTCAGGCTTTTTTGTGGTCCAAAGATATATTCTTATACTTGTATTTGCCAAGACTTTAAAACTGAATATGGTATAATGAACATTAAAGGAAAATATCATCCTACAATTATGGGAAATTGATAAAAATTCTGTTCCATCTTTGGCTGGTTGCCAGATAAAGGGGAGAGCCTTAATAATTTATTTTGTCCTACTGCAGACAAGGATGAGATAGATGGCTCCTGCTCCAGCTAGTTGTCTTGCAGCCAAACACAGGACAGTGAGGAGGAGGAGGACATGGCAGGGCTACTTGGATACATAGAGAATATTTCTTTATATTTCAGAGAGGAGATGATGGTAGAAAGGGTTGGGATTTGTAAAAACTATTTTGTGCATACTGGGGGAATTTATCATTCCCTGTAAGACAGAAAACTGACATAGAGGGAAGATATTAAGGTACATGTTTAGCAGAAAGCCCTATCTTGCGCTAAATGTGTGTCCCAATCCACCCCTCGCCTGCCACTTTCTGTGAGTGTGGTCATTGCATAGTGAGGATCAGGGTGTGCCGGCCTGGCTGATTTACTAAAACTCTCGCCAGTTTCCTGCATAAAGTTAGAATGGTAATCTAGATGATTTCCATTCTGGCGCCAGGGCCTCTGACCACCACAGCCTCCCCCTAAATCTCTTGGTCCCTGCGCCAGTCAGCCAATTATAAAGACTTGTGTAAGATATACCAGTCTTAATAAATTTGCCCCATTTTGATTAGTGTTCTTAGTGTTCTTTTTGGATTACCAAAAACTTTAAAATTTCGATAAACAGTTCATTTCTATCCTAGAATATTTGTCAAGCAGAGAAAGAATTAATCATTTGGTTACTTGATTTCATTAATCTAGCATTTCTCATCTTAGATTTTCTATATTTATTTCTGAAATAATCTTCTTAAACCTTTCCTCTCAATGCAGGTATATTTGCCATTGATAACATCACAGGGGTTATCTTTGTCGTAAAGCCACTAGACTATGAAAATACTACAAGCTATGAACTCAGAATTCAAGCCGATTCTATGCAAGTAGCTAGATTTAATCTACGAGCAGCTTCTAAAAGTAAGTTACAGTTCATTTACTGTGAAAGTGATGTTTCTCTTCATAAATTTCAGAACATTTTTTAAGAAACAGACATTCTCGTCTCACCGAGGACAGTATGCCCTGACTTGTATGTGATTAGATCCCATTTTTTTTTAGACTTCGGACAAATATATTTTCAAAGTACAGGAAAGAACTGAATATATGTCTGTGTTGTTGCAGATATAAAGTTTCAGCTAACTTATTGTAGCCTATGAATATGTCCTCTTTATCTTATTTATTTATCCATCTGCTCGACTGTAGACTAAAATATAGCGGCGGATTCAGTCAGCCAGGCAGAGAGCTATTACCTTTGAGAGTTTTATTTCCATTTGCTTCTGACATGGGTACATTATGTTAATGACAATATTGATAACTATCAATTAAAATAGGTGTAGATATAAATAAAACTGAATTAGGTAATTCTTTATTTAGAATAATATGATATGGATGGTAAATGCTGTGCCAGACTGCAAAGGAGAATACAGGTAGCCAAACAGTCAATGGGAATGGACTTAAAGGGGGTGTCTTGAATTTTTTATTCATAGCCTATCCTTAGGGAACAATGGTAGGCCGCAGGCATTAGCTGTTTTGTCTGGGGGGATGGGGGTCTGATCAGATATTTATGACCTATATCCTAAGGATAGGCCATAAATAAAAAAAAAAAAATTCCTGGACAACCCCCTTATAGGAAATTTAGCGAAGAAAAATATGGTGGTCTATATGTTTCATTCTTCCTTGTGTGACAACTTGGGGGAATTAGACTCAAAATGGCGGCTTTTCCTGGTCCGGACAGCGGTGGTTCGTGGTACTTGGCGCCGGAAAGATAGCTTTCAGACGGTCCAAGCGTAAAATAAAACTGGCTTTATTCAGCTTAACTGCAACATAACAAAACAACAACAAACCTATGCCACAGTTAGGGCCTAACTCACTCCTTGAGCCCCTAACTAGCCTGACTATTGCTCAGCTCCAGCAACAGACCCCTGTGGACCCCAGCCCTTCTGGGACAGAGCGTCTCTCTCTGTCCTTAGCTGGTCCACCATCTCCTAGTCTGACTCCTGCTCAACTCTAGCAAAAGTCCCCGGTGGACCTCAGCCCTCCTGGCACAGACCGTCTATCTGTCCAGCTGGGTCCACCATCTCCTGCTCCAAGCAGGATACTCCAGTCCTCTGGAGTTACACGCCACGCCCATAAAGACGTGGCTGAGAGCTTTTTCTGGCCTGGGTCTGGGTCGCTCAACAGTGCCCTCTGGTTCACATACTCACACTTGATATGCTGAATTCATCACTACATTTGACTGTTTGAACAACATCTTGATGGTTTGATACCATTGATTGAAACTCCAGTAGATGTAAGAGTTCACATGAGTGATTCTAAACTAGGAATGGCAAATTATGTACCCATCATTTTTATAAACTTCTTACATGCCATAGTGACATATTAGACATTTTGAGTGGTTACGTTCGGGGTGATGAGACCCCATTGATTGCATAAATGAAGAGGCAGGAGTGCTCAACTGAATGCTTTAACCCTTTGGTTCTACTTGGCTCTCCAATCAAGTGGTTTCTGGATTTATAGGAAGTTCATAGACTCTCTATGATTTCATACACACTCGCTATTCTTTCTGAAGAGAAACAAACAAAGCCGAACAGAGACGAAGGAGCACAGCGCAAAGATGAGCGATTCTGCCTCTTCATTTTAGTGATTATGGAAATCTCCGCAACTGGAACCCCCCTGATCAAAACCTCTGACATGTCAGAACTTTGTAAAAACAATAGGTAACCCTTAATCTCCTACGGGAACGAGGTTTGGAATTCATTAATTTGTGTGATATGGATATCAAGATAGATGGTTACAGATAGCCATCTGTAACCATATTAAAAATAAAAAAAAAACATCTTTATACTTACCAGCGGCTGTATTCTCAACACCAGCACAGTTCCTTAGTCAAGCCAGAGGCGTACACCTCGGCTTCAGTGCATATGTGCCAAACCCCAGGTGCATGCGTAGTGAAGCCTGTACCTGGGAGCACCAGCAATGAGACTCGGCGGACTCATCTCTAGGTATAGAAGTTTATTTTTTAAATCCAGTCATGGACAGTGCTCCATTAGGTTTATTTGGACACTAAATTAAGGTCCATAAGAACCTGCCTGTAGGTATATTAGTGTCCCAAATCGACCTGACAGGTCGAAGGTTCCCTTCAAGTAAGTGTAACCACTTACCAGCTGATTGGGAGGTTTTACTCATTTCCGATTGTGCGGTTCTGCAGGTTATCCAATGGCCAGTAATAAGGAAAAGCCCATAATCAATTAGTCCTTTCACTTGCCTACATGAAAGCACCAGAAACCCCAGCACTGACTGCGGCTGGAACACTGTGCGGCAACAGTCTTACTGTGTGTGTTGGAACACATTACTGGCCAATGAAGTCCTATAATTTCTTAGTCTAGTTAATGCACTTTCATTGTGGCAAAGATCGTTCATTCAATTTTTGAGTTCAGTAAATTATTAAAAAGTAATGATTACTTTTATTTGAATGAATTTTAGATAGGAATGCATGTAAAATATTAATACATTCATTTTAAAATTCATTTCAAATGTATATCAAATATTTAATGCATTTATGAAGTCTAAAATAATCAAAATAGTTTGTGAACAGATGTATTAAACTTCATCATTATGGTGATTTGCATGTTTTGTCTATCATTGCTGTCATCGCATAGTACACATATGGTAAAAAGAGAATTAAATCCTAGATTTACATTAAGAAGGGACCAAAATCACAGAAATCCTGGATATAAAAACTGAAAAGGACATTTTCACCATAATCAATACCCTTTACAATTATCTATGCATCTGTCCAGGGCATAATTTTCTAAACTGTTCATGACATTGAGATCCAGAGTCTCAGGATTTATAATTTCTGCACCAGCCCTGCTGACAAATGGCCGCCTTTGTCTGTCAAGATTTTAATATAATCATAATATACATTTTACTTAAATCCCATTTATTTAGCACACATTTGTTTGGATATTATGCTAATCTGGTATGTAGCAAAAGTCCCATGCTGGATTAGAAGGAAATTATCTGGTAGTCTGCATGGCAGAAACATAATTTAAATGTGGGGAGGAAAAATGGACAGATGTTAAGGTTTTCCATGAATAACACATATACACTATCAATATAAAAGCAGATAACTGTCTGATCACTACGGGTTTGACTGCTGGGCCATCAGCATTCACAAAAATGAGGGTTCACAAGTCTCTAGTGTAACTGTAGTGGTTGTATGCATGCGTGACCACTGCTGCCTTCACTTTTTTAGGACTGACGGAGGACTGTACTGCTATCTCCATCACAATACTACTGCTTCATTCAGACGATGGAAAAAAAGAACACATTTATTGTAGCCTCTGCGGAAACGCAGCTTTTTTTGTTGCAGATTTTGTTGCGGTTTTTTGAGCCAAAGCCAAGAATGTCTACGAAAGGAATGGGAACTATATAGGAAGTTCTTATATTTCTCCCTTCTGCTCATTCCACTCCTGGCTTTGGCTCAAAAAAACGCAACAAAATCTGCAACAAAAAAAAGCTGCGTTTCCGCTACGTGGGGCCTTAGCCTTAGACTAAGGCCCCACATTACAGAAATGCTGCTTTTTTCGTTGCAATTTTTGAAGCAATAACAAATATCTAGGAAGCACTTATACTTCTCCCATCTGCTCAATATATTCTTTGGTTAAAAAAAAAAAAAATAAAAAAAAACGCAGAAAAATCTGCAACAAAAAAAGCAGCTTTTCTGCAACATGGAATGCCTGTAAATTGCCGCAGAATATGCTGGCGCTATACAAGTAAGCTAAATAAAATAAACTCATGAGCACACTAGATGATCTACACATTACTGCCCTAAGCTCAATTTATATGGCCATAATATGTCCATATTATACTATAAGTTCAGGTCATTAGACCCCCAGCTGGGAGTTGTAGCTGTAATACAGGCCACATAATATAGCGTTATTATGTCTGTGTGAATCCATTGCTATCATAGGTTTTATTGTGTGTCATAAAAAGCTATTAACCCCTTCCTGACATCAGCTACACACGTACTATGCACCAGGAAGTTGTTCCTACATTGTGCTCTACATGGAAAGTGCAAGATGGCGCTGAATCAGGAGTTAAACTTGTGCTAATAATAGCAGGGTGTCATCTGTAAATTTACAGCTGACTCCTTCCTGCAGCACCCACCATCAGAGACAACTTTGATCATTAAATGCCAAAGCATGTAAGTGTTCTTCTAATAGGATGTCTGTCAGTGTCATGCTGGCAGCCATAATACACTTTTCCCATTTAAATATCCCTTATTATGTTATAAAAACCCCCCATAAAAGCAATATATATTTGGTATTGCAGAGTCTGTACTATAAAGTGATTACATTATTTATCCCAGTCGGTGAATGCAGCAAAAAACTAAAAAAGTTAAAAACCATGTTATTGCAAAATTATATAATTTAGGTATTGCCACATTTTTAATCACCCCCAGACGTAATAAAAATCAGTCCAGACTTTATAGGTACTCCAAAATGTTTCAAGGATCATGGATAGTTATATAGCTTACAGTATAAAGGAATTATTTGCTGAAAATGTTCTGTATCCTCACAATTCTTGTCTATGGACAATATGAGGGTTAACAGGCAAAACACCTGTAGCACCACATCTGCTCTCAAAGACAGACAGTAAAAGTTATTTTTTTTTCTTTTAAGTTGATATTTAAAAAAAAAAAATAAATAAAACTCCGTTTTCCATTTAAACAACCTATATTATGTAAACTAATTGAAAGAAAAGTGTAAAAAAACAACACATATTTGTATTATCCTGTAAAATTCTAGTCCTCATACAGCTATATTAACAGAAAAAAAAAACATTTATAGCTTGTTAAATGCAACCATGAAAACAAAACAAGAGGTTTCATTAATGGTAAAAATTGTCTGGACAACATATTTACATTTACATTGGTTTTGACAAATCTCTCCCATTGTATCCACCATATAGTATTTTCAATAGTCATAAGAGGTAAAAGCATGGCAGATGTTCATCCTGCAGCTACAGCTATAAATATTTTGGATTTGCCTTCTACCAAACTAATGTGGGTACTACTAAAAAAAGATAAAAAAAAAAAACCCCCAAAGGTAATAAAAAAAATATGAATCCTTGCCTTATTTAATCCCTTACTTCAGAAACCAGATTGGGAAAGAAATCACATTCAGCTTTAATTTATGTAAATCAAATAAGTAATGTGGGAACTGGTAAGTTTCACTGATTAAGGCGATGATGATGTATATTATGAAAATTCTGCTTACCCCATTTCAATTAACTCAAGTTAATGGGCAAAAATAATTGAGTAGTATGCTAGTATTCCATTTTAATTTGCTTGCTTCGGCTAGCACGTATAAAGAACAATTTGCTATGCAAAGGGTATTTTTTTTTTACTTTATAGCAGCTGCTGTAACTTTTCTCCATGCAGTTTTATCTTGGTATGAATATTTACTGGCAATATTACTCATTCAGGCAATGTAAAATATTCTAATGCATATACAGTACCACTAGGGTTTGTAGTAAAAAGGAAAAGCAGAAATTATTACTATTAATATTTATACAGAACTAGCACATCCCATAGCAATTAATGGATGGTGCATGGGCTTTCATCAAAAGATTGGGTCTAATTACAAGGCTTTGGTATTCTAATGTTGTAGCATTATATCCATATGAAATATAAAAGGCTGTGTTTTACAATATATGAACCTCCATTAAAAACAAGATGATGGCTTTCTATGTACTGTACTAGTTTATCCTACCAGGAGCAGGCAGCAAATATTGACAGTACAGTTCAAACAGGTGGGGATAATATGATAATATGAGTAAGAATGCTTTCAAATATAGAAGTGTTAATAGTTTATTTTGTCAATTAAATGAGTAAATGAGTGTAAATGAGCAAAAGAAAAATCTAAATCACATCAAAACAGCATCAGTTATTGTAGGTACACTTGCTGACAGTTTTTGAGGGAACTCGGCAGGAAGTTTGTTCCAAACAAATTGTAGAACTAAGCACAGATCTTCTGTGGATGTAGGCTTGCTCAAATCCTTCTGTCTCTTAATGTAATCCCAGACAGACTGGATGATGTTGAGATCAGGGCTCTGTGGGGGCCATATCATCACTTCTAGGAATCCTCCACCAAATACTGATTTGATTTACAGTACAGACCAAAAGTTTGTACACACCTTCTCATTCCAAGAGTTTTCTGTAGTTTCATGACTATAAAAACTGTAGATTCACACTGAAGGCATCAATACTATGAATTAACACATGTGGAATTATAAACTTAACAAAAAAGTGTGAAACAACTGAAAATTTGTCTTATATTCTAGGTTCTTCAAAGTAGCCACCTTTTGCTTTGATTACTGCTTTGCACACTCTTGGCATTCTCTTGATGAGCCTCAAGAGGTAGTCACCTGAAATGGTTTTCACTTCACAGGTGTGCCCTGTCAGGTTTAATAAGTGGGATTTCTTGCCTTATAAATGGGGTTGGGACCATCAGTTGTGTTGTTCAGAAGTCAGGTGGATACACAGCTGATAGTCCTACTGAATGGAGTGTTAGAATTTGTATTATGGCAAAAAAAAAGCAGCTAAGTAAAGAAAAACGAGTGGCCATCATTACTTTAAGAAATGAAGGTCAGTCAGTCCGAAAAATTGGGAAAACTTTGAAAGTGTCCTCAAGTGCAGTGGCCAAAACCATCAAACGCTACAAAGAAACTGGCTCACATGAGGACCGCCCCAGGAAAGGAAGACCAAGAGTCACCTCTGCTGCGGAGGATAAGTTCATCCGAGTCACCAGCCTCAGAAATCGAAGGTTAACAGCAGCTCAGATTAGAGACCAGGTCAATGCCACACAGAGTTCTAGCAGCAGACACATCTCTACAACAACTGTTAAAAGGAGACTGTGTGCAGCAGGCCTTCATGGTAAAATAGCTGCTAGGAAACCACCGCTAAGGACAGGCAACAAGCAGAATAGACTTGTTTGGGCTAAAGAACACAAGGAATGGACATTAGACCTGTGGAAATCTGTGCTTTGGTCTGATGAGTCTAAATTTGAGATCTTTGGTTCCAACCACCGTGTCTTTGTGCGACGCAGAAAAGGTGAACGAATGGACTCTACATGCCTGGTTCCCACCGTGAAGCATGGAGGAGGAGGTATGATGGTGTGGGGGTGCTTTGCTGGTGACACTGTTGGGGATTTATTCAAAATTGAAGGAATACTGAACCAGCATGGTTACCACAGCATCTTGCAGTGGCATGCTATTCCATCCGGTTTGCGTTTAGTTGGACCATCATTTATTTTTCAACAGGACAATGACCCCAAACACACCTCCAGACTGTGTAAGGGCTATTTGACCAAGAAGGAAAGTGATGGGGTGCTACGCCAGATGACCTGGCCTCCACAGTCACCAGACCTGAACCCAATCGAGATGGTTTGGGGTGAGCTGGACCGCAGAGTGAAGGCAAAAGGGCCAAGCATCTCTGGGAACTCCTTCAAGACTGTTGGAAGATCATTTCAGGTGACTACCTCTTGAAGCTCATCAAGAGAATGCCAAGAGTGTGCAAAGCAGTAATCAAAGCAAAAGGTGGCTACTTTGAAGAACCTAGAATATAAAACAAATTTTCAGTTGTTTCATACTTTTTTGTTAAGTATATAATTCCACATGTGTTAATTCATAGTTTTGATGCCTTCAGTGTGAATCTACAATTTTTATAGTCATGAAAATACAGAAAACTCTTGGAATGAGAAGGTGTGTCCAAACTTTTGGTCTGTACTGTAGATCACTCTCTTGTTCATTCTATTAATATTGTTAATTGACAAAAATAAACTAATTAACAGTTCTATTTTTGAAAGCATTCTTACTTTGGAGCATTTTATCCACACTTGCTCCAAACTCTGAGTGACTGGGCCAGGCAACATTTCAGCATAGCGTCCTGGCCCTGTCACTTAGAAAAGGTTGGGGGGAAGGAGGGTATTCCTGGGCAATGAGGATATCGCATTTTGGAACAATGGAGCCGCCCTCAGTGCTCCAGATTGCTGATTTGCATAGTATGAAATAATTGGATCTCTCTGAAACGGAGGCACAAATTTTCATGGGGAAACAATCAGGTGAGCCTGACCTATTTAACTGTGTTGTTTTTTTTAACCCGTAAACAAACACATTAAAATTGCAAAAACACTCCTAAAATTGTCACTTTTTTATTGCAGATTTTGAATTTATGGCTCAAATAAATATTACTGACACATAACTCTGGTGCCGTATGTGCATTATAACCGTTTAGAGATCTAACACATTTTAGCCTTAAACCAGTTAACTTTTATATCTCTCTGCATTCCCGCATTCATAACTTAATATTTTATTTCAATGTAGCTTTACGAGACCTTGTATTTTGTGAGGACATAAGATTTTTTGAACAGTTTTTATTACCCTTTTTTTTTTTTTGAGAGAGAGAGAGGTGCGAGATGATCAGAAAACATCAGTTTATGGTGTTTTTCATGTAGAATAAATAACATACTAATTTTATTTTAGGGGTGGTTACGGATGTGGTGATACCATTTGTGTGTTTTGTTTTGTTTTTTCATTAACAAGGGGGAAAAAAAAGTCTATTTTTACTTTTTTTCTGTAAAAAGTACAGCATTGACCACAGCATATAAAGGGTTAAAAACTCAAGTATGAATCTGATTGATATTGGGGGAGTCCTATCATGAACAAACAGGGCCGCTTTAACCATAGGGCCAGCAGTGCACTTGCACCAGGCCCTATGGTAGTGGGGGGCCCTGCTGGGACAGCGGGACAGTCCTGCATATGCTGTCCTGCTGTTCTGGGCTTCCCCAGTTGCATACAATACATTCTTCCCCGGGAGCTGCAGACGCGATATGATGACATGTTATACTCGGGAGTGAAAGTAATGTAATGCACTTTGCTCAAGCCCCAAGTCCTGCTCATTCAGAACTAAGGGGGGGGGGGGGGGTTAATATGCTTCAGCCTAGTGACAGGCTTCCTAGGATTTATAAAGCTTTAGCCAAGAGCAGGAAATAAGTTAAATTAAAAACAAAAAAACTGTACTCATTACTTCACACCCGTAACACTAAAACAATTGATATAGGACATGTGAAGACTGGAAGTACTGGTCATGTAGGGGACTAAAGATGTTTTTTGACTTTAGAAATGAATAGTGCAGGTGAAGGTAACATGCTTTGTAATATATTTTATTGAAGAAAAGTGCCTTTCTTTAATTATTTTCTTCCTCTTGTCTCTGCTCTTATTATTCTCTCTCCCTTCACTGATCCTGCCTCTGCCCAAAATCCTGTACACAGAACAGTTTACAATGACACCTATAGAGAGAGAGGAGGAAGACAAGGGAGACAGGGCAGAGAGAGACATTAGACAGTCTAAAGCATCTAATATGTAATTTATCTCTCAAAAGAGCTGGATAATAATTTACCCGATAATCCAGTTCTTTTTGTTCTACAAAGTGACAGAATCCTGAACTAAACAGATCCCATTATAGACAATCAGATCTTTTGGGCTTCATTGACATTTGTCATTTTAAACATCTGACGCGCCCAGAAGTGAAAGGAGCTGTAATTATTTTTTGCTTAAAACTTTACTGAGTGTCACATGACTTGATATTTAAATTACAGAAGATTAAGGCTTTGTTTACACTTAAAATTTTCCACCACATTTTACTGTTGTATTTCGATGGTCAGAATAATGTAGCATGCTTTAAATCCAATAGAGAGAAAAAAGTTAAACCGGATGAATCCATAATAAGTTGGTGGAGGGAACGGATCACAAACAGATTTTTCCTATTCCTTTATGGATTCTGTAATTCAGAGGCCACAACAGTATTGTGAACCCTTTTGATAGTTTTAGATGTTAACCTGGTTTTAATTACTCATGTTCTTTTGCAGAAATTACCAATTATTGATTTTTATCAAGCCATTTACACCAGTGAAACTAAATTGCGGATTTTGATACATGCCATTGTGCTAACAAAAACAAAAAAAAAAAAAAAAGGTCTTACAGATTTTCTCTAACCAGTGGTTAGAGAATTCAGTGAATTCAGCGCTCTGTCCAGTGCAGATTTCCAGCGATATATAAAACCGTGCATGTCAGAGAATGTCAAAGGTCCTCTTTAAGTCTATTGCTACTTTTCAAAAGTGGAAATAAGACTGTTTGGGGTTTCAAATAAAGTGAATAAGGTTTTACTGGAGGGACAGGGCATCCAACAGATCAACTTACAGTATTTACTATTGCCCCAAAAGTTAGTATGTATTATAAAACAATGTATCTCAGGCATAGTTTTCAATTTACGGTACAAGGAACGCCAAATATACTAAAATATATCAAGAAGCCCATACTTGTACTCCAAGGAAGATTGGTTTAAGGTCATCATAGGAAACAACAGCAACAATATATTATTCCCAATATACTCATATTTATTAATGAAGTTGGTGATAAAATAAAGCTCTGGTCATATCACATTGGAGTGTTTCTGGTATACGTCAGAGGTATTTCCTAACCTATACTTTGATGCATGCTGTTGCATAGGCATGAGTGGCATAGAGTAGATCAGTTGATGTTGTTGAGTCCCTCTTTAAAAAATATACTGCGTGTTATGCCTTCTTTACTAGAGTCTTCTGTTTTATATAGCATAGTTGAATACATTTTTCTGTACATATTTGGGTGTGTAAAGTATTGTTTGACATCTCTCAGTTTAACGTGACTCTATGGATTCAGGCTGTTTATCAGGATCTTTACCAGAGCATAAGCCAAACATAGTAATAAAATGCAATGTGAACAGAACCTAAGCCTGCAGCACAGATTACAGTGACTACAAAGTGTTGCTTGTGTTTCATGATATTGCTGATGTTGGATACCTCTTTAGTTGCTTTCCCATAGGCATGCCCTGGAATGTGAAGAGAGTGTAGATGCAGGTATGAGAAAGCATATCAATGAACTGTTATACAAGTGAGGAATAGGAGTAAAATAAATCATGTATTACATGGAGAGACTATGAAACAATCATCATTGGCAAGTAAAGAGAAGCTTTGACTTGCAAAGCGTAGTATACTTCTCAGTTTGCCTCATTATTCTACACTGTATCTTTGGACAACTTTGAGCTCTGATTGATACATTGCCTATGGACTCTACAAGTGACGTGAGTTGACAGATCAAGTTTCCAGGGAGGATTTTGTTACCTAACCTTCTCTAGGTTTCTTCTATGATTAAGCTAAAATATAAAAGACCCACAACGGAAGTTTTACAGCATCTGTCATTTGATAGAATATGAGTTTACAACATCAAGATGCAATATTATTTTGTGATATAGACTTTAAGAAACAAACTCTGTTCAGCAATAGGTTCAGATTTTCCTTTGTGAGTATCGGTATACCACACCCAATCTACTTAAGAGAATGTTTAGTATTTTTTGTGATTATATGCTTTTACCACTGTGATAATTCATCAGGGAAAATCTTTTTGCTGGCCAGTTGCATTAACAGAATGGAAATAGAATGTTGTTAGAATCAGTTGGAGATAACCTTTAAAAGCATATCATACTGTTTCTCAAATGATATAGCATTAGTCTGTGATTACAATGTGGGAACTTGTAAAAGGACAAAATGGTACATTGAGTAAGCCAGAATTTTAATGACTGATGGTAATGACTTGAAAAAGGTCTAGTTCAACCCCTGCAGCGTTGATCCAGAGGAATGCAAAACAACACCTATGAAACAATAGTTTTCAAGATCCAAGAAAAAAAAAGTACTGGATGAGTCCTCAATTAAAAGTCTTCTAGAAAGGGAAACTTCATCCAAACCCCTTTTTATGTCTTGTCATAAGCCATTATAGTATCCTTTGGCAGTGTTCCACAGGATCACTGCTCTTACAGTATAGAATCAGATTTATGAGAATGCTGAACATTCTTTTCTCTACTGCAATTAACTAAACTTTTGACATGAAATGGCGACACGTCAGAAGTTTTTATTGGTGGGGGTCCAAGTGCTGAGAACCATACCAATACCTGTAAAAAGGGGCAGAAGTGCTCATCTAACGGTTCTTACCCTCTGGCTTTCATAGGCACTTTTTGGAGAGCCAAGTATGATATCTACAGACCCATATACTGTTTTATGATTCTGTACACAGCATACTTGCTCTTCAAAGTGATCTGCAGAAAGCTGAGGATGCCAGTATCTAGATATGCACTTCTGCCGATTCATTTTAGTGATAGGTAGGGTTCTTAGCACCTTGCCCCCATCTGATCAAACCTTCGGACATTGTCATTGTGTCATGTAATTATTTCTTAGACATCCCTCAGATCTCTTTAGCTCTATATCCAAGCACCTTTTGATGTAAAAGTCTAAAAAATGGGAAATAAATTATAATCTATAGTAAATGGTTCTGTAATTTGGGACATAAACCTTGATATATGGTGCAGAGACATAGCATTTATGCACTTGAAATGTAATGTATATATAGTTGTGCAAAGATTATTAATCAGCACAAATGATGACTTCTTACGACTGCCAGCCCTTTTCAGTGTGTCACATTCAATATAGTTAAATGTAAAGCCATAGCCTATTATGCATTTATTAGGAGAAAAATATTGGCAGTCCAGCAGGAAGGCAGCGAAGAAAAGACCCTCTTATATCCTATTTATTCAAACAGCCACTGAAAATAAAATGAATATGTGTATATATATATATATATATTTATTTATATGTGCTAATACAAATCTCCTTGCATAGACTCACATACATAGATCAGTAGGTATTCTATGTGTAGCCACCATGAGTCCATGTATCCTTCCCTAGTAGATTATGCTGTTTATGGGGAATACCCTGTGTCAAAAGGAATCAGTACGAAAATAAAAACACAGCATGCCTCTGTATTAAATCAAAGTCACAGTGGGATACAACAAGACCCATAGCATGCTAACATGTAGGAAGAGTTGTAGATGCTTCAAACATCTGCTATGAGGTTTAGTCTTTTCTAGTGATAGTATGTTTTTACCTTTGGCTCCTGTCAGATTTTTTTTTTATGGGCCACCATATTGCAGTTAACCCTCTGTTCTCTATTTCCCATACATTGTTATTTATTCACTTATAGATATGTACTCTCTTACGTGTCCATTTAGCCAGACTAGAGATGAGCGAACCTCTCTAGATTCGTTTTGTGTTCAGGATGGGGTCCCTAATTCATTTTGGGTCAAACAAGTTTAGTATAAACCACACCTTAAATTGGCTTAAAACATAGTGTACAACACTCTTAGAGCTCATAGGATCATATCTATCCAATTTCTAGCATTCTAAGGCAAACATAGCCGAATTTATTTCAATGCAAAAGTGTCATTATTATACTCTGGGATCTCTTCAAACCCCAGAGTATAATAGGTGAAGACTAGAGATGAGCGAATCGAAACTGCAGAAGTGGAATTTGATCCAAATTTCAGGAAATATTCGATTTGCATCGAATCTGAATTTCCTCACGCTTCGTGGTAATCATTTACATTTAGTTCAAAATGGCTGCATGGGGCAAGGAACTCTGGGAATGCAGGATTACCCACAATGCCATGCGTGCAGCCAATCAGCAGCCAGCCCTGTGATGTCACATCCATTTAACCCCTTCGCGAGCGCACATGGCATGTTTGACCGCTGCATCCAAGGTGTTAAATCCTCCAAATCGGTTATGGAGCAGGGTGTTAGCTGTAACTGACAGCTAACAACCTGCTCCATAACCGATCCGGGGTTTTAACAACTTGGATGCCGCGGTCAAACATCACCGCGGCATCTAAGGGGTTCCGCCATTTTGCCTCCCACCCCGACTCTCTGCAGCCAATAAATAGCTGTGTTTAGTACGCGATTCGCCGTACCTCTTTTGGACCTCCTTGCGGTATCCAGTGTTGTTCTGTGATATCATCTGCCCAGGGGTCACAGCTGAGGCCTGTGATTAGGCCATTAATGGTCACATGAGCATGCTCAGTGTCATGACGCTTGGCATGCCCAGTTCAATGCTGAGGCCAAATGTGACGTCACAGAAGAGCACCCAAATGCGAGGAGCCCCAAAAAAGGTAATGAGAGGGGAGCATGAATGTTTTGTTTTTTTTTCACCTCCTCTCCATTTGTTCAGTTTCATAAAAAAACAAACAATTTGGAATATTCGGGTCGAACCCCGCTCGGTACAAACTGATTCACCCATCTTTAAGCCAGACATGTTTAGCTATGTGCATCCCAAGCTAAGCAGCTTTTCTAAACACAACATGGTTTTGAGAAGTTATCACAAAGACATGTTATCGTATTTTGTGTGTTACCACTCAGTGGGGAAAGATGACTTGTTAACAATTCTAGACAAAGTGGAAGAACCCTTAACCAAATTGGAGGTCATGTCAATACCTACAGCTGAATAACAAAACACATCATAACAATAGGGTTTTTAACTGTGTGATGCCATTTTCAATTTTTTTTTAAATATGACAGCTGCATTAAAGCTTTGTGGGCTCCCGATGATGCTACTGATCCTTGGGATGAATTGCTATGACACGTTACACAAATAACATAGCAAAGTCATTCGAAAATTCTATGACTGAAAACTCCATTATTTGAATTAGACATTTATAAAAGATTTAACCCTTGGACATGTTTCTTTTTATGTTTTAATGGATTCAAATAAACATAGATGTTACGCTGATGCAGGGCTGGACAACTACATCATAGCTGTTAGTTTATTTTTGCATGTTGCATGTTTACATGGCATTGGGTACAAATAATGTTTTTTATAGGTGTTATTAATGTTTTTGGGGGTATTCTGTCATTTTTGTGTTTCATTTTTATGGCATTACTAACTTTCAGATATATGCTGGAGGGAGTGCTGGAACAAAATATTTTTGTACAAAAAGGGGACTTGAACATGCAATTGTGTCTATATTATATTGCAACACTTGTTTTGCAGTATATTGTACATTTTTAGAAATGCCTATTACACCCTGTTTTGAATGCAAAGTATTCCTGTTGTTTTAAAAAAAAGCTGAGGAATCTATTCCCTTTGAAAAGCAGTGAAAAGTATGATGCTAGCGGTGACATGGCACCTTCTCTGAAAGCATGAATTGGCCCAGCCATTGAAATCAATAGTGGGCAACTCCAGTATTTATTGGCATAGCAGTAGCTATTGTTTTCAATGGCCTGTACAGCTCTGGCAATTATTGGCTCATCGGAATTCAATATTAAGAGCCAAACTGCTGCAACCAATTAGATTGGCCACTTTGTTTCGGTGCTTAATTCAAATGGGATGATCATTGCTGGAGCTGTCCTGTCATTGAAAGCAACGGCAGTATATTCTGATATGCCTGAGAATACCATACTATGCTATCCACCTGCTATGGATTTTAATGGCCGAGCCAGGGTTCACTCGGAGATGTGATGCGAATGTAATTTACAAACGTTTCGGATTCTATGGAATCTGAAACACTTGGTAATTTTGGAACAAATCCGGTTCATTCCAAATTGGTTCCCTCATCTCAAGATAGAAAGAACTAAACTGTCAGAATCAGAGCTATCTCCAACTCCAGCAGTGAGTGTTGGGTGCTAGCTGTATAATATGTCTGGGCCTCCCACATTTCAGTGCTCTACAATAAAGGCACTAAAGCGTTAACTACCAGTCTGCTCCATACTATAAGGTGACTAAAATGGAAAAGAAAGGGAGGGTGAAGCCTCTAGCAATGAAGTGGTTAAGTCATGAACTCTAAATGAGGAAATTAAACAGGCTCCAATAAATAAAGTTCCTTAAAAGTTTCTTTATGCATCTGGGATCCAACGCTATTAGCAGCAACAGACCTCTGCTGTTCCAAGTATCTGAAATGACTTCATATTTTCTACATGAAAAATTCTTTGAACTGATCTGTGGAGACAGATTAGGGTGATGTTTAGTGAAAGGTAATTAAACACAACAGTGACCGTTTATTTAGAAACAGATTAGCACAGCGGTCTGCATTAAGCATTTTCCTATTTTTTCACTGGATTTTTTTTTCAGCTTCGTACCTGAAGGAAGTTTCAAATATTTAAGGCGATTAGTTTTTGTTCTCGGTTCATGTAATCATATTAAATTAAGAAAAAAAAAATGAATAAATAATTTCTTAGCAACTAAAGTCTAAGCTTCAAAGTATTAATTGACTCGGGCTTTAACATGGGAAATAAAAATGGTGCTGCAATTTTAGCTTTTGGGCATACCACTAATGAGGTCCAATTTACACAATATCTCAGCCCTTACATATTGATGACTTACAGATGTAACAAGCATCCAAGATATATAAATATTTATCTCATATGGTGAACTTCATATTGGGTGGAAAAAAATTTAAAAATGGCCAAATCACTGTTTTATTACTATTTCAACCCCCCTCCCCCCCCAAAAAAAAAATTAATAAAAATGATAAAAACACAATAAAAACTATAACTTGTCCTGCAAAAAAAGATTTTTTTTTTAAGTTATCAGTGTCAAGATATGGCAACATTTGTGAAGGTGTTAAAACACAATAAATATTAAATTGGTACCATTTGTCCTGCACAAAAATAAACCCTCATACAGCTATGTGAAAAAAAAAAATAGCTTTTGGAAAGTGGGAAGTAAACAATGAAAAAGCAAAAATGTCCGCGGCAGGAAAGCATTACTGAGGCCACAATAAAGCAAACAAAGAACAGCTCTGAGGACCAAAGCATGACATATTTATATGACCCAATCCCAATTGTGTGTTTAACTGATGATATCTTTGGAAATAATAAAGTTAAAGCTATAGTCTTTTTTCAGAATATCATCTTTCATATGGCACAAAACATACTGTTCTATGTTTTACAATGGCTGAGATATAACTGTTTAAAGCATTCCCCCAGGCTCTCTGTTTTAGTAGAGCCTGTACACTCTTACCCTGAATTCACACAACTGCCTCCCAGCAATATACTGTCCTATACCATAATCAGTATGGGACACTATGTAGGTGGCAGGCAGGGACTCCAAGCATCATACATAACTATGATAGAAGTCCCTCTCCTGGCATACTGTTCAGGCCGATAAACTCAGGCAACATGCGTACTGAGTTTCAAAGCTGAATGTGACCTTACTCCAGTGAGAAGCCAGTAAAAAAAACAAACAAAAGGTAAAGAGTACAGAAAGGACGTTAGTGGAGCCAAAATCCGTTAATAAAGTATATTTCAATAATTATTAGTGTCAGAAATGATGACAGAAAATCAGAAATTCTTTGAAAGTTTAGGTATGCAAAGTTGCATCTGAACAAATCATAAGACTTTTGGAACAATGTAATTTGGACAGACAAGACAAGAGTGAAAATGTTTGGTCATAATTAGAGATGAGCGAATCGAAGCCGACGAAGTGGAATTCGATCTGAATTTCAGGAAATATTCAACTCGCATCGAATCCGGATTTCCTCAGGCTTCGTGGTAACGAATTGCATTTTTTCCTAAAATGGCTTGCTGCACATGTTAGGACATGGAGCAAGAAACTCTGGAAACGTGGGATCACCCACAATGCCATGCGTGCAGCCAATCAGCAGCCAGCTCTGATTGGCTCTACGCATGGCATTGGGGTAAAGGCTAAATACTATACTCGGTAAGGATCTTCTGAAGTCAGACGGTCACATGACAAGCTCTAGTCATGTGACTGGGAAGGCGTGTCTGCTTGTAAGAAGGTCCGTACACACGATGAAAAGTTGTATCCCATGCAGTGGAGGAACATGGAGAGATGTGAGGTGCGTGGTTTAGTGTGGGGGGGGGGGAAGAGATGTGGGGTGCACAGTGAACTATGGGGGGAGGGCGTTTTGGGGTGCATGGTGAACTTGGGGGTAGTGTGGGGGTGGGGATTTAGAGCTGTGTTACTATAGGGGATGGCAAGCTATGGTCCAGGTTTGGTGGATTTGGCAAGCTGTGGCCCTGTGGGGCTGAGCTGTAGGGGATAGCGAGCTTGATACCTTTGTGAGATGTGTTACTGTGGGGGATATAGCGAGATAACGAGGCTGGATACTTCACGCTAGGCCATGTTGCTATGGTAATGTGTAAACTATGGGGTAGTGCGGCGTCCTTAGCAGCTACAGGACTCCACACTACCCAATGGTGTCTCACCAGACACCGAGGCTGGATATTTCGCGCTAGGCCACGTTGCTATGATAATGTGTAAACTATCGGGTAGCGCGGCATCTTTAGCAGGTACACCATTATACAGGCTCTCTGCAGCCAGGAAATAGCTGTTTTTTAAAGCAATTTGCCGCAAATTAATTTGAATTGAATCGTTTAGGAAAATTCGGTGAAGCTGCCGAATCGAATTTTTTAAAAACTTGCTCATCTCAACTCATAATGTACAATGCCATGTTTAGTGAAATGCAACCGAAAAGAATCAAGGTGTTGCAATGGCCCAGCCAAAGTCTAGGTATGGGACAGTATTTGTGAGAAGGCAGTTATCTATGATGCTAGGAGTCCACCTCACTGCATACTGTTCAGGACAGTAAAATTCCACACAAATGGACCGAGTTTCATGATAGAGACTGAATCATGTGAATAAGAGTGGTCACATTTCAGTGCCTTGCATTGGGTACAGTTATGCACTGAAATAATACTTTGAGTGAGGCTGCAATCCAGTAATGTTCTAGAAGTGATGTGTATTGTATGCGAAAAAACACTTATATTGGACAAGGTATAGTAAAACTGGGTGGACTAATTTACCAAGCCATATAATGTGTGTTTTGTTTTCTATAAATGGCTTTTGACCTCTTTGATACTTTGATACATTTAGGTAGTTTATGTTTCTCGTTGTCCAAGATCTCATGTGCTTTGTATACTGAGGACCTAGCTGATCAGATTCTGATGACCTACTTTATTCCTGTATCCAAAAAAACATAGGGTCTTGGACAACCCTTTTAACTTACCATGCACAGTATAAAGAGATAACTAACCTGCTCTTAGTAAGTTCATGTTGCCAAGTTCCACAACTGTAGATAAGATGGATGTATTCATATTATTCAGAAAAATGAATATATCCACTATTTTGGCACTAAATTGTATAAGCTTTTTCTTATCTTTGGTACAAATGTTAATCTTGATAAATATGTTGAACAGAACTGCATCTGATAATGTGAGACAAGTAATAAAACTTATCATACAGTATGTCAGGCCTTCTGCCTCCAACCCAAATGGGCTGTAAAACACTAACATGTTGTGAGATATATATAAATATAGCCTGTACTTTGTAACTAAATATACGTGTGCGCAGTATAAGTTCAGTATAAGACATAAATTCATTTATTAGAGAACTGCAATATACATAATCTCTAAGATGCTAGGCTAGGGACGGGACACATTGGATGGGTCTGCTGGCAGCAAAAAAAAAATAAATCTGAATTCGGCCTGGGCCCCACATGGCATAAACGATGCAGTTTGCCCTGCCGCAGACTTACAGTCACTGTGTAATGGATGGGATTCTAGCGAAACCCACCCCCACAGTGCGGTAAAATACATGCAGCGAACACACTGCAATTTCCAAAACCGTTGCGGTTTTGGAAATCGCAGCATGTCAATTATACCTACGGAAACACCGGCGGTTTCCCTACAGGTATAATTGAAGCAGAAAGTCCAAAGAGGTAACCTCTGCAAACTTTCTGTGAAAAGCGCTGCGGGAAAAACCGCGATGCCGTGGTTTTTTCCACAGCACTTCTATTTACATGAGGGCCTACGGATAAGGTATGCCAATGTATGTTACAAGTGTTTGCCACATATGCCAGGAGACATCCCTTATATATTCACACACCTAACTTTGCCCCATAATATAGAATAATGGAATATACACAAATGTGTGTTACATAGCTCCCCCAAAAAATTCCACAGGACAATGTACAGTACAGAAAATGAGATTGCAACCCTATGTGCCTAAAAGTAACCTAAGTGATCGAGAAAAAGGGGAATACCTATAATGGTGGTTGCAGACTGCTATTACCTTATCTGTGTCTAGAGGATTTTAAAAAAAAAGATGTATAAAAAAAACAACCTGACACACAGCATTTTATATCTAAAACAAAACGGAAAAAAAACATGGAGCTAAAATATGGGCATTCACTTAAAGTGGGTCTTCCCAACATACTACATAATGATATATTGCTAGAGTATGCTATTACTAATAAGAATGTGATCACTGGGACCCACATGAACTCCTAAAAATAGAGGAGTATAGAAAGAAGTTTCATTTGTGGAACAGCACAAGATGCAAAAATAGGCGTTTCAATATGCCATGATTTAGTATTGTTGGGATAATCCACTGAAATGATGTGTTTTGTAGTTAGGTCTTATTCACATGCCATGTCTGTTTATGTCCATGAAATCACATTACATTTTTCATTTATGACAATAGCTGATTATTTAGGTTTTTTTGCTTGTTTTTTTTAAATCCCAAATGGCCAAAATCTACTTTGGCCATTTGGTCAACAGGACAAATTACCTATACAGGGAGAAAATGGTGCAGATTATAAAATCACAGCAACAAATGTCTGGATACGCATATACTATTCAATGGGTGTTTTCCCATGGACAGAAATCACAAAGCACATGAACAGAAATGTAAGATGTATAAATGAGACCTTATATGCAATTTATTTTGGTAATTTTGCCAATAGGAAAAAACTATATATATATATATATATATATATATATATATATATATAAATATAAATATTGAAATTTCTAATATCACAGGGGGCCCAAAGGTGCACACTATGTTTATCTTCCAATCTTCTACAGCTACAGTAGGTGGTTCTGTACTTTTATATGCAAAATATAGTACAAGGCGAAAAGACCTTGTGTGACCCAAGACTTAATCTTGCTTGAAATGTCAACACAAATGACATGACAAAAAATAAAAATTGGTCAGATTTTACTTTAAGTAGCCAAGGCTTGCTGTGCCTATAAATCACATAATGACACCTAGTAACTGAACTATAAAAAGATAGTTAATTGAATCAATGGCGTAGACAGAATGTTATATGATATTAAATGATCTTTAATTAGAAATTTTTATAATAATGATCTACTTTATAGCTTACGTCGGTGGTTGGCAATGCATTAGAAGTTCAGCTGTGCACTTTCAAAGTTGGTTTAAATCTATATCTCCAGAACAGCATGTCATTTCATTGCACAGAGCTGTAATAATGCTGAAAAGTGCTTGCCAGTTATACACAAGGTAAAATTTATTTGTACCAAGTTGCTCAAGTGCATAGGCATTGTTGGACAAGTGTGAATCATTATCATTAACAAAGAAAAATTACATGCTAAGCTAAAATTAGTGTAACTCAATAAGATAACTTGCCACTCTGCTGTTTGGTGGCACAGAATTGATGCAATAATATGGAGTTAAATAGCAATGAATTAATGTAGCGCTACAGAGTTCAAAGACAATGTAATGATCAGCCACTTTGGAGGTAGGTGACATTGAATGAACAGTCTGAAATTAAGCAATGTTAAAGGAATTCACCAACGCATCTTATCTGACACTGGATTGTTTCTTTTCATTAAATGCACTACTTAAGACTAGTGTGAAGTCTGGAATAGATACACTGGTGGGATACAAGCGGTAATGGATAAATCTGCAAATATACTGAACAACATCATTGTAGCCTGCTGAAGAAAATCCCTCTTCATTAGAAAGGTCCCCTCAAGTCTGTCAGCAGGAAAATGGGTATCAAACTAATAACAGTAACTTGTAGGGCGACTTCTACACTTACCAAAGATGCTTTTTCTTGTTGTGCATTGCAGCTCCATGTTCATGAAAATGGACATTTTATTCTTATGCAAATTAGCTGAGAAGTGCTTAAGGTGTGCTTCTTCTCCTGCAAGGGCTTCACCCTCGACTCTAAATAACCGCCCCTAACTACAGACATACAGTAGTGGAAGATTACACTGTAGCAATAGGGCAGAGCTGGACGGCAATTAAGGGTGATTATTTAGAGCAGAGAGTAAAGCTCCATCTTGGCGGGCCTGCATATGTATTAGGATTAAGGCTTATCCAGTGCAGGGAATGAACTGGTAATATTTTACTTTTTCCTGCATAATCTCTTTAACCCCTTCCCGCTGCATCCCGCTGTGGCAAAAAAAGGGGACATACACAAATAAAAATACCAAAAAGGTAAAGGGCTACTGAAATATCAGGAGTCCACCCATATGCACTTTCCCAAAATATAGTACCATATTCCAACATTATAACAAACAGTCCCAAACTCCAATCAATAATGAATAATGCATATCATGCATATATACAGTCATATGAAAAAGTTTGGGCACCCCTATTAATCTTAATCATTTTTAGTTCTAAATATTTGGTTGTTTCAACAGCCATTTCAATTTGATATATCTAATAACTGATAGACGCAGTAATATTTCAGGATTGAAATGAGGTTTATTGTACTAACAGAAAATGTGCAATATGCATTAAACCAAAATTTGACCGGTGCAAAAGTATGGGCACCTCAACAGAAAAGTGACATTAATATTTAGTAGACCCTCCTTTTGCAAAAATAACAGCCTATAGTCGCTTCCTGTAGCTTTTAATCAGTTCCTGAATCCTGGATGAAGGTATTTTTGACCATTCCTCTTTACAAAACAATTCCAGTTCAGTTAAGTTTGATGGTCGCCGAGCATGGACAGCCCGCTTCAAATTATCCCACAGATGTTCAATGATATTCAGGTCTGGGGACTGGGATGGCCATTCCAGAACATTGTAATTGTTCCTCTGCATGAATGCCTGAGTAGATTTGGAGCTGTGTTTTGGATCATTGTCTTGCTGAAATATCCATCCCCGGCGTAACTTCAAATTCGTCACTGATTCTTGTACATTATTCTCAAGAATCTGCTGATACTGAGTTGAATCCATGCGACCCTCAACTTTAACAAGATTCCCGGTGCCGGCATTGGCCACACAGCCCCAAAGCATGATGGAAACTCCACTAAATTTTACAGTGGGTAGCAAGTGTTTTTCTTGGAATGCTGTGTTTTTTTGACGCCATGCATAACGCCTTTTTGTATGACCAAACAACTCAATCTTTGTTTCATCAGTCCACAGGACCTTCTTCCAAAATGAAGCTGGCTTGTCCAAATGTGCTTTTGCATACCTCAGGCGACTCTGTTTGTGGCGTGCTTTCAGAAACGGCTTCTTTCGCATCACTCTCCCATACAGCTTCTCCTTGTGCAAAGTGTGCTGTATTGTTGACCGATGCACAGTGACACCATCTGCAGCAAGATGATGCTGCAGCTCTTTGGAGGTGGTCTGTGGATTGTCCTTGACTGTTCTCACCATTCTTCTTCTCTGCCTTTCTGATATTTTTCTTGGCCTGCCACTTCTGGGCTTAACAAGAACTGTCCCTGTGGTCTTCCATTTCCTTACTATGTTCCTCACAGTGGAAACTGACAGGTTAAATCTCTGAGACAACTTTTTGTATCCTTCCCCTGAACAACTATGTTGAACAATCTTTGTTTTCAGATCATTTGAGAGTTGTTTTGAGGAGCCCATGATGCCACTCTTCAGAGGAGATTCAAATAGGAGAACAACTTGCAATTGGCCACCTTAAATACCTTTTCTCATGATTGGATACACCTGGCTATGAAGTTCAAAGCTCTGTGAGGTTACAAAACCAATTTTGTGCTTCAGTAAGTCAGTAAAAAGTAGTTAGGAGTATTCAAATGAATAAAATGATAAGGGTACCCAAATTTTTGCACCGGTCAAATTTTGGTTTAATGCATATTGCACATTTTCTGTTAGTACAATAAACCTCATTTCAATCCTGAAATATTACTGTGTCCATCAGTTATTAGATATATCAAATTGAAATGGCTGTTGCAAACACCCAAATATTTAGAACTAAAAATGATTAAGATTAATAGGGTGCCCAAACTTTTTCATATGACTGTAAATACATAAAATAAATATACAAGAAAAAAATGATATAGCACAGTAAGCTTTAGAATGTAGATATTACTTTACTGATAAATGATTACCACCTCATAATAGGCTGTGAAAATGTTCAATACAGAGTGACATGGATGAAAAAAAAAAACCACAGGTATCACTGCTATGGCAACTTTGTCAGGGGATCTAATACTATAACCCAAATATGCCCCTTAAATATTCAATCCAAAATTGACAAACAATACACACCTGTCAAATATGTGGGGGACTGAGAGCCTGCAGTGGCATCACAGCGTTCAGAAATCTGTGCTGCACATAAAGAGAAATCCACAAACTAAATTCCGAAAATGAAGTGTGAATGCATGAAAACCCCAGGAGATGCTGGTGCACCACAGCATATAGCCAAAACAGCTATGTGCATGTGTGATAATATGATAATATATGCATATATGCGTAAGTACATCACATAACATGTTAGCAAAAACATATTTGCATGTACAATCAATACTAGCACAAAAATATTTTTTTTTTATTCATTTTGCTTATTTATATAGTGCCATAATATTTTGCAGCGCTTTACAGAAAATAATGCCTATATTATCAATATGATTCTGGCAACGGGTTGCTGTGATGATTTTTTGTAAAATATGTCCATTTTTAGTAATATGTTTTTTTTTTGTTTTTTTTTTTTTGATTAGGGACTCCCAATGCATGGGGAACCTTGAGGTTGGTTTGCAACCTGTCGTATTTTTGGCCAAAACCTTTTTTTTCAGGATGCAGCCAGGCCCTGTTATTTTTGCAGGGTACGGTTATGGAGGTTCCCTGTGCAGGTGCACTATGGAGGTGCTGGGAAGCCCGCTTGATATAATAGTGTGGGTGTGACCAATAGGCTGTTCTTTGGCGCCGTGTGCTTCACATTATGTGGCAACGCAGTGTATAAATATTATCTGTGTGCATTTGAAATGCAGACATCCAGCACTCTCATGGATTGCAGATATGTGGGTGGGTGTTATACCAACATTGTGCACCTGAGGCCCGGTTCACATCTGTGTTTGGGTTTCCGTTCGGGGGAATCGGCTTGGGCACCCCCCCCCCCGAACGGAAACCTATACGCATAAAAAAGCGGTTTACCTGGGAAACCCACAGACCCCATGCATGCAGCACTTTCCTATCCGCTTGCTTCGTGCGGAAACCAAGTTGAAACCACACGGACCCCATTATAGTCAATGGGGTCTGCGAGTTTCCCAGGTAAACCACTTTTTTTTTTTATGCGTATAGGTTTCTGTTCGGGGGACCTGTCTACATCCTACATAGAGCCATGTTTTATTTGGTAAGTGTGGCCTTAGTAAGTGTTTTTTCTGTACAAGGTGCACAGTTTACAAGATTTTCTAACATACAAATCTTGTTCCCACATATGAAGCATACAGTTTGATGTGGATGTTCTTATTCAAGACCCAAACATCTTGTATAAACCTCACCTACTCTATTTTCACATTTTTTTTTCATTGACACTAATCAACATAACAATTACTTAATCAACTTAGAGAAATATATGCAAATGCAGTCTTCTTAAAGCTTGTGTGTGTCTAACAGTATTATACATGCTGCAGACACAACACGGAGATACAGAGGAAACCAACTGGTTGAGTTAGAGACTAGCACTGCCCATGGGTTTTAAAAGAAAAGACACACACACATTAAACTAACACACTAATGAGGGTAGATAAGAGGAGCAAATTGATGGATGTCTCTAGGGGGAAAGAACTTTATCATTGTCTAATTCTGCACTTCACTTTGGGTTTCTATAATCACTGAAGTGGCTGTAATTGAACATCTACTGCAAGTAAATACATGAACTGGATGAAGGGAAATATAATCAAATTAATTGACAAAAATATTCTCTACGCACAATGCAAATATTGATAAACATTTAACCAACAATTTGTTACACTCCATATTTTTAGATATGAATGTGGATGATGGTGAAACTAGCTCTGTTATGAATCAGAATTAACTTCTAAATCGTGAGGGAATAATAAAAGGGAAATCAATACTTATAATGCTCAATAAAATCCAGGCTAATACTACTGCATGGGCAACATCACTCTCTACAGCACACCATACACAACCATTTGGCTATATCTGTCCCATTCCCTCCATATCTGGCAGAGAGTAAGCATTTATCTGAGTGGAGAAGGGAAAACATTCTTGCTTCCCTTATGAACACAAGGACTGGGGATATTGAAATCTATTATGCCCAATCTTTATTAGGAGGACAAAAGGGAAGCTCATATACATGGTACATTTTTAATAGGATGCATTCATATTCATTTTGTGTGTATAGGTGGCTTCAATTCTTTAAAATAAATTAAAGTCCAGCGTCTCTTATTTCCCACCACATGGCTGATATTGCTAGTGGCTGAATAGACAAGTACGTTGTACCTATTGGGTCAAGTATTGCATGGGTCAAGTATTGAATTTTTCCAAAATGTTGGTTAATTTGTTCTCTGTATATACACGTCCTTTCTTCAGAAAGAAATCCATCAGAAAAATTCGCTTAGGCTAAGGCCCCACGTAGAGAGCTGCAGCCAAAAAGCACTGCAGACCGCGGCGGAAATACATTGCATTTTTTTTCTGCAGCATTTTTCACAGAAAGTCCGCAGAGTTTTCCTCCACAGAGGACTTTCTGCTTATACCTATAGGAAAACTCCAGCGATGGATTTTGAAATCGCAGCATTTCCACTGCAGATATATTTCTGCGATGTGTGGATGGGATTAACCAGAATCCCCTCCACTCTGCAGGGCCTTAAAGTGTGTTTTGCTGTCTGACTATTGTAGGTGGTGGCAGTGTGTGAGCATTTCCGTCGCAGCCATATTGCGGCATTTATACTACATGAGGCCCCATGGTGCGGAAACACTGCTTTTTTGTTACAGATTTTGCTGTGTTTTTTTTTTTTTTTGAGCCAAAGCCAAGAATGTCTACTAAGGGATTGGGAAATATATAGGAAGTAATTTACTTCTACCTTCTGCTCAATCCACTCCTGGCTTTTGCTCATAAAAATTCAGTAAAATCTGAGTGATATAATGACCAGAAATAGGGTTACTACTCATATATAAGCACATAACAGCTTATCCTGAAAGGTCAAACACACCTATTATAGCTTTACATACTCTTGTCGATAGCCCTTGTGTACAAATAGTATATCTAAGTAGTGTGTAGCTAACTCTTTGTTAAATATCATGGATTACAATCTTCATGTAAATGAAACAGTCTGATACCTGTGACACCCAATTAATAAGCAGTTTGTGAAGGCTGCAGCTTTCACGTGAGTGCTGAAGCTTCTTCAGTACCATACATTTGCATAGCAATGGTGGCACTTGAATGGGACTGAGCTGCAAACAGGCCATGTGACTGCCTGTCACGTGGCCTGTGAAACATGAGCAGCACTCAGTGAGTGCTGCTGCTGTTTCATACAGCTGATTCACTGGTGGTCCAAGTGTTAGGCCCCAAGTGATCCTTAACTGATAACCTATCCTAAGGACTGGTCATTAATGAAGGCATCCCAAAAAAACCTTTAAGATTTTTCAAGTTTAAGGGGCGATAACTATCTGATTGATGGGAGTACAACCACGGGGACCCGGATTTGAAGTCATGACAATAACTATATGTCTGTGATGACTGCTTCCCTTTATTACTGAAATAACAGAGGTACTGCACACTCATGAAGATGTGGTATCATGTGGAATAGTTTCCAACTCACTGTATACTTAAAGCCAAAAAAACATGGCACACACTGTGTTGTAGTTTGCAACTTAAGGATTTTGTTTATTTTTTTTTAACTGAGCTATATGCTAAAGGATATATGTGATATCCACTAAATGCACATTAGTTCAGAAGAATTTCCAAACTAACGGTTACTCTATCCATAGCAGCTGCATCACAGATCTGGCTTGAAGAAGGCCTGCCATGACCGAAATGTTGCAATTTCAAATGTTGGAAATTCCTCTGAACCAATGTGTATTTGGTGGATGGTCTTCCACATCCTTTTATATATAGCTTATAAACAAATAAACTAAATATGTAACTTGCGAACTACAATGTAGTGTGTGTGCTGTGGTTTTATGCTTCCCGTTAATAGGCATTCAGTTTTTTCATATCACACATTGTTTTATTTATACTTTAGATTCTTTCACAAAGATATATTTTGATTTAAAATTACATGAGATAGAAATCACATTTTCTTCACCCAGGAAAACATTAGTATGGCCTAGATTTTGTTTGCTGGATTGCTTTCTTGAAGCAATAAAATTGTTTAAGCTCTAAATGAGATTGAAATATCTGTAGATAGAGCAGCTTTGAACTTGTGAAAATTCAAGTCAGACTCACGTGGGCAGATTCTTAAGTTAGAGAATAATACTCATCATGTAACCAAATAGACACAAATGGCTCTACTGCTTATTCAGAGATGTGTGGTTACTGATCACAGGCTGCTTGTGTCACCGCTCAGGGAAATCTGGATGTCTGAGGAATTCTTTTACATGAAAGATTTTATAGTGATCATGACAGTCTGTGCAGTCACATCACTGGCCACAGAGCTTTATTCAATAGCAGGTTGTACTGTCAGGTTTAATCAAATTATAATGCAATGTGTCAGCTCGATAGATGAAGCAATATACAGGCAATGCAATGAGCATAGGGCAAGTAAATAGTCTATTACTCTCATGTCAATGACAACTGTAAGGCATAATAGGTGAATTATGATATCGTCCTCTCTAAAGCATTGATAGTTACTTCCCACTAATAAAAAGCAGTGTCCTACTGAACAGCAAACAGGTGAAGAATATACAGTGAAATGAACATAGATCCGAAGCAGAAGTATTGAAAATTTCATTTTTTTTTTATACATGTCTAAAGGGATCTTTCACATATACGTTTTCAGGCTCAGAAATATGGTCAATGTGTCAGCTATATTTCATGGACTGACTGTGGCTCTTGTGCACTGAACTTACATCATCATACTGATTTATGGTGCTGTGAGCCTCAAAACTACCACGGCATACCCACCTCCATATCTGGTGGGAATGCCCCAAGGTTAGGCGATTCTGGAGATGAATTTATAATATGCTCAGTGGTTAGCACTGCAGCCTTGCAGCACTATAGTCCTAGGATGGAATCCAGCCAGGGACAGCATCTGCAAGGAATTTGTATGTTCTGCCTGTGTTTGCATGGGTTTCCTCCGGGTTTTCCGGTTTCCTCCCACACTCCAAAGACATACTGATAGGGAATTTAGATTGTGAGCCCTATATGGGACAATGACTGACAATATCTATGTAAAGTGCTTCAGAATATGATGGTGTTACAGTGCTGGCCAAAAGTATTGGCACCCCTGCAATTCTGTCAGATAATACTCAATTTCTTCCAGAAAATGATTGCAATCACAAATGCTTTGGTAATAATATCTTCATTTATTTTGCTTGCAATGAAAAAACACAAAAGAGAATGAAAAAAAAAGTCAAATCATTGATCATTTTACACTAAACTCCAAAAATGGGCCGGACAAAAGTATTGGCACCCTCAGCCTAATACTTGGTAGCACAACCTTTAGACAAAATAACTGCGAACAACCGCTTCCGGTAACCATCAATGAGTTTCTTACAATGCCCTGCTGGAATTTTAGACCATTCTTCTTTGGCAAATTTCTCCAGGTCCCTGAGATTTGAAGGGTGCCTTCTCCAAACTGCCATTTTGAGATCTCTCCACAGGTGTTCTATGGGATTCAGGTCTGGACTCATTGCTGGCCACTTTAGAAGTCTCCAGTGCTTTCTCTCAAACCATTTTCTAGTGCTTTTTGAAGTGTGTTTTGGGTCATTGTCCTGCTGGAAGACCCATGACCTCTGAGGGAGACCCAGCTTTCTCACACTGGGCCCTACATTATGCTGCAATATTTGTTGGTAGTCTTCAGACTTCATAATGCCATGCACACGGTCAAGCAGTTCAGTGCCAGAGGCAGCAAAGCAACCCCAAAACATCAGGGAACCTCCGCCATGTTTGACTGTAGGGACCGTGTTCTTTTCTTTGAAGGCCTCTTTTTTTTCCTGTAAACTCTATGTTGATGCCTTTTCCCAAAAAGCTCTACTTTTGTCTCATCTGACCAGAGAACATTCTTCCAAAAAGTTTTTGGCTTTCTCAGGTAAGTTTTGGCAAACTCCAGCCTGGCTTTTTTATGTCTCTGGGTCAGAAGTGGGGTCTTCCTGGGTATCCTACCATAGAGTCCCTTTTCATTTAGACGCCGACGGATAGTACGGGTTGACACAGTTGTACCCTCGGACTGCAGGGCCGCTAGAACTTGTTTGGATGTTAGTCGAGGTTCTTTAGCCACCATCCGCACAATCTGTCGTTGAAATCTCTCGTCAATTTTTCTTTTCCGTCCACATCTAGGGAGGTTAGCCACAGTGCCATGGGCTTTAAACTTCTTGATGACACTGCGCACGGTAGACACAGGAACATTCAGGTCTTCGAAGATGGACTTGTAGCCTTGAGATTGCTCATGCTTCCTCACAATTTTGCTTCTCAAGTCCTCAGACAGTTCTTTGGTCTTCTTTCTTTTCTCCATGCTCAATGTGGTACACACAAGGACACAGGTTGAGTCAACTTTAATCCATTTCAACTGGGTACAAGTGTGATTTAGTTATTGCCACCACCTGTTATGTGACACAGGTAAGTAACAGGTGCTGTTAATTACACAAATTAGAGAAGCATCACCTGATTTTTCAAAGGGTGTCAATACTTTTGTCCACCCCCTTTTTTATGTTTGGTGTGGAATTATATCCAATTTGGCTTTTTGACAATTCTTTTTGTGGTTTTCCATTGAAGACAAATTAAATGAAGATATTATTACCAAAGCATTTGTGATTGCAATCATTTTCTGGAAGAAATTGAGTATTATCTGACAGAATTGCAGGGGTGCCAATACTTTTGGCCAGCACTGTATATACGTAAGCTAAATAAATAAGCAATTCTTTACTCTGTAACTTTGATCAACCTACATTTATTTGCCTCTTAGGCTTTACTCAATGAGACTGTTCTAGGAATGTTGTTTCTCTCTGTACACTCACATCACCATGTGAGCCCAGAACAGTAGAGGTGCAGTAATTCTTTTTACTTTACTTTCCTCCTGCCTCCCTTAAGATGATATTTCTTTAGTGATTCAGGATGATTTTCCAGGATTACTTTTAGACTAACTGAATTTTGCCCTGTTTTAGATTTGTACATCTGCCATTTACATACTTCCAAGGTACATAGGTTAATATCATAGAGCTTGTTATAAAGTTCAGCTCCTTTACAAAGCTGTGATTATACTGCAATTTAATTCTTCCTGACATATATGTCTTATTGAAATATGCAGACAAATAATATTTCATCCGTGTTTGCTTTTTGAAGATCAAAATTCAAATGGAATCCGATTACCATATCATGTAGGCTTATTGCGGCAGAGAGCAGATTGCTCAGGGTCACTCACATAATACATTCTTAATAATGCAAATCCCGCAATTTTTCACGCAAGACAAACACACCCACACAAAGAACAATAACTTGGCTAAGTCTAAAATGTTAACAGACTATTGGGTTAGGATTTAATGAGAATGCTATGGATATGTAAGGAGAATATACGGAGATGACTTGGATTGATGTCTTACTGTTTGGACAGAAAAATGTAAAATTACTCACTACATAAACAAGAAATGGCAGGTTAATACCAAGTCAATATATGAGTCAAGACAGGATTTCACAAATTTGAATCCTGTAGTTGCTTCACCCCTATTACCCATTTTTGAAGTCTCCTTAATGCACCTATATTGATGTATGAAAAAAAAAATTATAATAAATACTATTTCCTCAAGGTATCCAACGTCAGCCATTGTACAAGAACTGTGCATTTACTTAAAATTATGGACAGACTGGGCCCCACATTGTGGAAACGCAGCTTTTTTTTGCTGCAGATTTTGCAGCGGTTTTTTGAGCCAAAGCCAAGAGTGGATTTAGCAGCAGGTAGAAGTATAAGAGCTTCCTATCTATTTCCCATTCCTTTTGTAGCCATTCTTGGCTTTGGCTCAAAAAACCACAGCAAAATCTGCAACAAAAAAAAGCTGTGTTTCCACAACGTGGGGCTGTAGCCTTAAAGTGTTTTTCCCACAAACATCACCATATTTAGATTTGTAGACAAATACAATTAAAAGTTTTTGCAAATAGAATTGACAAAATTCTGTCTAATCATCTTAGTGGTAGCAATCTGTTGTCTTGATAGGTTGCCAATGGATATGACCATAAATGAAACCCAACTGTGTTTTGTTTCTTTTTATTGTGGCCAGGTTAATCTTCTTATGCATTAAGTGTACCTGCCTGATAACTTGGTTACAATAAAGAACTCATGGCCGAGTTTCTGCCAAGTACCAAAGCAATAGAAATATCCTGTATTCATGGATGTATCCATTGTCAACCAATCAAGACTGTCACCACTAAGATGGTTAGAGAAAATCTTTAAAACTCTGCAAAATTTGTAATTATTTATATCCCAAAAATTTTTAACCATTGTCTACAAAATTAAATGTAGTTATGTTTGTGAGAATACCCCTTTAACTGCCCCCTTTTACCACTATGACACAGGCCATTGGTTGTAAGGGTCAATGGCAGACAGTTTGTGAATCTACTGTTATACTAATGGATTTAACTTGGGAATAAGCCAGAGATCAGTGCCTATGGAGGTATAGACTTTCCCTTACAACAACGGACACACAGATGAGCTAGAGTCTCTAACTTGTATTGTCGAGGCAGTAAGCAGCAACTGTGGTCAGATGAAGAAAAAAGTTGAGGCAGGCAGAGTTCTGTCCTAAGCGGAGTGTAGGCAGAGGTTAGGACAGACAGCAAATAAGAGAACATGGTTAGGAAAGCAAACTGAATTATAACTATAAGAAATAGTAGACTAGAAACAAAATTGACATGACAGCTCCCAGATAGTTGTGAAAGAGATTGCACTAAAGGCCAGAGTGACAGGTGGCTAGGGTCAGAAGTGCTTATCATCCAGGAGTCAGCTCCATGCAAGCTAGCAGTTGCGCATTCTAGCAGCATGCTTGTGTGTATGAAGTCTAATGTATTAGATTATGTATGTATTATTGTATTATGTAGTGTAGCCAGGGGCATAAATATCGGGGTAGCAGAAGTAGCGGCTGCCACAGGGCCCGGGACATTATGGGGCCCGGAGCCCTGTGGCAGCCGCTACCGCGAACTCCACAATCACTGCTATCATTATAGTCGGGGTCTTTTCAGACCCCGGAGTATAACGATCGGGGGCCCAGGGGAGGTGAGGGAACATAAAAAACACTGTAACTCACCTCTCCTACGCTCCGCAGGCTTCGGGCCTGTTTGGTGACGTCCCAGACGTCAGCCGACGTCATTATGTAATGTCGGCCTCACTCACGTGAGATCTGGTCCAACATTAAAGATGGCCGAAATAGCGCACGGGAGTGCAGTGGAGCCAGGAAGAGGTAAGAAGCATTGTTTTTTATGTTTGTATCCTCCCCTGGGTCTCTGATCATTATACTCTGGGGTGTGAAAAGACACCAGAGTATAATAATCGTTCATGCGTGGTCCACTATGGGGCATACTACTGTGTGTAGTGGCCACTATGGGGCATACTACTGTGGGCAGGGGCCACTATGGGGCATACTACTGTGAGCAGGGGCCACTATGGAGAATAATACTGCGTGCAGGGGCCACTATGGGGCACAATACTGCGTGCAGGGGCCACTATGGGGCACAATACTGCGTGCAGGGGCCACTATGAGGCATAATAGTGTGTGTAGGGGCCACTATGGGGCATACTACTTTGGGCAGGGGCCGCTATGGGACATAATACCGTGTGCAGGGGCCCCTATGGGGCATAATACTGTGTGCAGGGGCCGCTATCGGGCATAATACTGTGTGCAGGGGCCACTATGGGGCATAATAGTGTGTGCAGGAATGCGGTTTATGCGGGGGGGTTGGGGGCAGCGGTTTGGGGGGGGGGGGCCCCATGTCAAATGTTCGCCTTGGGGCCCAGCCATTCCTAGTTACGCCACTGAGTGTAGCTATATAAAATATATAATTCTTAGATTTAGAGATGACCCGTTCTCCTAGGTGGTATAGGTTGTGTATGCTGTAACACCAATGCAGTATGCTTAAATAAATAAGTATTGAAGATAAACAGTCTCAACTTTTCTGACATCCATAGCCCAAATTAGTATAACTATCCTGAACTACCTTCTACAAAACTGTGCAGGGACACAGCACAAGCTAGTAATACCCAGTTGTCAACTTATTCATTTATTTCTTAGAAAAATAACAAAGGAACAGCACAACATAGATCTAAGAAAAGATGCTCCAAAATTTTATTTAATAGAGAATATAAGTACTTATTAAATTAGACTTGTCAGCTACAGAAAGTACATGCTATGCAAAGAAATAGTCTTTGCTTCATCCAATATTTAATTGTTTTTTTTGTGCCATGATTTTATAGTTAGTCTTTCTCATGAGAGAGCTGGTATGATAGCCTAAAACAACTCAATTGCGTATAGCAGCCTATGTTGCTACATTTTGTATTAATGTGGTATTATTTTTTAATAAAGATCATATTTTTATGACAAATTATTTACAGATTTGCCTTGTCCCTACAGGTAACACAGCTATAGTGTACATTGAAGTGCAGGATGAAAATGACCATGCACCACAATTTTCAAAAAAGCTCTACCTGGGAGGAGTGTCAGAAGATGCCAGGATGTTTGCATCAGTGCTCAAAGTTAAGGTAAGAAATTGAAAATCTAAGGTAGAAATATCCATTGGTTATGTGGTTGCACAATTTAAATAGATAGATATAGAGGAATAAAGAAACTATTTTCTCAGCGTGGAACATATTAAAGACCACAGCTTGAAGTATTTTTGAAATGACTTTGCTTCATGAAACAGACAATAGGTGTTGATTTTGCTGGTATGGAATGCACTGAATACAAAGCTGCAGATTGTCAACCTCTGAATGTAGTAAGATAAAAAAGATATATGATAAATACTAAGTAACCATGTAACTTGGTAACTGCTGCAACATTGCCATAAAGTGGAATGGACATGCATACATGTGAAAACCGCACATGTTGAGGTGTGTGAGTTAAGTCTCAAGTATGTGATGCCTTATGTTGAGTGAGAACTATTGCACCTCAGGTTGAAGTCATCAAAATGTCCTGTTTTTTATTTCCCAAAAACACCTGTGTACATGGTAGGGGTTGTACATCAGGTCCCTGTGCTCCATGGTGCGGAGATACTGTATCCCTGTGCTTTTAGGGGAAAATAACTCCATAACACAACATCCAGTGTAGCATCCCATGAAATCAGACACTGTATAGTCTCTGTATAGAATTAGAAACCTATGGATTTACAGTAGAATCCCACATAAATCAATGGGTGCATATTTCAGCTCTGCACAACTTGGAGGTTGCTGCACTAAGCAGAACAAATGGTATGTTGAGGCGAGAGTAGGCCTAAGATAACAGTTCTGGTCTCTCTGGCTCTGTTCACAGTGCCAGCTGTACTTTCCTGTCAAACCTCCCTAATGCCCATGGTTCAGTAGTGTGTGGGAACAGACACTGCTGACTGGGGATGAGTGAAGCAGTTTTTGGGATTTGACACCCACGAACCATTGTTATACTCTAGGCCCTTTTTAGAACCTAAAAACATAAATATAGTCATACCCACTTCTCCTGGGTTCTGTCACAGCACCCGATGTGGGTTCCCATCCTCTTTCAGGCCTCCTTAATGATGTCATCGTTCATGCTGGGAGTGTCAACGTTATGATGCTTGGGTGACAAACCCCAAATTTTTCAAAAATTTTTAACAAACCAAGCTCTTTGGGCCTCTTCTGACCTCCTAAATTATGTCAGTGGCCTGAGGGAGAACTGCTGAGGCCTGTGATTAGACCTCAATGTGGTATGCACAGACATCATGATGCTTGCCGCTAAGTATGCTTTCTCTCATGTTTTTCTAACCTGCTGCGTCCTTTGGATCAAAATGACATGATTTTTTAACTGTATGTACATGTGTCTTTTTTATTCTTGGCTGAATGCTTTCCAATAAAATCCTTAGAGATAGGTTAAACATAGACCTCTGGCCCTTTTCTCTTGCATGGGCACATGGAAGAAAGCATTGTGCACTGCACTTTTAATTGACAGATCTGCTAAAGGGGTATACAGTGTATGCCATTCAAAAGATAAAAAGAGGCCATAGTAAATGCCATGTGACCTGCACACTTTACTAATACCGTTTCCCAACTAAAGGATAAAATATCCATAAACATAATTAGCAGAGTAATTCTATTTGTGATAGCTTAACAAGATTTCTGTAGGAAGCAAATATGCAACATATTAATAGCTTGATGTGAACCATTTGTAATTACATTCACTATTACATTTAATTTATTTATATTTGATTACATTGCAATTAACTTTTTTTCACCTAATTATTCATGAGCCAGTAACAAAGGATTACATAATATTCAGATACATTCTTGCATCTAAGATACAAGTAACAAAAAAGTGAATGGAGGGATCCATGCATGTGCTACCACATTTCCATTCAGAATGGGCATGGGATGGTGTTCCCCAAGCATTGTTCTCAAGAAAAGTGTGGATTCAAGAGGTGAGATCTTCATCTATAAGGCATCTATGAATATCCTGTGGATATGCCATATATATCTGAGATGGGAAGACTCCTCCAAGACTCCCTAATGAATAATGTCTGCAAGTGGGAATCTTTCTAGACAGCATTCATTCATCAGAGGAGACCATGCAGGAACTTTCCCCTATGTTTCAGTGATGACCGTGTGTAATGCTGACCTATGAAATTTGTAGAGCAAGATTGCAACCAGTTTTCAGTACACTGCGTTCATTTGTCAATTTATATAGGTTACCGAGCCGGGTTCCACTGAATATTCCAAATTTCCAAATTTTTTTTTTTTTTAAAAACTAAACTAAACAAATGGAGATTCCTCTCAGTAAAACTAGACCCCAGAATATAATAGGTGGAGGCACAGAGAAGGTGAACAACTTTGGTAGATAGATAGCAGGTGTCTAGTAGCCCTGATGCCAATTTAAGGTGTGGTTCGTACCAAACTTGTTTGACCCAAAACAAATCAGGGACTCGAGCCAACTGAACCCAAAACGAATCCTATACCTAAACCCAATACGAAGGGGTTCGCCCATCTCTTGTAATAATAGATTCTATAAAGCAATGTGCTTTCTAGCTTTAGTTACTTGTCACATATTGCTTGTGTAATACTTTTACAGTCTAATTCCAGGCATAGAGTTCTTATTTGTGCCATTTACCGATAATGGTTAAATAATTTGAGATTTTATTATCCAAGTGTATAGCTCTTCCTGAACCAATTCTGCAGAAACCCATGCCAATTCCTGTCACTCACTTTCCAGAAGCTTATGAGCCAGGATTTATGACCTTCGTGTATCCACCACAACTCTATCAAATCATGTCTACATATAAATAATCAGATGTAACAAGCACAAGGTCTGAAATGTGCAGCCAATTCCAGGAAAATATACAATTTTTGATCAATATCAACTGTGCATTTGAAGTATTGTTTTCCACAGCAATGTCTTTCTTATATAATGCGTTTTATTACAATACATACTGTAGATTTCTACAGTCTCGTTGTTAAGTTTAGAAATGCTATGCAAAATCAATGAGCAAACTTTAAATGTCTCTATACAACATCTTCTAGAATGGAAATAAAACTTTTGTAATCGCTTTGTAAACCCTAAGAAGCACAAAGTCCATCTAATTTTTAAAGGTGTTTTCCTACTAAGGACATATCACCCACGCACAGGATAGGGGATCTCTGATGACCCAACCTCTGGGTTCCCCACAATCACTACAATGGGGTTCATAAGGTCCCTTGTTCCTTCTCTCTGCATAAACTCTGTAAGCAGGAGCTAATATGTACCTGTAGTCACACATAAGCCCTGCATTCAGTGTCTATGGGGTAGAAGGAGACAGTCAAGAAATGATTTCAAATATACAATCATTAGGGTTAATTTCATAAGTAAGATTATAGAGTGGAGAAGGAAAACGGAGTGCCCTGAGGAAATTCACAGAACATAGGGTAGACATACGGAATACACGCTGCCCTTGATCAGATTTGAACCCTGGACCTAAGTACTGGGTTAAACATTCAATCACTTTGCTATCAATTTAATAAATATGCATGTATATATGAGGTGTAAGCTAGTAAAAAAAACAAAAAAAACAAAAGAAGACATGGCAAAAAAAAAAAAGAACATGGCAAGGCATGCCACATTAGATAGCTCCTCCTCATTCTCCAATACATATGCACACTCAGCCTGGTCAAGTGTGCATTGGGTGAGGAGGAAGTCTTGCCAGACACCTCTGGCAGTGGCTAATCTCTCTAAGAACAAAAGGATCGGGTAACTACCCACATCTTATCTTCCTCGCATCTGCGGCAGGAGAGTCAGAAGGTCCCCCGTACACATTAGGTCGTCAAACAGACCTGCTAAAATCGGCACATATGGTTTACAATAATCTTAAGTGTATGGTCTGCTTTTGTGCCTTAGTTCATTGACATAATTTTTTGTAAAAAGTTTCTTTAGAAATTACTTTCTCTTGTTCATTTTATATAACATACATTTTTATTTCAGAAGAAAAAAAAAAACTGGTATTTTTGACTGTTACAAGTTAAGTTCAATTTCTGTAATTTTAGCAGTGAAAGGTCATTATAGCTGAGCTGATATGTTTTGTTTTGACTATTAGCTGCTGGTTATTCTACTGTGCACAAGTGAAAAATGTACTCTATTAAAGTACAGAACAGATTGTAGGTCAACATGTTATTATTGGTGCTGGTGATTAGTTGTACGTACTGCAGCAAAGCTGCCCAACAGTTCCTACTAGAAACCAAGGTAATTGTGTGGGCAAATTGGTAGGTATATTATATGGATATATACACATGTACTGCAAAGTACATACAAGCTGCGTATTTTATATAACCTATATGTCTTATATCACAGGTAGTAGCAGTTTTGAGTGAGATCAAAATAAATTGTGGGGGAATTCATCAAGACCAATGTATACACTGGTCTCAACATCCCCTGCACCTCTTCATGAATTAGATGCACAGGTCTTTGAGTTCTTGCGTCTAGATGAAAATCTACACCAGCTCCTTGCTAGCATATATTTTACTGTCATTTACACCACTTTTACGGCCTAAATGACACACTTTCCATCCCTCATTGTCTTCTACTCTGGCTTGAAAATAAATTTATATACTGCTAGTATTGTATAATATTACAATAGCACCTTAAAATAGTAGCTTGTTGATAATTCACTTTTATAGGAGATTAGGAAATTTTGGACATGTTTGATCATATGTTATGTTCTATGTGATCTCTGTTTATCAGAAAGCACTGGTAAGTAGGATGTTCTGGCAGTGACAGCAAATTGTTCATCACTTTTATTTTGTTCCTTCCTGTCAATTAAACTTAGCTGTCTGCTATGTATGGCCTATCTCACCTCACCTCTACACATGCACACTATGCTCAGCTGAGTAGTTCATATCTCCTGAACAGGGATAGGGGAGAAAGCCACTGTAAGACCCCCCAGGCAGTGGCTTTTCCCCCAATAACAAAAGGATCAACAGCACAATGTTTATCTACCCCAACATCTGCTGTTGGGGAAAAATTGAGTCCCTACATATATTAAATCTGATGGTCAAAAATGGAAATGCTGCTGCCCCAAAGCCCTTAGTTAAAGGGGTTTTCCAAACTAAATAATTTATGACCTATTCTTAGGATTGGTCAGAAATTAAAGATGAACAGGGGTCCGCCGCCTGGGCCACCTGTCGGTCAGCTGTCTGAAGATGATGCCTTTGCTGCAGACTCGTCACTACTTATCAAGCACAGCACTGTACATTGTATAATGCTGTGCTTGGTATCTCAGCCCAGCCGTATCTCAGCCCAGCCCATTCACTTGAATGGGACTGAGCTGCGATCAGGCCCTGTGACCAATATATGTGATGTCACATGGACTGTGAAGTGGAGCTCAGGGAGCAATGTTGCCCCTTCAAACAGGTGACCCCTGGAGGTGTCAGGTGTTGGACCACCAATGATCTTTAAGTGCTGACTTATCTTAAGGAAAACCCCTTTAAAATATCCATCTGGGTTGCGCATGCTCAGTAGTGAATTAATTAGGTTCAGAAAATATATTCCAATAAATATAATTTATGTTCTATCTAAGCAGCCTGACTCTGAGGTTAACCAGATATTGCCACAGGCAGAATAAGATCTACATGCTGCTTGGTTGTAGAGGTCCAAAAGTTCTATAAACATTTGTTCTCTAGCCTTATGGAGAGACAGTCTATCAAAGGCTTTATTTAGTATTTTGGATATAAAAACCAGGGGAAAATATGTCCCTTTAAATTAAAATTTGGAGATTACATAGATATTACAAAAAAACAAACATAATATTGAGGGAAAAAGCAATAAAACATATGCTGCAGATGCTGTCAATATTGCAGGCATTTCATTTTTACTGATTATTAGCTGCTGTAAGAGATCCAATATTCATAGTTTCTGAAAGAGAATAAAGGATCAAGTGAATTTTTCATGAAAGCTGCCACTGAAACTGCCAATCCAATGTCTGCACTCTCAATAGCAGTTGCCATGTCACTAAAATTCACAATGTTTATGCTAGGCTACAAGAACATTAGCACCCAAAATAAATGGATACAATACCTATTTCAGATTATGTACAGTATAGCATTCATTTACTGCAGACATATTCTGAAGGCTGTGTTTATATGCCACTATAAGATACACATACAATGAGGCGCTACAACGATCAATGCAAAAAAAAAAAAAAAAAATACATTGATGGTACAGTAAGCACAATGACAGTACTTATGGATGTCTCTAATTTGGTGAAGGATTCCAATATGTCTTGAAACCCTTTCAACACAATATAACAGCATGTGAACAAAAGCGTTGAAAGGCTGCAATTCGCCCTTCGGCATGGGTGGTCACACATACACACAAATAGGATAGTTAGCAAACTTCTTTGTGATAACTTTGACTCAACAGGTGATACATCTGTACATTATGCATGCAATACCAGGTAATAACATTTTCCTAAATACGCTGGTGTAGAATCAGCAGTTGTCTGTAGATACTGTGTATACAGGCTTGGACTGGCCCACCTGTATATCAGTGAATCCCCCCGATGGACCCCGTGCATTTAGGGGCACCTACTGGCCCCCTGCAGTTTTTTTTGATAGGCTGTTACTGGTTGGATTAATTCAGCCGGTAATGTCTTTTATTAACTTACTGATCCCAACTCCTGCCCAGAGCAGCCTCTTCCATTTCATCTTCAGCCTCCAGGGAGTCCCGTGTGCCGCATATTACATCATTGCATCAGAATGTAATGTTTGTCAAGTAGGGCCCCCTGAAGTGTGAAGGGGAAGCGGAGAAGGCTGCTGTGAGCAGGAGCAGGGATTGGTGAATAGCACAGAGGTGGGATGCAGCCAGTGTTTCAACCAGATTGGCTGAACCGTGTTAAAGTGGCAACCCGATTCTGCTACCAGTACAACACAAAGCCACAGGCTTCCTGCTCTACCTTTCTTCAACTTGTAGGCCACAGGCAACGTTAGACCTGTGGCATAAGAGATATGTATTGATACTTATCTGTCTGCTCCTTGGCCCCGCCTGCTCAGGGCCCACATGACATCACAACAGTGCCCCTGGAGTAGAGAGACAGAGCGGGACCAGGGAGCAGATAGGTAAATAATGAGCTAACTCCACTGCATGAGCCATACATTACCCCCCCCCCATACTGTATGGGGACCGATGATGGGGCCACTGTAAAAGGGACCAGTGATGGTGTCATGATATTGTGCAGGGGCACAAAAAAAAAAAAAAAACTCACCTGTCCCTAGCGCTCCGTTGTCTGCCCCCAGTGTTCATTCAGTCTCGTGCTGGTTCCTCATTGTTGGAAGTCTTGCATCCCATGTGACCACTGAGAGCAATCAGTAGCTCCAGGGGTCGTTGGAGAGGGACTGGTGATGTCACTCACATACGTCATTAGTTCCTTCCCAGTGGTCGCATGAGGCGCAGGACTTTCGGCAATTTCTAGACAACCTCTCTAATATTGATGGTCTATCCTTAGGATAGCGTATCCTATATATATATACAGTATATATATATATATATATATATATATATATATATATATATAGGGAATATCCATTTAAATAATATCACACTCATTATTGGGGATTATCTTAAAAGAATGGATTATGTTCACCTGTAGTTCTATGCAAATCCATAGATAACACATTGTGAATGCATGATGAAACCACATGATAAACTCAAGTCTGCTGCATCTGCAACAATTTCACTTGGCACATTATATAAGCTCCGTCCATTCAGACTATAAAAGGAGGTAGGCTGGAATGACTCTAAAATAACCTGTGTTGTGTGCCTGTGCCCATGCCCTTGGCATGGCTTTGCCACACCATATCCTCTGAACATAACATTGCAGAAATGGATGCAAACCAGTAAAAGCCAAAATAACTCACAAGAACATAGATATTGACTGTGAAAAGCTGCCAAGGATGTATTCATGCTTGGCGGCTATTTAGCTACAATATCTAGCGATCCATTTATATGGCTAGCCACAGCATGACAATAGATTTATTTTACATTCTGGTCATCTCCAGAAGATTTTCCTTCCTTTAAATAATCTAAAACTTATTTGCTTATATGAATAATAAATCATCAAACAACAGCATAAAACATAAATCTTAGTGCTTAAATAAATTGTATGATAGTGTAAGAAATAAACAAAAGACCAGGGGAAGGGGCTTCCTGTAAAGTTTAAAATTTTAGAAATGATGGCCGCAAAAGACAATGGGCCACAGTGAGGATTTTAAGATTACAAAGATATCCTTGCCTATGTACGCATCCCAGTGTACCACCTATACATTACAGCTCTGACAAATTAAAGATGACAAAGGTGAATTCTTGTTACTGTATATTGATAAATAAGAGAACAGCAGGGGAGTTGGATACAGAAAAAAATTATTTTGCTATGGAAGGTTTCATGAAATGCCTTCCAATGGTCACGGTTTTCATTTTTAGGACTCCCTGCTATTTTAATCCATAGCCTGCCATTAAATGACCTTTATTGATTTAATGCAAAATATTTTTGTGACAAGCTGACCCCTAAGGGCTTTGCGAGTCACTTGTTTCATTTGCGGGTCAGGTGTTGAATGCTTATGGAAGACGACTGAAAACAGATTTCAATTTAACAAGCCATTGTGCTGGTCAAAGCAAACAACTTAAAGGGGAATATGTACAATATGACACACTGTATATTTATATCATATTTTTCTTGTTGGTAGTCAAGATCTTATTGGCAGCAAGTAATGAAGGCCAATATTTCTCTATAAAGCATACTTCATATTTTATCTCAAATTTACAAGAATAAACCAAGGCCAGATCAAATTTAGCTGATGTGGGATGAAATTCTTTTAATTTAGCATTTTGAGAGTCTAAAATGAGTTTTATTTCCCAGCACAAGACTGCATTATTAAGTTGTTTTCTAACTGTGCTGAGTCCATCAGAGGTACAGTGATGTGCAAAAGTTTTAGGCAGGAAAAAAAGTTTTAGGCAGGCATGGAAACAATACTGCAAAGTAAGTATGCTTTAAAAAATAAAAGTGCTCATTTTGTTTATTTGACAAAAATACATTAAGTGAATGAACAAAAACAGATATGATAAAAATCTCTAAATCACATCAATATTTAGTGTGACCATCCTTTGCCTTTGTACACTTGCCCAGACAGACTGGATGATGTTGATATCTGGGCTTTGTGGGGGCCATATCTTCACTTCCTGGACTCCATCAAATATTGATGTGATTTAGATTTCTCTTTTGTTCATTCACATTATTTTGTTAATGGTCAAAAATAAACTATTAACACTTCTATTTCTGAAAGCACATTTATATGCAGGTATACAAGATATAACTGTTTGACGTGACCTTCTACCCTTATTTTCTCTACATTACGCACAAGGCCATACACCATACACAGTGAGAAGCAGGATACAGCACTCAAAAGAGAAGCAAGGGAAAGAATATATTTAGACTTCCAAATTCTTTATAAAAAAGTTTGACTTATTTATGGAAACTAAGTAACTTAAATGTTAATATGCTATATCTGTAGTATAATGATAATACCTAATTAAAATATAGCTATCATTTTCTTACAAAATAAAAGCAGCAACTTGATTGTTTACCATAAACTGAAAAGCCTTGAGGCCATGTTAAAAAAAAAAAAAAAACAATTCTGAGATAAAAACTTGTTAGAATTCTGGAGATAAAAACTCAAAATTAAAATGCTGAGATAAAAACTTGTCAGAATTCTAACTTGTTTTAATCTCAGAATGATGGTTTTATGGTAATTATTTAATGCAGCACTGTGGAGCGGTTTGTTTTTTTCTACATGGCCTCAAGACTCAGTAACAATGTGCACAACAAGGTTTAATGAAAACAATTCTCAGATTGTTCTCATGGAGAATAGCATATTTAAGAAAGTGTTGTATTATGGGATACTACAATAAAAGAGGAGCAGCTGTGCAATTGAAGTAAAAATCAAATACTTATTCTGCACTGGGTACCTAAAGGTAGCATCCTATAAAAACTATATGGACTTACTTATATCCTTCACGTGTCACTTGGTATATCTGATGTCCTAGTTCTTGCAGTATTCATAAAGAAATCTCTTTGCTCTATTGTCATACTCAGCATGTTATATTTGGCAGCCATTGACAGCTGGTTTTCTATTCAGTAAACTAGAACTTGATGTGAGGTCTAAAAAAAAAAAAGTTTTCTGTGCTTTATGAAAAATAGATCAACAATGCAAGTGTGAATATAGTTTTTCCTCAATCCTTTCAGAAATATGTAGAATAAATAGAAGGTAAGGTAATTATATTCCTCTACTAATTAGCGTACAGACTTTAGTACTGTGTGTCTGTTGCAACTTGTAACTGGGTTATGAAGGGCTCACAGAATGAAATAGTATACTTTATTATATTGCACAGGATGCTTACTGACCCTAATCTGCAGGAGTTGTCAGCCATAGTTAGGAATTGCTTCTCCAACAAAGTTGTGTAATACTCATACTGCTGGGTGGCAAGAGTAGCATTGAAATGCAATAGATTATTGTTCTTCAACTTTACTCTTTCAGACTTAGCATTATCAAAGGCAGTAGATTTTATAACTGTATTTCGCAGCAGCTTTCATAGACTATACAGGCCAAGGAAAATAGCAAAGATAAATTTTTGGCAGTATTATGTCCCGATCACATTTTCAGGGCTTAGGGAAGCTCACCACTTCTTTGCTTGCCAACATTGGTCCATCTGTGATTGGTCCTGTGTAAGTTCTGACCACCCATATGGTGTTAGAGCCACAATATCATTATTGACATGAATATGGCATTTTACAATCTTATGTCTGTTCCCGAGCTCTCAGGAAAGTAAAAAGTGCCCATACACATAACATCGAACTGTCACGTATTGTCCGTCCTAACACTTGTTGTGGGTGCAGCTGTCATGGGTCAATTCACTCCACTCACTCAATCTTGAACTCACACCCTTCACTCAGGCTGAAAATTGAGCATAAAGCGCACCCCACATACACGCTGCCACCATCACCAACTTGCCAGGCTCAGCGAAAACCTCACTGGCATAGTCACGCACATACGCACTTTACAAAGGTAATGTGTTCAAACATCACATGCAAAATACCATTAAATTTAATGATTTAATACTCAAAGGGTTCAGTGCGTGAAAAACAAGATCATGAGAAAAGCAAAAGGAAATACAAATACACCTAGTACTTAGAGTGCTTTGTTTCCAGGAAGCTTGGAGGAGAAATATGGCCAACACCCAGCTTGTTCCAAAGTCTAACACAGTTGTAAGGTTAACACATCCTATTGAAAAAAAAAAAGATTCTGGCTTGTGTTTAGCCAGTTCATCTTCATCCGTAAAAGTTGGTTCAACTGTCTAAGGTTAACCGTGGTGACATCCCCCCACTTCCTTAGGTCTGTGTAAGGCTGGCAGTGAGAGAGCTGTTAAGCTTTAAACTTGCTTTTTCTTATTGCTTTAAATAGCTTTGCCAGGCTGAATCGTAAAATGGCAGGGGGTCTGGTCTTGTACTCACAGACAGGAAGAAACATTCACCTCTGACATTACTTGTATACACATACATATCAACGCAATATACAGGCGACACATGCATAAACACTATATTCACTAAGGATGCGTACATGAGCAATATAATTCAGTAATAATACATAAATAGGCTCCTTTCATCACATGAACTTTCAGATTTCAGTGAGTCCAGCTAATTATCTTATGTGTATGTGGATTGCCAGTTCTCAGAATATGTTGGAGGGGGAAAGAATCAAGCATGTTGAGTTTCAACATGCCCAGACTTTTGTTTTCACAAGAGATAAGCCACCAGTTGAAATACTACTATAAAAGGTGTATGTCCACCTATATTCTAAATAGGGGGCAGGCTCTAAACTAGAAGCATCCTATACTTTAATAGCAAGATCACTGTATAGGTTTTGTTTACATTCATAAAATGCACTGTGACAAAATGGCAAACTCAAGGCACCATAGATGTGACTAATAAAAACAAGCTGCAGGTTGGCATTCTGCTGTGGCAGTCTCGCTGTTACTACTATGTCACTCTGTGTCCCTGTCCCTCTCCCTTACTTCCTTTAACATTATGAGACAATCCATAGTCCCAGTGTGCAATGTGACAGTCCCTCTTAAAGAGTATTACAAAAAATGGTAGAGCAGACAACACATCACCCACAATTCACCTAATAAGCATGAAACATGATGTTATTCTCATATTACTTAAACAAACATGCCAAAGTTTGATTTAAATTCATCTAATATACTAAATATATAATACAGAAACTGGTTAAATTTGAGACATTGGTAATGCTGGCCGATTCTGGATGATGATCTGGATAATTAGCATTTTTCATTTTCACACAGGTTTAAAAATTGTACATGCTTCCTAAAATGTCTATGTAGCAATAATGTTAAATGACTTCCTGACTTCAGGAACTTAATTTCCGCTACATGACATAATTCTGCGCTTATCAGAGTAATTCAGGTCTTCTGGTATCTACAGTAAATAGCTGCGTACAATATAGAAGTGCATCTTGCTTAAATAGGAGCAGAGCTGTAGCTGCAAACTCTGCACAAAACTAAATTCCTATAAGTGTTTAAGGTCAGTCTTCAGCCAAAAACATAACTAACTTTTCTCCCTAGAGATCCTAAAATGGTCAATGCGGTTGCAAACAAACTTACTGTATGCCTATGTAATGACTAAAAATTAGTTTTTTCGGCCTGAAAACTTGCTCCAGAAAGTCAACCATTAGGTGTTTCCCATCCCAACAATTGTTATCCACTGCCTGTTGTTGAGTGAAAGAGGCACAGAGGGATTACGGGAAGTGTGACAGGTCACTGGCTGCCATTCAGTACTCCATTGTATTAGATAAAGTCCTCCATTTGAACCATCCTGTCTGTAATACAATTATGCTGGGCTGCAACATATGGTTTCTGTCAAGCTCTTGTACAGCTGTCAACTACTTGCAGTAATAACTCTTGGGAGCATTTACAGCTGGTTCTCCTGTGCATCCTCTGTCTGAAAATAGGAGGTGATCTACTGTACTGTAATACAGTGAGAGGATAACTGAATAGAGGTTGTGTGACTGCAAATAAGGAAAAGTAGCGGTCAGTGTGTATAGTGTACATGCCCCCAGAAATCAAGTGAATGGCTGGAAGAAGTGCAACAAGTATGGGCCACTCTAAAGGAAGACAGTACAGTAGAAGCTACAGCAGATGTTTTTATTTTTATATTTTAGCAACATTACAGGTATGGTTAAACAACTATCCCCTCATTCAGAATTGAGTTAAAGGGGTTGTTCAGTTCTCTTTTGTTTTTGTTTTTTCTGCTTGTTTTTTTTTTTTTTTTTTTTAATGACCTATCCTCAATATAGGTCATCAATAGAGATGAGCGAAGTTTTCAAAAATTCGATTCGCCAACTTCAGCAAATTTTCCGATACGATTCTCTTCGATCCGAATTAATTTGCGGTGAATAAACAGCTATTTCCTGTCTGCAGAGAGCCAGGGTGGGTGGCAAAATGGCGGAAGCCCTTGCCGCGGTCATGTCTCTCTATCTCTTTCCAGCACAGACAACTTTTATTCATGTGGAAGGATCTGCTAATAAGCAAAGACACGCCTACCCAATCACATCACTAGAGAATATCATGTAACCGTCTGATGTCACAAAGGTCCTTACTAAATATTTGTTACTGCGAAGCATCAGGAAATCCGGATTCCATGCGAATTGAAGACTTCCTGAAATTAGGATCAAATTTCACTTCTGCAGCTTCAATTCGCTCATCTCTAGTCATCAATAAGAGATCAGAGGAGTCTGACACCTGGGACCTCTACTGATCAATGTGAGTATTGTGACCACTTCGCTATTTACATTGCACGCAATTTGTTCTATACTGGATGTGAAATTAAATTTACAGCATCATACCATATAAGTGAAAGGGATGAGGCTGTAAGTATATTGCACTGCCGCTATGAAACAAACAACATGCAATGTAAACCATGATTAGATCATGGTGATCACATCGATCAGCGGGGGTCCTGGATGTCAGACACTCTTATTGATAATAGGTCATCTGTATAAAAAAAAAAAAAAAAAAAAAGAGAACTGGACAACCCTGGGTGTTGAACCCCCACTGAACTCATATTAACCCCTTCCCGACATCTGGTATAATAGTAAGGTAAATGTTGGGTATTTAAATATGGCGAGCGGCCACCCCTGGTTCTCTGCTGTGTTATACAGACCTGGCGCTAATGCCCTGTTTGTGGCCATTAGGGCCCCCAAAACCTCGGTCAAAGCAGACTGAGGTGCCATTTTCCCAGTGGCGCATGCGTACCACCATTTTGGGGAGGATTGCTGATCCCCAGGATGAGGTCCAGGGCTAGCGATCCATTGCCATGACAGACGGGAGCCCACTAATGCATTGCATTAGTGATCAAACCACCCGGGGTTCAATTACAGTAGAAAAAAATAAAAACAATGAAAAACTCTAATCACCCCTGCTTCCCCTATGATTATGCCTGTGTGAAAGGGCCCAAACTCAAAATTTCTTAATAGGGTTTTTGGAAATTAGTTTTCCAAGTCAGACAAGCTCCCCATCATCATTAATGCCCAAAATTAAAGACCTAACATGTATGTATATGTATAAGTGGATATTATAGGGAATTCATTTTACCTGAATTTTCTGTCTTATAAAATTTCAGAGAATCTATGAATCACAAGCGCAATAGAGAGTATCCTAATTTGTTATTTTCGCCGTTAGACAACAGTTAGAAGCAATGATAGACAAAACCTTAGATAAATGACCTGTGCAGGATGCCATAGAAAAGCTGAAGCCATTTTGAATGTCATTGAAAATAATGTTCCAACTCTATTGTCTCACCGAGCAACAAAATAATAAAGCACAAGGGAACATATTTTGTGCAAATAAATGTCACGCATTGAAAAAGCTATTTAAGGTCATTGTTAAATGTCACTTTATGCTCACAATACACCTGCTTCTGGAATCTGTACAGCTTTTATTTTTGGAATGTGTTCATTGATTAAGTGGTTTGATATAAATACATGTCCAATCCATTATCACTAATGTGTAAGATCATTGTGTTAGCAACACATGTAATTATGGTTAACAAGAGATGCCATTCAGCTTTGATCTAATGGAAACATCAGTGTGGGTCACACTATACAATATACAACTTGACACTTAACACATTAAATTTACTGTGGTACCTGAGGCTGTAATCTACGGCAGGCGGCCTTCTCCATGGTTCTGTCAGTTCCACCTGTGGATCAACAGTTTTTATAATGTTAGGCCTTGTCTCATGTTTCAGAGATGCCTGCCTGGCTTATCATTCCAATCCACTGTCAGTCACAATATACTTCAAAACGAAAATAAAAACAACAACGCCGAGCGGCACATAGCGTAATATTGCTTAAAAAATAGGTTGTACATAGATAATTGTGTTGAGAACAGGAGGTAGTCAAATAATTGGAGAAACAACAAGGATCATCCACTGAAAGTATGGTGGAAAGCCACTAAGTAACACAAAAGCACTGATCTATATTATAGTGAGTGTTCAACTGGCTGGGTCTGATGGTAAACAGTACCCCTTCAATTGGTGATCTCACAACCAGGACAGTTAGATATTATGAATGTTTGTATAGGTGGGTTCTCACCTTTTCAAGTTGTGCTGGCCCACAACTAACACAGTGGATGGATCCAGAGTATGTTTTGGTATATGTGAGCTGCGGAACCTCTAGGAGTCAGAATCTCCTGGATCCAGACGGTATACAGGTAATAGATTGGTAGGAGAATCTCCCAAAAAATGAGGTGGGACCGCGCTTCACCAAAGATGCTTTATTATACTCAAATAACGTGTTATTTGAGTATAATAAAGCATCTTTGGTGAAGCGCGGTCCCCACACCACATTTTTTGGGAGATTCTCCTACCAATCTATTAACTGTCAGTCACAGGACTGGATTAATAAGGAGGCAAGTTGCATGAATATTAATTGTTCCTGTCTAGTTCACCCCCCTGTATGGGAGCGTGGGATTGAAAATTTTATTTGAAGTTGGAAAAGCTGTGTATTGCAGACCTCCTCCCACTCCTACCCTCTTTCTCTGGGGTCTGGAAGACATTTGTGTTTGGACTTTTCTGCATTTTTATAGCCCCCTTATGTGAGTTGTGCTAGGGCTTCAAAGAGATGCAATTCAAAGACCATAAGGGACAAAACCATAGGAAGTGACCACAAGTTATTAACATTGAAGTAATCGGGTCCAAAAAGATAGTAATATTTTCCTCTTGAATATAGCATAAACAGCACATATACAACCATCAACAATACAATTCACTGACAAGTATATACAGGTAGGTGGCTTTCATATCCAGGCAGATGAGACTCACTGGACTTCATCTCTGATGCTCCTAGCACCTGTGAAGTTGGAAGTACACCTCAGTTTCACTACACATGGTCCGGCATGCATACTGAAGCCAAGGGGTTCTACTCCAACTTTTGCGAACAACCTTTATACTTTTCTGACTTCTGTGCACATGCCAGACCATGAGCAGTGAAACTGAGGTGTCCTTCTCCGTCTTCAGTGAACTGCACAGATGCTAGGAGCACCAGAGATGTGTCCAATGAAACTCATCTTAACTGCTTAAGATCCTATGCATACGACTGAGTTGGGGATGATTTTGCAGTGTAATGTACTCGGAGTGACATCCAAGTACATTTCGTGATGCACTTACCTCTAATGGGGGCTTCCAATCCATTCTGTTCAGATGCAATGGAAGGATGTGCATGGAGGCTTAGGGTACTGCTGTTTGAGACAATAAGCCACTAGTCCATAAGGACCTGTGAGCTGGGGCACAGCCAAGATATAATAGAAAGGGAATCCAGCCTGGCCTCACTGACATCTTAGAATATTAGCTCATACTACAATGGCTGGCACACTCACAAATCACTGAATTGTAAGTATTCCGAACAATCTAGCAAACCTACAAATCTGAGATTTATAAACCATCTGACAATACAACACAACACAGACTGATGCTGCCTTGAATATGTGTGTAGGAGTCCCTCATGTGTCTTCTGCCCCTTTAAAACATCTTTCCTCCTATACCTGGCTTGTGCTGATGCTAATAATAGTAAGTATATTGAACAATGTGCTATGATAATTGCATAGTTGTGACTGATGCTGCCTGGAATATATATATGTGTGTGTGTGTGTGTGTGTGTGTGTTTATGTATGTATGTGCGCAGGAATCCCTCCTGTGACTTCTGTCCCTTTAAGTCATCTTTCCTCTTGGGTCTGGCATGTGCTGTTGCTAATAATAGTATATTGAACAGTGTGCTATGATAATTGCATAGTTGTGACTGATGCTCTATGTTAACAATATAGCACCCTTTGTCAGTCTACGTAGCGAATGCTAAATTGATATATATACACACATACTTGTGAAAATCGACATCATATGTGAACAAGCCATAATATATATGTGCATAAATGCTACAGTAATATGGCAGGGCGTCAAAAAAATTCACTAATTGATGGGGGGGGGGGGGATTATTCTTTGCCCAGGGTGATGAAAAGCCTTGGTACCACTCTGCCTGAAGGTGATTTACTGTCCCAAATAGACTAGATAGGTTCCCTTTAAAACCCTTTCTGCTTTCTCTCCGGAATTCATGGCAGTCAGAGACTTTCACCTACTTGATTGTTCAGACAGCGGGTTAAATCCATGCAGTGAATATATAGTACAATGGCACAGGTTTAAGGACCAGGACTACTTGTTGGAAATTTACAGTGGTTGGTCCTTAACCCGTTAAAGCATTAAACACAGATTTAGGAAACCCACATTATGTCAGAAGAAGGAGCACAAGAAATACAGCATGTAAAGTATTAATAAAAATGACCATATTTATATGCTACTCCCTAGTAAAACAGGATGTATATTACTTTGGTTGTCAATTTCAATTGATTTCATGCAATCTGAAAAAGAGCTCTGAGTGCTTTGAAACAAAGACTGAAAGCCTGAAGACACTCATGTCTGTTGTCACTTGAGTAAATAGCCTTGAGAGAGATCTTGAAGTGTTTTACGCCATTTCAATGGTTATAACATAAACCTATAATGACATATTGGACCACAGGAGGGGGATGAAACCCTAGTTAAAAGAGGGATGTGTGTCCAGTCATGAGAACTGATTAGATGTACTGAAGAGGAACACATTATAGCACATCGCCTGTATTAAATGTCTAACATAGCTACAACTCCAGCTTACAGGCAACGTCACCATGGAGTGCTTATGCTTCTATGACCTTTCTACAAACAATCCAGATCCAGATAGCTCCTCTACCCTTATTTGCAGTACATACTATATTTGTTAGAAGGAATTACATATACAAATGCAAACTTAAAAAGGTTTTCGACCTTTCTAATATTGATAGGCCATCAATTTCAGATTTGTGGGGTTCTGACAGCCAGGACCCCTACAGATCAGCTATTCCAGGACAGCACAGCTCCTGGTAATGTTTACATGATACTCACCAGCAGTGTTCAAGTCTAAGAGACAGTGACAAACAATTACACTATAGAAAATTGAGGAAATATTCCTGCCTAGCAAAGAGATGCACTATAATTCTTGTATTTATGGAAAGCAGGCAAGTATATTTTAACAAGTATGTCAAACACTATGATCCAGATTTATAAACCATTCGAAAATGTAAAAGTAATTGACACTTTAAAATGTAAAACATAACACCATCCAATTGGTTTGGCTACCAAGCATGAAACTACAGGAACACATGTAGCGGCCAGTGGCCCAGGATCCACTCTGGCAATGTCAACTAACTGTTCCTCCGGGCGGGGTTTGCCACCTCCTACTCTGACATACTCAAGGACAGGGGAGCTAAACTTCTCATTCCTAGATTCTAGTGATATCACAGCCAAGAAATACACTCTATCCACACAGGCACACCTTTCATCAGGGATAACTGAGGTTCAGCACGACTCAGGTTGATGTCAGTTGCTCAGCAGTGGGAAGCAACCAGGATCAGAAGTTCACAAAACCGGATCAGAATGCTTCCCTCAGTTTGAGAAACATGGTCCATACAGCAATTGCCCAGTTCTCACAGTGGTTAGCACTCAACACACAAGGTAACCGGTCCTCAAGCTCACAATGATTTGGCACACTAGCCTTTGGAAAAAACAGATTGCACCACACAGGCAGAATGCACTGAGGTCCGGACACAAAGGCATGGGAAAATCTCTCTTTTTTTACCTGGGACTTCCTGCCTGACGTGACTTCAAGAAGTCAGGTCATGGGATGAAAAACTGTATATCTAGTGCTACCAAAAGGGATGCAGCATGAGGCACAACCAGTAGGTGCAACTAGGTTGCGCCATCATGTTACCGCTTTTCCAGAAAAAAACAGACTGAAGTAGATGCAGGACTCAGCAGCAAAGCACAATTAATTGAGGAACATTCTGCTCAAGAGTGAAGTGCCCCATAACCTCCCTGTGCTCTTCAATAAAAACAAAATCTACTCCCGCTGCCTTTCAGTGTACAGAAATACTGTGCCACCTCATCTCTCGGTGTATGAAGTTAACCCTTACCTCCACTTCTACATCCAGCTTGTGTGTCGTTTGGCCTGTGCAGAAGGTAAGGTAAGGGTTAATCCCTTTACACTGATGCAATAAAGATTACTTTTGCCCCTTTATTTTACGTTCTTATAGTTGTATTGAGCAAAAGTAGTAATAAACAAAACAAAATAGTATATAAATTTGGTATTGCAGTAACTGTAATGATCTTTATGCATACCTGGAACAATTTACTATTACTGGCACTTTTGTAAGGTAGTGGCCATATCGCTTTCTCAGTTATTTTGTATCATATTTAATTACACTGCTAATTGATTATTATTGTGTGGTCACCTACTTGTGCATATCATCCTCCTCAGTTCATTATATGATTCCCAAATTTCTCTAACTCAGTTCTTAATAAATGTCCATAACATACACATCCATTTTAACTAGTGTTGACTGTTCTGTCCCCTCAATTTAACTTTCCCTTCACGTTTCTTCTATGTCCTATCATCAGGGTTTCAGCTACCATAGTAGTTAATTATTATTTTAAGAGTCACAGAAGTTCAGGCAAGGTGGCATGTACAAGGCATAGATAGCAGCCTTGAAATAAATAAAACAACTGAATAAATAAAAGAAAGTGGCTGAGCAAGCTATATGGCCACTATCCTGATACAAAAGTCCCAGCAATATTACTGGAATATAGCACAGTAATATTGCTGTATATATGACAGAGTGAAAAGCAAATCACATTGGTCATAAATGTCCATCACTGACATACATTCGTCTGCAGGGCGCGGTTTTCTTTTTAAAAATTAGTCCCAAATATACAATGATAGAATAATAGAACTGGCCGCAAATATTTTAAATAAGGGAATAAATAACTACTTTAATTATTAATAAAGGCTATTTTAAAGGTAGCGTTTTAATTGTAAAGATATGAAGAATGACGATACCATGTCATTTATTCCACTGTAAAAATAAATTCCAAAAAACTGACAAAATTGCCATTTTTTTTTATCTCTCTCACTTATAAAATATTAAATGTTATTCTATACATAGTTATGCACCCAAAATACACCTACTTAAAAAAAAAAAGAAAGAAAAAGAAAAAAAAAGTTATTATCCTGTGAACACATGAGGAAAAAATGTTACTGCCCATAAGGTTAAATATTAGTCACTTAATGTTAAAATGCACTTATACTCACCTGTAACAAATTAAAAAATCTGCCATAAGGAGGGGTTTTGCCAATTTTAATTTTGATGTGACCAACCAGTTCAACCAGGGGATGGGGAAGGGCATGACCTTATACTGTATATAATTCCAATAGCATCAATGCTATTTTGCTCTAAAATTGCATTTTATCCTTTTTTGAAGATGTCAGCTGTGACCAGTTCCTGGGGGTAGGCTATTCCACAGATTCACAGTCCTTACAATGAAGAAGCTGTGTCGGCTCTTGAGATTAAATCTTTTTTTCTCTCCAGACTGAGGTAGTGGCCCCTTGTCTTTTGAGGGGTTTTTACATCATACAGAGCAATAATTCTCTGCAACCTCCCCTGTTTCTATTTAGTTTTCTCCTTCCCCCCTCTTGTTATCCTAGCCTGATGAAGTGACTCATTCCCGAAATGTTGCAGCAATAATGGATAACTGAATTGTACATGGTCTCTTTTTTTATGTGACTACTGATAATAAATCCTCTGCAGATAATATTTTGGAGTGCCCACAGCAGCGTTCCTGCCTGTAGCATAAACGCTGACATCTTTGCTCTTCTATAAAAACCAGCGCCCATCATCTGGTCATTAGCTGTCTCACAGAACTGCACCTCCATTTTGTTGGCCTGATGAAGACGTTGATACGTTGTCAAAACACATTGCCCTGTTCTTGTGCAAAATGGAATAAAGTTACAACTTTTATATACACGTCTCCCTACTATATATTACTCCCAACCTCAAAGCAGCGCTCATTCAACTATACCCCTATTTTTTCCTCTCCCATTGATTTTGGAGTGCCGTCATATATTTTTCCTTGTATGTGTTTTAGGGAGTTTGGTCAGTTCCCGTTGTGAAGGCACACCCTACAGAGCTGTGCGAGTTGAGTGCCCCCCTGCACCTTTTTTTGCTGTTTCGACATACAGCACAGTACGTCATCTGCATATTCAATAAAATACACATTACAAAATCTGCAATAAGTACAAGAAAATACCAAATCAGTCATAAAGACCTTAACAAGTCACCCACCCAAAGCCAAGGCTTCTACCACCTTACACTTATTCTAACATGTGATGCATGCCAGTGGCACCTACCTCAGTAATGACAGGTAATGAGCTCTGTGGAATAGCACACACTCCCAATGCCGCTGTCTATAATTTTAATGGCTGGTGATTCATACTGAACTGTTGATTTCTTTGCTGGTTTATTTTTTACTAAAAGTAATATTTTACCATTTGACCTTTAATCACAACACACATCATATTACTGTTATTACTATGTACTTAGCCTAGTGTTATAGTTTACAGTATTTCATTATAAATATGCAGAAGTTCTAGTTATCATATGCAAAGCTAATGTTTTCTATTTAGCATCTGCAAAATAAAACCTTCTATTTCACGGAAATGAATTACCGCCGTACTGCTTAGCTTAATATTTCTTTTTTTTAATATAGGGGTTGCATGTGAGAGCGACAATAAAATAGAAAAAAAAAAATCTATTTTCTTCAATTTTAATAGACTCCTGCGACCTAACAAATGTCTTCCAATAAAATTACATTTGTCGAAACATTTATTTGTTATGCTTAGTGTTCTCTTGTGCTTTAGCAAATTAATGCGAGGCTGTTTATACATATTTAGAAGTCTGCACTGCTAACAGTCATGAACTTTTCCATCTGCTCTGGAACCACAGTGCATTCTTTTTGTAAATTGGAACACCATTATGAAGTGCCATTTGTTCTGCAAATAAACAGAACAAACATCATTCAAAGAGAAAGCAAATTTACATTAGAATATATATGACTCAATATCCACACGTAGAGAATTTGACTGCCAGTTACTGGTTACTATAGAAAAAGTTGGTTAAACCAAAATACTCCTTTGACTGACAAAAATATCTGACAAGGATTTATATCCATCTGGGTTTTTAATGTCCCCGGCCAAAATATAGTTGACCTGTGACTAGAATGGCTGTGGGATCATCAGCTGTCTTCACTAATGAAGCTCACGAGATGGCTATCCTTTCACTACCAAAATGCTGTTCCAGACAACGGTCAATCAGGATACAGGAAAGGCAAATATTTGTTTTTTCTAACTCTAGAAGTAAGCAAAAATTATGGTTAAAAACGTTCAAATTTGTGTTGAATCTCATTGTAATCTATGTTCTATTGGCCATATGTAGTCAGGATTCAGACCCTTGTATTCACTATAAAACAAGAATCACCTGATATAATAAAAAGCATGTATTTGCCATAATTATATAGTACTTCTCACATACAAAACTCAAGCATATGTCAGAAGTAGATGGTTGAGTTTAGATATGCAACGTTTATGACATAGAAATGCAATCATGGTGTGGTATTATATAACAGCCATCAGGGGAAATTTATTATTAAGGACATATTATATGAACAGCACTCCAGTCTCGTCCCAGGGCATGTGGCCTTTTGATATGTCTGTCAGAAAGAGAACACATGTAGTTTTAAAAATGGAAAAGTGATGCACTAGCTTTATAAATCTGCCATATTTTAATGAATTTATGCTAGAAATCTGGCATAATCACATTGATCTACATAAATCATCCCAGGATCTGTGTGTGGTTTTTCAGTATTTTTATTCAATTAATTGTTATCTATCTCTGTTCCAATATCTATGATGCCATGATGTGCAAAATCAGCAGGGAAAGAACAGTTACATCCAATGTACCAGGAGACCAATTGTTATAAGGTCTCCATTTTATCCTGCCTGGACCTCTGATTATACATTGATTCCACTGGCTTTGTACACCAAGCCCTTGTGTAGTATAAGTATATACAGTGTGTGTCCTTTGTGTTCCCCAGACTTATCACTGTAGCTGGACAGCTTAATCCGAGGTGAGAATGGCAGAGTTACCTTTTCAGTCCAGTTATTGTAAAGTCTGACGGATCCTTTCAAACTGTAAATAATGGTGGGATTGCAGAATAATGATAACAAGATTCGCAACAATGTCTACAAGTCTGAAAGGTTTAAATAGTTGTAATGACGTTGTAGACCAGAGAAAAGAAATCAGCCATGCCCTAGTAAATAATGTGCTGCACAAAGACGACAATACATATTGCACATTTGTACAGATAAAAAAGGACCTCTACTTTGGATAGTTGTTTGTCATTTTAAAAGTACAAATGAGCTTCCAGGAATGCAAGAAAATGAGGCAGTCCTGCTAATAATGATGGTTCAAAGATATAAAGATGCCAACAACAAAAAGGTTACAATAATCACTTACAATATCTAATTCTCTGCTTAAAGAAAACTATTTGTGTTTAGTTTTATTATTCTGAACTAAGTAAGGCTAAGTTCACATCTGCGCTGGGTGTCCATTCTGCACATATCTGTCTAAAATTGCCAGGAAAGTGCCACTTTTTTGTCTGGTGACTTCAGTGAAAAAGAGCAATTACATTCACCGGGGTCTCTCGGACTCCGTTAGTGTCTGCTATTTAGCAGTCAGTTTGCCCGTTCTTCTGGTTTCCTGACAGATCCAAAGCATAAATCAACCACATTTTTATGTGATTATCTGTCCATTACAGAGAAACAAAAAACATGGTTTTGGCCTCTTATCTGTGGAGGTAATAATAGAGAGAGAAGTATATTTCTAGTCAGTCCAACCAACTAGAGGTTGGAGGAATAATTTCTCTATAGCAATAATGAGACCAACGGTGATGGTTCAATCAATTATGTGTTGGAACTCGTCAAACATTTTAGATCGCTAAAATTAATTGAGACTATGGTCATTCTGACTGCTTATTCACTGTAATAGGACAACATTGCAAACATTAAGATTTTAGTTTTTCTATGTGCAAACAAAGGGTTTGAGGTAAAATTCAATGTTTACAGATTACAGTAGAAGACAGTATGTAGCTGGGAGGCAGGAACTTTTAGCATCATAGACAACAATGATACGGAGAGTCCTGCTCCCAGAGTGAAGTACATGTTGGTAAATCCGGCCATCACATGGACAGAGTTTCATGAGTGAAACTCAGTCGAGAGAACGGGGGATTAGGTAGAAAGCAAAGAGCTTTACTCTAAAGCACCACTGCATGGTTTACAGCTGGATGACCACATGTGGGACCCTTCACTGGGGTGAGTGACTACATGCTAAAAGAACTTTATTAATGGGGTTGTCTGGGGAGTTAAGATTAGCTTACCTGATCTAGCAAACTGTTGATGATGGACCCATACTATGGGACTTTAGTAAAACCAGCCCCCATAGCACAGGTATTAGCTGTGAGATCAAGGGGAAAGGAAGAGGCATATCAACCCAAAGTTTCGCTCACATGACCCGAGGGTTGAAACCTCTCAGTCCATCATCAAGAGTCTGCTGGATCAGGTAAACAAATCTTAACTTCCTAGATAACCCATTTAATTGGGACATAATCTTTAAATTAGCAGCTAAAATTAAGACAAATAGTTCACACCTAAAGAGATCATTAGCACTCCCAGACAACCATTCGCATACTGTATTCCAGTGTGGTAAGCTCAGGAGTGCCCTGTGACTATGAGCAATACAGTGCAATATTGACAATAAAAGCACTCTTTATTTGATCAATTTGGAACCAAAGAGCATAATGGATACATAAATAGGGGGTGGAACATCATCATGTATCCACTTTGTTGTTTGATTTGAAATTGACGGAATATAGAGTGCTTTTAAGAGTTGCTGGCCACTGCAGCATTTATCTTTTTGTTGTCTGTTCAAACGGATGTCATGGTTTCCATTTTTATAGAAATGTCATACACTTGACATTAATCCAATGTGATAAGGTTGTAGAACACATCTACAACAATATGCTGGGTCACCTCTCTCAGTGACCTGCACTCCACCTGGCTCTTACACATGTACCAGCTGCAAGTTTCTTAAAGAGTCAGTATGCTCCTGTCTCTAGTCAATCCCTATGTTCCATTAAGGCCTTGTTCACACATCCATTTTTTATATCTTATAATAAAAAAGGATGTGAGAGAAAATGAAATACTTGTTGCCAGAATGGTTGGATTACAGTACAGTACAGTTTCACCATACATGTACCGTATTGTTCAAAATGATAGCAGTCCAATATGACTAACCAGATTAAATCAATGTTTTTGGTATAAATTATATTACCACATGTCAAACAATTTACCAGTTGCTGCAGTAGATTCTTTGAAAACCACCAGACTCAGTATTCATGATATGCAGGTTTGTGAATCTGTGTATTTGAATAATTAATTGAAAGGGGCGTGTTCAGAATAATAGCAGTGTGGAGTTCATTAGTGAGGTTAATCATTCTGTGAAGAAGAAGGTGTGAATCAGGTGGCCCTTATCTAAGGGTGAAGCCAGACCATGTTGTACATGCATTTCTCCTTGAAAGCCTGAGAAATATGGGTTGTTTGAGACATTGTTCAGAAGAACCACGTACTTTGATTAAAAAGTTGATTGGAGCGGGTAAAACTTATAAAGAAATGTAGACAATGATAGGCTGTTCAGCTAAAATGATCTCCAATGCTTTAAAATGGAAAGCAAAACCAGAGAGACGTGGAAGAAAATGGAAGACTACCATTCGAACGGATGGAAGACTAGCCAGAATGGCAAAGGCTCAGCCAAACATCAGCTCCAGGATGATCAAAGACAGTCTCAAGTTACCTGTGAGTACTATGACAAGTTGCCTGTGTGAAGCTAATCTATTAGCAAGAAGTCCCCACAAAAAAAAACACATGTACTGAAGTAGATACAAGATGAAGAAAGTAAAATTGCAACCCTTGGACCCAAAAAGAACAAAGTTCATCAGATGACCCCCAAACAATGAATTCAAGCCACAGTACACTCTGAAGACAGTGAAGCATGGTGGTGCAAGCATCATTATATGGTCATGTTTCTCTTAATATGGTGCCGGGTCTATTTACCGCATACCAGGGATCATGAACCAGTTTGCATATATCAAAATAGTTGGAGGTCATGTTGTCTTACGCTGAAGAGGAAATGCCCTTGAAATGGGTGTTTCAACAAGACAACGACCCTAAACACATCAGTAATCAAGCAAAATCTTGGTTCCAGTCCAACAAAATTGAGGTTGTGGAGTGGCCAGCCCAATCCTGGACCTTAATCCAATAGAACACATGTGGGGTGACATCAAAAATGCAGTTTGGAGGCAACAAATGCAAATAAATTGTGGTATGTAGTCAAAGCATCCTGGGCTGGAATACCAGTTGACAGGTGCCATAAGTTGGTTGACTCTATGCAACATAGATGTGAGGCAGTTCTAAAAAACTGTGATTATACAACTAAATATTAGGTTAGTGATTCACAGGAATGCTAAATCCTATATAAAAAAGTACATATTTTGAGTTTGTAAAGACAAATGCAGACACTATTTTTTTGAACAGCTCAATGTTCATTTTTTGTTATTTTCTGTAAAGTAGTTAAAAATTATATACATTTCTCTTCATGTTTTGATTTAGAAAACAGTGTGCAATGTTCCTAATGCATGGAAATAAAAACTATTAGGAAGATTTTGTGCTTAACATATGTCTTTGAACACACTGCTATTATTTTGAACACTACTGTAGAAGTATTCCGTATATGGTAAAACGGTACTGAGAGAAGTATTTCATTTTCTCTCACATCCATTTTTATGTGCGTGTTCCATACATATTTTTTTACAGATGTTTTTACTTATGTATTGTGAGTCTGTAAAAATGAAAACCGAGACATACTCTATTTTGTCCATTTTATCAATCACAAATGCCCATTAAAGTCTATGGATTAGTGAAACCCCCTCCCCCAAAAAAGACAGCATACAGAAATATATAAAGACCTGCACAGTAGGGTAATGACTGTGCAGTTTCTTAAAATGCGCTACCTGGATTAACTCTATATCAAATCCAACAGCGACGTAGTTTGTCCAGTTATTGTTACAATATTCCATTAGGCACCGAAATTGCACAACATTCACTAGTACAGTTAAAATCAATTTTACATGAGTGAAAACAACAAAAATCAAGAGAACTGTGAGGTGAACAACAATGGATCATTTTGCTTTACTGCAGAGATGTTTAAAAAAAAAAAGAAACATTTATACTCTCCTTCCCTCATCTCTTTCGAGCCTCCTCGCAGCATCTGGCAATCTTGCCTTAGTCTCCTTAGTGAAGTCATGTTCCCGGGGTCACCACTTAGGCCCAATCACAGGCCTCAGTAGTGACCCTGGGCTCATATCATCACCAGAGCTGTACACCGCAAGGAGGCACAAAAGAGGTGAGGAAAGGCAACTATAAATGTTTTTAATTTCTTTTTTTTACCTCCTTTGAGACGCCACCTATTATACAGACCCCAGAGAATAATAATTTACCGTACTACATGTCGCAGCAGCGATTTTAGTTCATCCAAGACAAATCCCAAATTGTTTGGTTTTGTTGAAAAAACTAACAATTTGGGATATTTGGATCGAACCCGGCTCATTTCGAAGCCGTTCGCCCATCTCTACTTCTAATAGGTCGTATGTATATATTTTTATTGGACAAAACAGTGCAGCATCTTACTAGCCTGCCTATCAGCAAGCAATGGAAACTTGAAGGTAAACAGAGCCCAAATGCTATTATAAAACTTACTTTTTATTAGCCTTGTTCCATAGTATAAACAGTCCAGTATTAAAAATTAGTTCCAATGGTCATTTACTCCACAGTATCAGCTAGACATCTCTAGATTTCCAACAAAAAGCCACGCATGGTTTGTAGATTAACAATGCCTATATCCAATAATAAAAGCCCTGTCTAATATACTAGTACTATTTCATTATTTAGAACATTTACTGGTTTGTCACTCCCTATGGAGATGTGGCACTACTTGCAGATAATGACAGCACTTTGCCTTTTCCCAGCTTTGTGCTACATTAAATTTCCTTTAGGACTACCAGAAACATCAGGTCTGAAGTTAATTGATGCATTTCAACAAAAATAAATACTCATGCTTTTCAAAAGTTAATTTATTTTGCTTTTGACGGAGAAATGTCCTATATAATTCATTGGAAGTGTTAACAGTATCAAGGGTCAAACTTTTAAGCCAAATCTAGACCCTCTTTCAATAAGCATGTTTTTCTTACTTTAGTAAATCTAAAGTAGAAAACAGACCACATGGGACACCATGTTAAATCCTGTGCAAAGCTACAGAATAAATACCTACTGGACACTTCATTATAATTGACTTCAATGTATAACAGTATGCTGTAAACGGCAGATAACCAGATAATGTTTTAAAATGCTTGTACCAAGGGATAAAATGTTTTAGAAAAGGGGGAGGATGGGTTAAGTAAAAGATGCATTACTCACATCACTGATCCCCTGCCACTAGTTGCTACTTCCTGGGTCCCTGCTGGCCTCTACACAGAACAAGTCAGGAAAATGTCTACTCAGTCAATCACTTGATGGGGCAGGTCGCCTCTGCAGCCAGAGATGTCGCATTATACTGTAGATTTTATTAAATACCTATTAGGTCCAGCCCCTGGCTGAACCTAATAGGCATCTGTCCATGGCAGCATGGAGGCCATTGTTAGTGCTCCATGCTGCCATGGCAACCCCTCAATCACATAGTGGTGGGAGCAAGGAGACAAAAGAAGGAGCCCCCTCTAACCAGATAGATGCCATGATCATTATTGGGTTGATTTGCTGGAGTCATCTTTTTTTTTTTTTTTTTCAGCTTCTGTTCCTGCTCTATCGCAGTGCTGTACTACTATGGGGATGACTACTAAATATATGTTCAAGACAAATTAGAACATTGGAGAATGGAAAGGGTTAAAGGGGTTGTCCAAGAAGGAATATTGTTTTCGATTCCAGTCTATATTAATTTGTATCTACATTTATTTAAAGAAAAAAATTTCTCTCTCCCCAGATATTCTAGAGATACGATATGTATGAACAGATGTTACTGTGTCCACCTCATTAAATGTGCCAAGATGGACATGCATGCTAAATCCATCTTCTCTCCCTGCTTCACACAGTATGCAAAGTGATCCCTAGTGTGGTGAGACAGCCGATACAGCATCTTCTCTGCTTGTCAGAGGAGATGCTGAGTAATAACACTGTCTAATGTTATTATCACTTCTTACTCAGAATCTCCCCTAAAATGCAAAGAAGATTCTGTAGCGTCAGAGACAATCAGATCACAACATACACGAGAGAAGCATTTTAATTGGTATGAAACATGTAGTTAAACCAGTGGATTTTTAGCTATTTTGCACACACTGTATTGGATACTAAATTTTATCTGCTCAAATTTCTGTCATTTCAGACTACAGACAGAGACACAGGGAACTACAGCAGCAATAGTTATAAACTGATCGTGCCGCCAATTAAGGATGGGAAAGAAGGTTTTGTTATCGAATTCTATTCTGGAGTCATCAAAACTGCAATGCTCTTCAAGAACATGAGAAGATCTTATTTCAAATTTGAAGTTGTTGCAACAGATGATTATGGAAAGGGTCTGAGCAGCAAGGCAGATGTAGTCGTAAGTACAAGTATATTTCACGGTTTCATTTGTTGTAAAGGGATTGTATTAAATTAAAACATGGTTGACTACTTAAAAATACAGTGTCACCATTGTCCATAAGCTGTACCTGTTGTTACAACTCTGCTTCATTCTCGTGAATGGGCTCAACTACATGAATTCCATGGGCAACTATTGCTGGGCATTGTTTTTGGAAAAAAAAAAATCAGCCATGTTTTTTGTAATTTTATACCCTTTTAAAAGGGGGTATCATCTTTCAGCTTCTACGCCAATCGTTTACTACAGGCCCAGCTCAACACCATTGGAAACCAATTTATGTTGCTGATGATGCTGGAGACATACAGCATCTCTACTGCAACAGGGAAATTACTATTTTATGGTAGATATTATGACGGATTTCTTTCCATCCTGTGTCATAGAGAAGGGGCCCTTAATGGAAATCCCACCTAGAACGTTGGCATTTTCCTAAACGAGCATATGGAAAGAAGGCTCTCATAGTGATGGTGTTACAATCCCTATGATTTTAGCCCCCAATAATCAGTCTATTTCAATGTCAACAGGTGGTCATAATTCATTAATAATTTCAAGATATTTCCAATTACTTGAGTATTATGTACTAAGTAAATGTATTAAAGGGGTATTCCCACAACAAGAATCACCTCTCATATTAAAGTACTTTGCAAAATATCCATTGAAATAAAACCCAATGAAATCCCACTTTCCCTACCACTGTTTGAGAACAGTCATCACTGGATATATCCTGTATTCCATCTTCTTCCAGGACAAGCAAGCTCAGTTTCTATTTTTCTTCCCTGTAGCTGTTTAGTAGACCAGTGCTACATAATCATGAATGTGCCATGATAACAGATGAAGCATGTGTAGTGCATGATTCACTTATATTAGGAAGAATGACCAGGGCATTAGAAAGCACACCATTCAAGGTGCACCTAGGAAATGTAGTTTTCACTAGTAAAGAAGACAGTCACATGCTACATCTGCAAAATCAGCAACAAAAAACACTGCATTTCCGCAACATGGGGCAGTAGCCTAAATCAGAAATCTGCATTCTAAAAGTTTTCATAATCCTGGATTTAGTTTCTTTTTAAGAAAAAAAAAAAAAGTCCACTGAATTGAGAAAAAGTCACCAGCATTATGTTGTAATAAAAATTTAAATCTAATGACAACTTTCAGACATTTTCCACTTTTGAAACTCGCATGGATTAGGTCGTCATTTGTAAATCTTACACAGCCTTTCAAGATGGGAAACCTATTATTTCTTTTCAAGTCCAGAGCTTTCAGAATATTTTAGCTTTTAGGTTGAAAAGCAATTTTGTTTTGTACCATGACAGCACATCATGTGTTACCTAAGTGCGGGCTGCTTGTCAAAGCCATTGATCCCATTCCAAGGAATTGATGCATTCTTGAAGTCCAGCTTCCTAGAGGGAGTTTGAAGTCATTCCGTATAAAGTTAAACCCTTGAACTAGAAATTAAATGTAATTGCTCAGCCCCATTCATCTAAGTGGAAATAGTTCTAGAGAATAAAAAACAAATAATTCTTTTTTAAGATAGAAGATGAGCTAAATAAGTTCAAAACTATGTTGAAAACCTCCCCATGATGTGTTTAATGCAATCTATACTGTAATGATAGAAGCCTTCCGCTCATTTAAACTGCGCCGATAATTTTAATTTTTGAACTTAAGAAACCAAGCAGCGGTGTGGCTCATTTCCAATTTTAGAACAGAAGCTTTCTCGGAATTCATTATGAAAATCTCTTAGAATTCGGGAGTTTAACTTTTCTGGTTTTGGATAGGTTACAAAAGTGTATAGTACAATTAAAAAGGAAGTTGGATGATCTTCACCTAAAGTAGGATTTTGCTCTCCTTCTCTGATGTGGAATAAGGTATAGTGAGTGTAGCAAAATTAAGAACTTTTGAGCAACAAAACAAAATAATGAGGACACTTTAAATATAGGACTTTTCTGACGATCAGAATTTGCTTCCTTGAGGGTAAATTCACATGAGTGAACTTCCCATGCAAAATTTGCTGCGGAAATATTTCTGCTATCTGAAAAAAGATTCCCTATTACCATTCACTTCAACGGGAGGATTGGGTGGAATCCAACCCAGAAGATTGGGCAGGTGGCTTCTTTTTTACGATAGTTGATTTTACAAGCTAGTGGAAAAAGAAGTATCTTCTCCTCATTGAAATTTATGGGAGGTGGATTCTTTTTTGCAGTAGATTCTTCCACAAAAATACCACCCCATGAACTTGCCCACAGTCATTTTGTGGCAGTTTTTGAGGCAGCTTTAATATAAGTTAGTAGTAGTTCCAAAAAGACTTAAAAGTATAGAGGAAAACAAAATACTTCCTCTTGCTTTCATATACATTCATGGTTTGAAACATACACTATGCCCTAACTTTTGAAGAGAAAGTAAGTGTTATTAGTGGAAAAACTTCTCAAATGTGTTTTGTGAGGCTTTGATCTTGCAAACTGTTGACTCTCAAAAACTTGTCATCTGATTTTGCAGTCTTAAAGACCTGTACCTGGACATGGGAAATTTGCATTAAAAAAATGCATCAAAAAAGGTGTCACATTTTTTCCACCTCCCATTGATTTCAATGGGTTTTTCAAGGCAGAATTCGCCTGACAATAGGTCATTTAGCTTTTTTTTTTCTTTACCTGAAAAAAATCAGAGGAAAAAAATCTGTTATTGTCTCTCATTGAAATGAGTGGGAGGCATTTTTGAGGTGTATTTTGAGGCAGACTCTTCCTGCCAAAAACTCAGTGTGAATATATCCTTAGACAGACCTACACTTCTAAGTGTTTGTCTTATTTTGTTAATTACCTCTTTCTTGCCATTATGATAGCTATGCTCTGTCCTGAAGATAAAACAAATGTCCAAATCCTGCCCTAGAAATATGTTCCAACACTGGTTATATAGAATCAGAGAGTTTGAAAGTAATCCACAAAAGTTATGACACTGGTAAGAATAGTTTGCATCCAGAAACATCATTTGCTGTACTAGAGCTGTGTTACTGTAAAAAAATAACTGGAAAAATGGAGGTGTTCTAAAACTTTTGACCAGTAGTATATGCAAAAAAGTATCACATTTATTTAAATGTGTAATAGAAAAACTGTACATACACAAAATAAAATAACCACGACTGTTAGCACAGTAGCGTCATGTAAAAACCCCTCTATGTGTGTAGTATGCAGTTTGTATACATAAAGTTTTAGAACTTTAAACTTAGTAATACAGTACTAACTATTGCAATATGAAGGTGCCCCTTAAATCTTACAATTTCTAATAGACATGCCCACAGATTACTTAAAAAGGACCTATCAGTATCTGGACACATACCAGGAAAGCTGACACTGCACTGAATTCACAGCACTGTTGGCTTTTTAGCGTTGTCACATTGACATGAAAGGTCCTCTTTAAAGGGGTTTTCCCATCTCCCTCAGCAGTTTGCCTGTTGTCTCTTCTTTTCACTTCATGTATTCTGCAACAACCTGGTGGGCTTTGACTTTTTGATGCACAGGATACTATGAAATACATAGTCATATAGACTTTGCCTTTATCATGAGAGATTACTTATTATGATACAGATCAAATATGCATAGTAAATGTATATCACATTACAAAGGTTTGTACATACCACTTAAGACAATAGGTTTGCAGTAAACTCAATGTTATCTTTGTGTTAAAATAGAGAGATAACAAGCACTGTCTGAGCCTTTATATGCAAACTACAATTAGCTGACCTAATTGTCCTGCAGAGCAGCCAGAGAACTCAACAAGGAACAAGGAAGCAATGTCTAAACAATGGGAGGAATAATTTCACATAGCAGGTAAATGAAGTAGTATTGCTAAAGCAATGTATTTAGGAAAACTCTTGAATTTACATAAGCTAGCAGTATAGATAGGATCCTCCAGATGGGAATACTCCTTTAAGTCTTTGTTGATGCAGTAAACAGGAATAATGATGAACTACAAGCACAATCTGCAGTTACACTAGCAACAAAAACACATAAGCTAAGTAAACAATACTTAAAAGCATTTGTTTATTCTGCCGCTCTTACTTCCAGCAGTTTTGTTTGGTTAAAGAGAACAGCAAGGCTCCCTATTTCCCACAGCTCTGAGCAGAAATGAGAAATTATTAGATTACGACACTACATACCAGAGAAACGAGAAATCACATTTAGTACTAATGGGATAGTCTGCTTGAAGTTCTACTTAATTTTCTTGTCAATATCTTTTCAGATTTCTGTGGTCAACCAGTTGGATATGCAAGTTATTGTTTCTAATGTTCCTCCTACAGTTGTGGAAGAAAATATAGATGATCTTATAAGGTAACTAAAAGATTTGTTTTCTCGTTTACATGTTGCGCTTTCTTTTTTATTTGCGCAAGTATATGGCATTGTTTTACAGCAAACAGAGGAACATTTAAAGGGATTCTTCATCAGTGCAGCTTAAAAAAGACAAAAACATGAACTATTAAACAGTGACATACAGAGGCATAACTAAAGGCTCATGTGCCTTGGTTTAAAACCTGGTTTTGACCCCCCTGTGCAACTTCTCTTCAGTGTCCAGTTCATACATGCAGTGACTCAGGGCTCAGCATTGAAGAGATGACACAGTCACGAGTAGACCCAAGATAGTGGTCTTGCCTGTCACAGTGCCTGATGGCACCAAATCCTATTATAGGCCATAGGTCTGCACAGTGATGAGGGACACTTTATAACAAGTATGGCACTTTGCACACAAATCAATATTGCTCTTCACCCCTTCATCTGTACTCCGACTCCTTCCAACCATGGTGATCTCGGGCAACCCCTGGGACCTAGTTCTACTTTACAGCCACTGTTGGGGGGAAATGAGGGGAGAATCTTTGGACACCTAAGTTTATGCACTGGCTTAGCAATGGAGAGGTTCAGCAATCATCAGGCTCACAAAATCGTGATTCTGCAAGCCCGGAGTCCAGTGACATGGAACAACCTGCTTCTTCTGATCCAGCCCATAGGGTAGGCATGACCTCCCTCTCAGCAAATTGAGAATTAACAAATAAATTGAGCCCTGCCCAGCCAATCACAAGCAATGCCTGTCTATGTATACCTGCTCATCCCTCTGCACTGCATCTGAGCAATATAGGATTTCTGCATTCTGCATCTTTGTCTGTTTATTAGTTTATGACCTTTGGCTTGTTTCATTCTGTTCCTGCTTCTTTGCCCTTATTTGCCTGATTTCTGTTTATGACCTCTGCCTGTCTCCAACCTGTGAACCTGAGCTGCTCGTTCTGACCCTTGTTTATGACTTTGCTCTCCTGCTGCCTGCCACAGACCTTCAGACCGTACCTGACCACTCTTTTTCCTGTACCTCTGGTGCTTCATACTGGCATCTCTCTGTGCCACATACCCTATCCACTGGCCACTCAGAGTTAGCGACCTTGTAGTCTCCCCACAGAAAAGACTAGATCCCCGTATGAGGGTTAAAGGGTGGATACTGGGGAGGCTACTTAGATAACACCCTTGGGAGTGGCCCAAAGTCAAAACAGTTAGGTGGCACAGTGGGTCCACTTCTGCTGCCCATTACAAAAATTTAGAAGTGGAGGTCAAACTTTGAAAACAAGATCTATGAGTTCAGTAATTGGTAGCCTCATAATACCGGTAGTTAACAGGAAGAAGAAAGGACATCTTTTTCTTTAAAACTTTAATCAACCTTCTGGTTCACAAAAAAAAAAAAAATCACTATAAAAGCAAAACGCATAGTCAAACGTCTCAGTATACTCCATTTTCAATGTTTCTGGTGTGGTTCATCCACTTGCCAGTCCTTGCTTCATTTGGTAGACTGAGACATTCTTTCTTGGATGGACCAGCTGAGAACTGAGAGGGATGAGTGACAATGTTTACCAAAGCACAGTCTGTGTAGAGTAGTCTAAGAGGAGAGTTGTAAAAAAGGGACTGGGAATTGATGTAACTGCACCAAAAAAAATAATAAAAAGGAGAGAACCTGGTACTACAACTATGCCTTATGAAATCTTTGTGAAATTTTAATTGTGAACCAGAGGATCATTTTAATGTGAGAAATTGAAAATCTTGCTTCATGCATACACACATTTGACTGATACCTTAGATGTCATTCAGATATAAACATCTACAGAAAAAATTCACTTTTATCTTCATGCCTTATTTTCCGTATTTTATATGCAAAAAAAAAAAAAATCTGTAAAATAAAAAGACATTTACAGAACCACATGTACAGTAGTACATTTATCTCCAAGTACAAAATCCCCCTCTACTGGATTTACCGTACAATGTAAGCCATTTTGGCACTGGCTTCTATTTATTTTGAAAGCAGGTGTGAACAATAAACAAGCTTCTGCATGTGACTCTATGACAGAGCTGCATGATGTGAAACGCGTGGAGAATTAAGTCACCATCCTCCCTTCTATACATCAACTTAATCTCTTCACAGCTGTGAATATAAAAGTGTGGCCAAGCAGTTATATCTTCAATGCTGTAAAATAACGAAATACTCCAGTAACCAGTATTATAATAATTTATATGCATTTTGTACTGATTTAAGAGGGAATTTCACTTTCAACAGCTAAGGTCCATTAGAATGGATACCTGAAGTGTTGCTGAAATATAGTGGAGTGTACACAACTTTTTGGGTTTACCGTATGTACAAAATGATTCTATAAAAGGGGCATCAGAGCCCTGAGGTCTTTCCTGCTGTAATGAAAATTAAGGGAAACCCCAGCAGAAATAGGTCCCACTCTACTTGTCATGTGCATTTTTCTTTTTTTTTAAATACAGATTTTATCATGATTTCTATATCTATTTATTTGCAGGTGCACATTAAAATTGGTTTACAGACCTTTCCACATCTTCATATCTTCATTATGTACTGCTATAGTTTACATTATAGTTTTTCTATAGAACCATACAAACATCTGTAAGATGTTTCTTCTCATTAACTTTATGCTTTAACGTTTGCATTTAAGGCAGTGGAGAAATTATGTAACTTAAGTCATAGTACACCTAATATATAATGATATCATTAAGCAATATTTGGGTAGTTTGTGACTTCTGCCTTATTTTCTGTGATATAGAATATATGATCGTAGAGAGGGAGAGATAGTAAACCAGTAAGCCCTCAGCAGCAACAGGCTTGTGTATGGGTGCAAATCCAAGAAACCAGGTAAAAAAAAAGTTCTTCCACAAATAAATCCAAAAAATGGCAGCACTCCACAAAATAAAGTAAAATTATGGATTTTATTTTACATGTGTGACACTCCAGCTCCACACTCATATTATCAAGCAAAGTTGCCAGCGCAAACATATCAAGTATATATGGTATATAATCTATCACAATATAAAAAAGTCTTGAAGGCTGGGCATCCTAGAAGGTGCACTACATATCAAACCAATGCTAAGAGACAATGCTAAGGAAAGGTCTCAGCACCGCATACTGACTCGCGCATGCGCAATGAAGCCTGTATGTTATCATTATACCATCTTAAATAAGGGCAAAGAGCCAATAATGGCAAACATAAATTACCATAATAAAATGATACTTCTAAGCACCAATCTCTGTACGTACTAATTATAGAAATATAAAAGTTCTAGACACATGCACAAATCCCACTCTCAAGGCATTCAGCAACAGGGTCTATGGTTGCCCATCCAATCTGGATACCAAATAGCTACCCTAGATCAGAGTAAGGCCATATACACAATGACCATACGTAAATTAAGGGGTTAGAAGAACAGGCCGGACCGGACCATGTAATTGTATATCACAACCAGATGATGTTCTAAACTAGTTCAAAACTATACAGCATAGTAGAGAGTCAGGGATTCTCATCAATACTTGAATAAGAGTTCCCAAACAGCTCTATACAATGCAAGGGGGAAAAAATAATCACCTTACCTCACCTCACCTGAGTATCCTTGTGGCATCCAACAGTCTTCCAGCATCCTCTTCCAGCCTCTGGCTGATGTCAATTGCCCTGGAGTCACCGCTGTGGTCTGTGAATGGGCCTGTGCGGGGGTTAATGTCATAACGCCGAGTCAAAGCCTTATCATGTGGGCACACTGTATGTGACTGCTGAGATCCTATCACAGGCCTCAGCGGTTACCACGAAGTGTGTGTTGTCAGCAAAAGGCCAGATGAGGATGCCTAGGGACCACCGGATGCCGTAAGGATGCCCAGGACAGATGAGGCAAGGTGAGTATAACTGTTATTTATTTTCCTTCACCTCCCATGTGCCTCCACTTATTATACTCTGGGGTTTCAGGAGTCCCCAGGGATTTTAATAGAACTTCCAGGTCATTGTAAACCTCACAAATAATCATGGAAATTAATTTCTTGAGGTTTGCTCATCTCTACAAAAGGTCTTGCAATTAAGGGTATGCTCACTTTTGCCCTATTTCGCAAAGATTTCTGCACAGAATCTGTATATAATCAACTACCAATGCGTATGAATGATGGGGTTTCTGCAACCCTGTTCACATGCATCTGAAATTACATGCAGATTTCTAGTGGTGCAGTGATAATGTAACAATATAAAAGTGTTACCCATAAGACAATAGCACTAATTTTCATAAAATATACCCATCTCCTGGAGATGCTGGAGAATATTACAATCAGCTTATGGTTTCCTTTTTTTGTTGGCTATATAGAGAATGAAAATTAGTGACCAGGACTGACACAAGCATGGAAAGAAGACTTGCAGATAATTATCACATGTACACTGACCTTTATAACTGCATAGCTGGAACAAAAGTGATTGATGGTATTCCAAGACACCTACAACCTTGGTTTAGGTTAATTAATTTGTGTTTTCTCCTACATGTACTTAATGGATTCTTTCTCGGATACATTTTCATCCCAAGTATAATAAAACAAGAGTGGATAAGTCAATTTCCTTTTTATCTTTATATTCAATATATCACACCTCTTAAAGTAATACACTAATGATGTAATGGAACATAGGGTAATTGCTAAATACAATGCAAGACTGTTGAACTTCTTAGAATGAAGTCTCATTCTGTATGGTAGCACAATAAGAAACCCGCAGCTCCATAGTATAGCTCTATGTGCCAATAAATGGTCATCCTGAGGTTCTTTTGTGATGGAGATTATCCCCTTAATGCAATGCTTCTTAGGTCAAGGTGCACAGTGAACTTTTGTAGAATGTTATCTTGCAAGCCAATCTGGCAAAAACACCTGATAATGAATGTTTTTTTATGTGGCTCAGCCGTAGCTGTCTCTGCAGGCCCCCCATGAATTTCTTTCAGCCTTTGCACTGCAACAGTTGAAATCCACAGGTAACTGAAATTGACATGCTGCGACTGCAGTATATGGATGACATTTATATAAATGGAACCTGTCACCATGAAATGCAGTCCAATCTGAAGGCAATATGTTATAAAGTAGGCGGAGCTAAGCATATTGATATATAGTTTTGTGGAAAAAGATACAGTATAAACTGTAATTTATCTTTCTATGCTTAGAAGGAGTAGCTGAGTCTAGTGGGAGGTCCTAACCATGACTGAGAGCTATCTCTGTATGCACACTGATCCCATCACTGAAAGGACCACCCAATGGACTCAGCTTCTTCCAAGCATTAAAAGAACAGAGGAGTAGTATTTATTCACTTACCTGGACCCGAGGATACTTTTGATGGACCTGGGAGTTCTGGTGACATCACGACCCCTTGGGTCATATGATCAGAGGCAGGCTTCGGATCCTTGAGTCGCTCCACCCCCCACGGGACACCCTGCCCACTCCTCCCCAATCCCACAGGTAAATAATTATTTACCAACCTACCTTTAATTGGAGGTTGGCTTTACCATAGTCAGTCAGCCCCCATAGCACAGGTAATTACATACCCAGTGAGATCTGAGGAGGAGGTGAGTGGGGAACCCAGGGAGCCGAACGTTGTCTCAGATCACGACCTGGTGGTCATGACATCACCAGAACTACCAGGGCCAGTAAAAGCTATATATGTATGTATATTTTTAGCACAAGGCTGCAACATAACAAAATGGGGAAGAAGTGAACTGGTCTGTAGACTTTCCAAATGTATTGTACATTTCTGCCACAATGTTCGTGCCTTCTGAGCTTGGCAGCAGTAAATGGGGGCACCAGGAGCTGCTATGCTTACTTCTATAACTATTTTCAGCTTTAGTTGTTCTTCTACATTTTATTCTTTGGCTGAATTTTGCTGGTTTAGGGTACGGCTACTTGGTGACTTTGACCGAGACTCCTGTTGTGTGACCAAAGATCTCTGTGTGTCCCCCTGTGACTCTCTCACCAATATAAAAAAAATGGAGAACTTCTGTTGTCTCTATTTGACTCTTCAGAATCCACATCTCTGAATGCTTCAGTACACTGCAGTTTATGTAATGCTGTACAATGATTTTGCTTGGTGTATCAAAACCTTTTCTTCCATTTTCCAGGTAGTAATATCCAGAGTCATTTTGGTTTGCCTGGAGCTTACACAACCATCATTTTTCTTTCCCTGTTAATTTGGCACCAAGAATGCAAACAATGCATAAAAGCAGCAATACAATATTGTTTGGACTTATGCAGTATGCTTCCTTGTTTTCCCTCCACATCTTATCAGATCCATATTGGAAGTGCTTACAGCAGCAGTTAGGACTTAAGGTACATCACTGTAATAATTAAGGGAAAATAAGACTCCTATGGGGATTCAAAATTTCTTGTTTTTGAAAAAAATTTTCTTAAAAAATAATATGTGGCATTATGCATAAATTCTTAAATAGATTACATTACAGATAAAACATTGAAATTATGAGCGGCCTTCACCATATCACTGGACTCAATGAAGCAAAGGACAGATAGTGATTGCTTTCCTCTTATGCTGTGAATAGTGGGCATAGAAATAAGCCAGACTTCTAATGTCCTCGGTTTTACTTGACATTCATGTCACTGCTTCCTGAACAGCATCCTGCCAAATGAAGGCATACAGTTTTCCTCCTTCCTGGCAATGTTACAATGACATGTTGTGTTGAAACAGCTCTATCTTTTACACTTTTCATATATAGGTTTATATTTGCCAACTATCCCTGTGAGGTCTACAGTTTTAGGATTTGCTGCCGACAGTGTCCTTGTTGTTTTAATACTCAATAACTGCTCAGAACCACCTATCGTCTTCAGCTATTTGCATCTAATTTGAGTCTGTTATGGCTATATACGTTCTTGTTTTATAGGATGCGAAATGCATGTGAAAATGGAATGCAAATTACTTTATGTCAGTCTGAATGGCATGCGGTTTGGCAGTCTTACAGCAAATTATTTTGTAAATCTTTCCCAACTGTAATATTTTTAATGGCATTTATAATGTTTTCAGTTTATTTGGTAGTTACAGACTGGATAGGGAAACCTTTGCTCTGACATACAGCAAATAAGTCCCTATTCACATCATGTGACTTGTGTTAAATGAGCCAAAAGTGTGTCCATTTGGCATACGTTTCTCTAACATACATTGCTTTTTTTTTCAAACTCTACTGGAAAGATCACAAACTCCTTAAAGACGCACAGACCAAACACTAGATCGCCTAAATAAATAGAGATCTACAAATAGACTGCCTGACCTCTTAAATATACTATAAATCCTGAGAGGCCCAAAATACATATAGACACCAAACCACAGACCCTTTAATACAGACCCTCAATTTATAAAAACTTCAAACTAGACCAGCATTGCCTTTAATAGAGATCCTAGTTCAAATATTCAGATAAGTACATTTTCCCTTTTTTGGACTCGGCTTCACTGCTTGGAGCTAGGGACAAGAATCTCTCACATTGAGGAGAGCACCAGTAAAGGTGTGTAGAGATTTTAATTGCCTTTTGCCCTCTACTTAGCATCTACATATCACAAGGCATTATGGGAAAGGAGCTGGGGAGCTCATGCGCCCTCTGCTTGGAGCTGGCATCAAGACTGGACACATTTTCAGGTTTTTTTATATATGCAGTTTTGAAGACTTTAACATATCTTTCATTTGGGATATTCAAATATTTTATAGTTTATTTTTTTTAAATACACATTTACAGATTACACATAGTTTTAAGTCACCTGGGTGGGGATAAAACCTGTGAGGGACATTTTAACAATATATTTTTTTCTGATTTTCCCTGTTACTTAGGCTGATCCATTAGCCCCAGTTACAGGAGGAATGCAATTTCCTAGTATACACCGCAGAGCTGATATGGGTCCTCTAGGAACCAGACAGTTTGGGCCAGGAAGAAACCACAAGGTAGCTGTTTCCATAGCCATATATACAACGCTCATTGAGCACTGTGTATACTGTGATCTGGAAGGCAGGGACAGTAATAAACTGTCCCTGCCTTCTCTGTGGGGAGTCCTGGCTCCCCATTCCTACAAAATCTTGTGTACCTACTAACTCAGTATGTCATTGCAAAAATATACACTCAGACATATATATTCAATAGGCCAGCAAGAGGTTAAGCAAAAGTTATATATAAGGCAATGTTATATTTGTGTATTGCCAAACGTAGATTTGTTTACCTGCAGATTATTGATAATAAAGTTAACAATGCATATGTCTCTATTGGAAAAATGTCCTGAATTGTAGACTGTATATTTGGCCATCTCCACATTGATTACTCAGTTACATTTTCTTAGTTTATCTTTTTTTCCTGCCGTTTCAGATAATTACATTGTCTCTTTACTAGAGACATCTTTGGCTGAATGTAACATATAGCTGCACGCTCTAATGCCAACTTGAATAATCGGCATTGCCACTATCACACCAATTATTCTCTTGTATAAATCATATCATACCCTTAAATGTATCTTAAAGTACAATAGATATTATTAGCTTTTCAAACAGATTCATTGTAATCCTACATTTTTGGATAAATTCTTGGTATTGTAAAAGAAATACTACAGTAGTCCTTTTAAATAATTCACTTGCAGTCATCCTATATTCTGCTCCTTGATCCATTTTTTAATCAGATTATTGATTTTGTCCCTTCGTTCTGCAACTTTAAAGAACTCTGATGTATCCATGGCTTCTCTTAGTGAAACACGAAGTATAATTACAAAAAGCTTTGATGAAATTCTTATTCAGAAGAGGATTCAAACTTACATAGTTATTAAGAATGGCATGAGAAAAGTCAGTCAGGCGTAGAGGCTGCAAGAGTATGTACTCACATTGAAAATATTAATTTCTTATCAAGTGATTTACTATGGTACCTTAACAATCACAATCTGTAAAACACAAAGAACTATGTTCTGAGTAAGCTACAACGCAAAGTATGTAATTAAACATCAAAGATTAACTTAACAGGATTACTTTGGGCAAGATGAAGCACTTCCCCTGTTCTTAAAAGATAATTGAGGCATTTATCTGGAGCAATGAAAGTGTGGTTTTGTTGTTTGCTGCTAACTAAAATCCAAATAATATATAACCTCTCCCGCAATGGGTGTACCTTTTCTGAGGCTTTGTCTTGGACAAGAAATAAAAAGAATTAGAAAAACGCTAAATTTAGAGAAAAAAGTCTTGGACAAGAAATAAAAAGAATTAGAAAAACGCTAAATTTAGAGAAAAAAGTCTTGGACAAGAAATAAAAAGAATTAGAAAAACGCTAAATTTAGAGAAAAAAATTCAGAAAAAAAGCTAATATAATGTGTCCAGTACAAAAACCGGAGGTATACAGATAGTGTAGTATGACAATGGGCCTATCAAGGTGGCTTGTGAGCGTTTCTTCCTATGTATTTGCTATAAAGGAATAGAGATAAGCATCTGACAAATGGGCCCCTATTGATCACAAGACTTGGAGTCCAGTGTTCCATTTGACTGGAGCAGCGGTCACTCCATTCATCTCTATGAAGCTGCCAAAAAAAAAAAAAAATGTAAAACACTTGTCTATGGTAAAGTGTCCCTACTGTGAATCCCTTCATTCCCTATCTTATCCCTTTTAGATAAAATAACTTAAGTCAGATAACAGTGTTCACACTTTTTACTTTCTACAACCAAAAATATTTAATGAGACTAATTACTACAAATGATATATAAAATTCTAAAATTCATAAAAACACCATTAATCATAGGAAACAACTTCTTGATCTAGCATTAAAACATGCTAGCTAATAACTCTCTCGTGATCACTCCCAAAAGCAGGCTAGAAAAAGCAAAACATGTTTTCTGTGATCCACACAGATCCACACTTTCTAAGTGGATCATATTTCCTCACATCCTATATCCTTAGAGGTTGGGGGTTGTGGCTAATGGCTATGTGAGAGACCTGTGAAGTGTTCACTCTCTGGAGATAATGAACTTCATGCTGCCTGTGCCAATTTATCCCTTTAGTGCCTTGTTAAACACTTCCAGTGTACCATAGAACTATAGAATATATTGTATGAACTCTACAGAATATCTCTATGATTTATCAGGAAATATTGCATTATCTATTTTTAAAAAAAGTTTTTAAAGTGGGCTGTACATTATAAAAAAAATTGCCATTTTGCTTTCAGAAACCGCTGCACACCTATCCATTGGTGGTGTCTAGTTTTACAGCTCTGCTCCACTGAAGTGATTCGATTGGAGCTGAAGTCCCCTGCACAACCTGTGGAGAGGTGTGGTACGGTTCCACAGCCAATTAGGCTGCCATGAGTTAGATTACATTATCCAGTTTGTTGTAGAAGGAACCCACATCAAAGGAGATCTAGATTTTTCTATCAATTTAATCTTTGCATGCAATAACAGAGTAGTATTTGTTTTATTATATTTCTACGGCTAAATTGGTTTACAAAAGATGTGAATTAATTAGAAATAAGGAGAAAACTGCAGTACTGAAAACAGAAAATGGACTTTTTTTTTCTAAAAGCTAGCAGTCTTACACAAGTGTATAAAATGTGTTACCTTTGTAAAACCTTTCGTGTAGCATCAAGCAAAATATATTAAAGTTCATTGAAGCAATCTGTCAATCAAATTTAATTCTGTTAATAATTACTAAAATGAAATAGTTATCTGCGAGAGGAGCTAAATAGACTTGTGCTTCAGAGAGGATTAAAACAGACATTGTAAATTATATATGCAGTGATTTCAATTACAATAAACAAATCATATAGGCCAATGAGCAGTTCACAAATAATGGTTAACACTACAGAGTAATTAGCTGTTCTTTGCATGTTTCAGTCATCACAACATATTGGCCGTAATCCTTAGTCATCTCCATAAATAACAACCCTTATGAAAGGGGTTGGCAAAGGCCAAAAAAAGAAAAATAAATGAAATAATGAACAGCAAACACTATAAGTTAATAATAATAATAAAATATAAAACCAAACAGTACCTGACTGTTAAATGGTCACTAAGTATTCAGACAACGTAGTCTCATTCCATAGAGCATGTGATTCTGCACTTTAATTAAAAATGTGACTAATTTCTGCCTGAAAAACCTCTCTAAAGTTCCTCCCAGTAGGTGTCTCCCTTCTAGCTAATTTACAGTTCACTATTTTGTCACTAAGGAAGTCTGTCCCTAGATACATTCCAGTCTGTCTTGCTCATCTCAGTGAGTGTAGGGGGCTGTTTTCCTCTCTCTTCACACAGTGAATGGAAAGGGGAGGGGGTGATTTTGCTCACTGCCTGTACTGCTGTTGCTGTGTGCACAAGACTGAGAGGATTCTCCAAATCTCACATGTATTTGCCCTGTAGTGTAGTGTTCCTGGATCTCCTTTATTATGGCTACTTAGGCTTTTCTCTAGTATTTTAGGTACCCTTTATATCTCCTGCTGCTAAAACACCAATGCTACAGTGACTCTCCCTACCAGTAACTGTCAGCCAAACACAAACCTCAATGGTCAATTCAGAAAGCTATTGGCTGCAGCGGTCATATCCATATAGCGCATCTTTGCTCCTGGAAAGCTTGCCAGAAAGCATTTAATAGGAGAGTTTGTTTTCAGATTTTTAACTTTTGGGCAACCAATTTGAAGAGGTCATCCATGTCTATAAAAGAGGATCTGCTGTTTTACCAGAAATCTGCCAAATGTTTGAGTCTGGTATTGCAGCTCAAAATTATTCACAGAATGGAGTGTGATTGCAAAACCAAACAAAACCCATGACATAGCAGACATAGTGCTGTTTTTGGAAAAACAGCAGACCCATTTATTGAAACAATTTGAATTTCTGCAAGTAACATCTTCCTTACTATATTTTGTACTCAGACCTCCAATCCTATATCTTTCAAAAATGTTTACACCTCTTTACAATAAGACATACAAAAGCTGACCCAACTTAAAGGGGTTGTCCAATTTCAGACAAATATTGAGACACAAATGTTATTGTTTGTATAATGAAATGTTATACATTTTTCCAGTATACTTTTTGTATCAATTCTTCATGGTTTTCTAGGTCTCTGCTTGTTGTCATTTTGTTTACTTCTAGTGGATTACAATCCGTCCATGTCATGTGATGAACACTCAGGTGCACTGCTCGTTACAGTCACAGCACAGTAGTCAGACATCTCTCTGGTAATGAGCTGTGCACCTGTGTGTCCATCACATGACCATGAAACAATTTTTTTTATTTACTGGAAGTAAGCAGAATTAATGACAGCAAGCAGAGCTCTAGAAAACTGTGAGGAATTGATATATAAAGTATATTGGAAAAATTGTTTAACTTTTCATTATACAAATAACATTTTTCTCTCAATATCTGTCTTAAACTGAACAACCCCTTTAATAAACGGTTCTTCAAAATTTCTTCAGGTAATAGCTACACAAAACTGGTCTGTAGCTAATTTTCCATTGGGGAAAATCAGCGGCGGATTTGCCTGAATTCTGTTAGGGCAAAATTTTTATTGATTTTTTTTGCAACAGAATTTATTGCCTAATCACTGCAATTATGTCGCAGATTTCACTGCATTGCAAAGGGTGAAATTCCCTGTGACGACCCACAGCATAAATTGACATGCTGTGGCTTGGAAATCTGTTTTTTTTTTTGTCTGTTTTTTTCCCACATCATGTGGAAATGATTTGCTGGAAATTTTGTGGATTTGTGATATCCTGATAATCACAGACAGCAACTCCATCCTCTTTATTTGCGGAACGTTTGCTGTACAAGGTTGATACATTTTTCACGTGCATGAAAAACATCTGTTTTTTAAATTTTTTATTTTAATAACATTTCCTGTACTTTTCAATGCCTCTGGGTCCATGAAAAATGGATGACACATGGATGCCATCCATTTTTTTTTTTCACAGACCCATAGACTTACATTTATGTAATGCATCTGCGCATCAGTGTGAAAACCAAACATACTTCCATGTCTGATGGTGGTTAGCACAGTAGCTTTGCAGCTTTGGAGTCCTGGGTTCAAATCTAGCCAAGGACAACATCTGCATGGAGTTTGTATGTTCCCCCCATGTTTGCGTGTGTTTCCCAGGGTTTCTCCAGTTTCTGACTACACTCCAAAGACATACTGATAGGGAATTTAGATTGTGAGCCGTACAGTAAGTGATAATATTTGTAAAAGTGCTCCAGAATATGTTGGCCCTATATACACATAATAAATACGTAAATTGTGGACATGTGAATAAGGCCTTACAGTGTAAACAATGAAGAGGTCATAGCACTCACTAACAGCTGCTTGGAGTGCTGAGAGTCAGAGACTCAATAATCTAAAATTGATGACCATCAATTTTATTGGCTAACCGCTGTAAACCTCATTGATATGTCTTGACTGCCACTTTTCCACTTAAGATCTTCTAAAGAATGATCCATTACAACCCAACAGCTTCTTCTAGGGAGCCAATCACAATCATTTTACTGTAACACAACTGTGGTAACCTGTAAAGGAGGGCTAGTAACTTATCTATATGCATTGGCTGCACATCTGGATTCAACTGAAGTTTATCAAGGCAGTTATTTTTTGTTATAACTGTATTAAAAAAAAGTTGCTCACACTATATTCATGACATCCTTCACCACTTTTTCTGAGGTTTATGAATTATTCAGAGGGTCTGGAAAAGGAGAGTTGAAGTATACCAGTGGTGGCAATCAAAATGTTTTGAAGAATACATAGCACATTACACTAGTATCATACTAGTGTACAGCTTGGCAGTACAATACTAGTGCATACTGTATATCCTAATATTATGCTCTTGCAACAGTAATTCCCAACCAGTGGCTTAGACATAACATACTGCTCTTATGCCTTATCTGTGTGATACCCCAGCTACTAGCAGCCCTACTGTAAATACTAATGTGCCTTTGTGGCACCAGGGATTTCATAGCATTACTAAAGAAATGCAGTATGGGCAGCACGGTGGCTAGGGGTTAGCACTGCAGCCTTACAGCTCTCGAGTCCTGGGCTTGAATCTTGCCAAGGACAACATCTGCAAGGAGTTTGTATGTTCTTCCTGTGTTTGTGTGGGTTTCCTCCGGGTACTCCGGTTTCCTTCCACACTCCAAAGACACACTGATAGGGAATGTAGATTGTGAGCCCTATATGGGACAGTGACTGACAATGTCTGTAAAGCGCTGCGGAATATGATGGCGCTATTCAAGTAAGCATAATAAATAAAATTAAAAAATGCAATAGAATAAAAATCATATATGAGCGTGGATCCACTATTTCCTAAAAGATCTGTGTTGGGTTCTGTTCACATATTTTGCGGTTTCCAATCTAAATGGAAATCACTTTGCAGTGCCGGATCCCTCACAATCCAGACACTAGTGAAACCCAATGAACTTATAATGGGGTCCATCTTGGTTCTATTGTGTTGTCCATTGTTTTGACAGAGAAAATAGTGCTACATGCTTGTCTTCTTCCAGTGAAATGTGATGAAATCTGTGACCGCAGTTCTTGGTGGAGTCTCCAGCATAGATATGAACATAGCCTAGTGTGTACACTAGTCAGATGATAGCAGTTATGCTGTACATAAAAGATATTTATGGACAGCTCCGTTTGTGCTCATTCCAGTCGTCATAAAATTGGCTTTCTTCAGTCACATCAAATTCACTGTCTAAATTAGAAATCCATCAGCTTCAAAAAACCCTATATACGGTTATTTTAGAGAAACCAAGTACTTTGTTTGTGTAGCCAACACTCATACGTCTTAGAAAAAACAAGTTGATTTTAGAAAGTCTGACATTTCTATTCACAAAATAATGAGATGCTTGAAGAACCGCAGCTCAACTCCTCTCTTCCCTAATGAGCTTGTAACATGGTACTTGCTGCTGATGTGGACATCTTTAGAAGCATAAACAGCTGCAGCACCAATGTCATTTCTTTGTCATGGAAACCATATTTCCTTTAATTACCACTATAATATGTTTGTGCCCAGTTGAAGATGCATTTACAATATCACGTTATTCCATATATATTCCAGATCTTGGTTCGCCAGATTATTATGGTTAAGGATGTTGTTTAGAACCACCTAAATGTCACCAAACCACTTGCTTATGGTGTACTCAGGTCAGAGGGTTTCACTGATTTTTCAGCACGGAGGACTTTTATGTAGCATTAAAACAAAATGTTCACCGTTACATATCTTAATATATCAAATAATTTACTATCATCTGACAATCTATGATTACTACAGTTTTCTCATGGAACAAAGTGTTTTGGAGAACCGGTCCTTGACATCCGCAGCCAGCCAGATGTTACCATAGTTGTTCTAAAGCACTCATATAAATTGCTTTAAAAGTATCACAGCATCTCAACTGTACTGAAGAATAATTGACCCTTAGGCCATGTTCAGACAAAGATTCTAGATTTTTGCTAAAAAATATCTTAGTGGGCTTTTACTTAAAAATTGAACAATTTATTAACCCAGCTATGTCAGTTTTCTGGCATAGATGGGTGTAACTGTGGATCAACTTGGTGCACAGCCCTTTTTTGCGCCAAAGATGTGCCACATGCAAAGTCTAAATAAGCGTATGTAGAAAAATATTTCAACTGATGTCCTGGTGAATAGCAAACTAAAACCCACGGAGATATTTTTCGTACTTTCTGAATTGATCTGAACAAAATTTATTTTTACCAACAGGCCATCATGGTTGCCATGGTATCTAGTAGAGAGTTCATTTTATTCACAGGAGAACACTGGTAGTTATAGAGCAGCTGTATGTTAAAGGGCGTTAACCTCTTCATTATTACCAGCTCTGCCCAAACACTTGATTTTCCAGAGTTTGTGTTATATCAAGCAAATTATGGGTTAAAGATTTGATAACCTCATAAGCGCAGAGAATTAATCTCTGTAAAAACAGCCACTCCAGGAATGTCGACAGTCATATGTTTACACTATACATGAACTTTCCAGACGTTGGCGCTTAATACATAACTAGAGGTCAGTTTTCCTTTTCTATGTAATATATGATAAAACATGTATAGTGTAATTGGACAGACAATTATTCTTATCATAGGGACCCTAGTTCACAAAGTCAATGGTCACATTTTATGTATCATCTCTTCTGTGTTAGCCGTAGGAGCCTATATCAACCAGCTTTGCCAGTCATCATCAGGCCCCATCACTAGTAGAGGGTGCTCCTCACATATGACGAGGTACCCGCCTTCTCATAAATGAGGCACCATCTCTGCTGGCTGTGTGCCTGGAGGGAGATATACGCCAACTCATATTGTGAGTAGATTTCCAGAAATATGGTGTAAAAGATACGCCCTCATCATGCCTCCTTTTTGGTAAAGTAGGGGGACAGTGCAAAAAACAAAAATGATTTCCCCAAAAGAATTGCGATTTTTTGTATTCCTTGTATGCCAAAAAATTGGCATATGAGATATAATAAATCTGCGCCTATAACACTGAGCTCCAGTAATATAGAAACAGTAAGTGTTTCCTATGTCGTGTGGTCATGGGGACATGGGTAAAAATCCATTCTGACTGCTCATAAGAGTACTTTGGGTTGTCTGACATATACACTATAAAGGTTTAATTTCTGTTATTTAACAAACAGTGAAACTTGGACATAAAACAGTAGCTATCAGATGCATGACTACACATAGCTTGAGTCAAAATCAAGTCATATAGAAAGATTATCTTAAAGGAAGTTATCATTGGTGATATTGTTTTTTCACTAAATACATTTAGGAATAGCCTTTAGAAAGGATATTCTAGCCCTACCTCTGTTTCTGTCCTGCTCACTGCTGTTTTTGAAATAAATCGATTTTCCCCATATATGTTAATGAAGCTCAGTGGGCGTTCCCCCTGTGCTCCGAGCACAACATCGTCATACCCCCCAATACCAACTCCTGGGCCGTTGCATCACGCCCCTTTCATGCAGATGAGCTGTCCTGGTCATCATCTTCACTGCTTAACAAGCCGACACTATCTTCAGTGGGGTCGAAAACCCGTGCATGCGCTGTAGGCTTGGCCACTTTGGGGCTGAGCCTACAGCGCATGCTCTACCTGCCATCTTTATTCTATTCCTACACGAGTGGCCGGCTGTTGAAACTTTTTGTGTTCACATTTACATTGCAGCCACAGCAACGTGCAGCTCCCAGGCCGATTTTAATTAGAGCATAATATGAGTAAACTACACTCCCCTATTCATTCAGAGGCTACAGGTCCAGAAGAGGAGACTGTTTGTGGTGTATACAATGCATGATATGGCTGAAAAACACATTTACCCTTGATTCATGTGGCGAATCATTTTTGCGTAGGGACCTATCGAACATTGCCTTGTTGTGGCAGATGGGCTTACAATTACAGTTTTATCAAAGTGTAAAAAGCAAGAACCTCATTCTTCATGTATTCTTATACACAGTAGGTATTTGGATTAATGCTCTTGATGCTAGCAGAGTGCTGTTGCAACTTTTTGTGCCCCAGCCTGCAGTAATGTGGAGAGGCTGAAGGTGTGAATCTGACCCGATTGCGCTATGTTATGCTGTCTGCCATCTTCTTTTAAGAAATTAACATCTCCCATATAATGTTCACCTTTCAGTAGCAAATGGAAAACAGAATTACATACAGACAAGTACAAGGGCTGGAGGTAGAGAATTATGGAGGTGAGCTAGGATTGCATTAGCCATGTTAGTGAAAATATTAACGGTATTGTTGTATTACCCTTGGTTATTTGCTGTTATTGTCAAGGAAAGATGTGCAGAGCAGCACATTTCACCTTGTAGTAAAATATACTATTACATGGTACCCATTGAAACGAATGCCAACTAAAAGAGTTACGGTATGCAGAGTCCTCCAAAGAGTGAGACAGTTTTTGCAGTGATGCTGTTTTGCCTGTGCTATGGCTACTAGAGGAGGTTTCAAAATCTCCTGTAGGGGTTAATCTAGTGTCAATGGGACCTAATAGTCATATATTCTCACCACAAAACCGTATTATAAACTTTACTTTTTATGGCAAAACAGTTAAATAAAATGCTGGAAACATACTGGTTCACTCTGCTCTGTAGCCTACTGGTCTATATTATATCACAGTTCTGAAAACAAGTGCTGGATTACTAGAGCACGATTTAATTAATTTCATTATAATAATGAATTTATGACAATCTCTGTAACGTAATTTCCTTTATAAAGGACTTCTGAGTAAACCTTATCAAATCTTTGTATGGGGGAGACAGGTGCCAACTACATATAAACCTATGAAGGCGGCAACAGAAAGATGTCATTGTAAAGTGAATATAATGATGCTTGCTGTGAACATTTCTGTAAGAAAAAAATGTTCTCTCCACTGTATTATAGTCACAAGTCAAAATCCTGTGGCTTTTCCTCTTGTTTGCCTGAGAAATGATACAACATAGGTGAATTGTAAAGACTTCCAAACATCTGTATGCTTGTTATTTCCTCGCCTGAGGTGTTGGCAGTAACAGAATAATCTGACACAATATAGTTTTGCCTATTATGTGTTACGTTGTGGCTGGAGCACTTTGTTTCACAACATAGATACATATAACACCGTGGCTTCGTTGAATGGCAATATTGTGTTAGTATGATGAAAATACACAGAATTACACACTTGACTTATATTATTTTATTCTAGTCTACTACTACTAGTGCACATGCTAGACTAGGTATTATAGATTACTGTATCTCTCAAAACAACTGAAGAAGAATAGAACATTACTACTTTTATTATTTTACATGAAAAGAAGGCCTTAGGGTGGAGACTGATAGTCCCACCAGAGAATTGTACCATGCTGGCCTAAATTACTGTTCACCTCACCACCATAGACAAGGAACTAACTAATCAATGCCAAGATACCTTTTACTGTGTATTATCCTTGAGATGATAATAGCCTCATACTATGGCTCCATACAGTGCTTAGAGTCTTGATAATAGCCACAAGTTACCTGAGGTGAAACTTGACATTTGTGTGCAGATTGCAAATGTGCTGATTTTCGCATTTGTAAACTTTTTTTTTCTATTTCAAACAAAAGTGGTTTAAGGATTGATCAAAGTTTTCAAAACTGCTATTTTTTAAATGGTCAAAACAAGATCCCAAATGGGTAGTATTCTAAATTAGCAATGTAGATGGAGGGAAAGAATCAGGGTCAAGCCACCTTTTTTTTTTTTTTTTTTGCATATTATTTGAACGCAAGCATGCAGAACCTATACCATAAAGTGTAACCTAACTTGGAGCCAATGAATTCCTGCAAGAGGCAACTCTTATTAGTTTTATCAAAAACTAACTTTATTATGATAGAAACATTATTGATTATTATTATTAACTTTATTATTGATACAATCTCTGTGCACAAACACATACTTAAAGGTGCTTATACATGCATACATATGTGCATGTGTTTGTAATGGAGAGAGAGGACTCCTCTGGCATCAACTTATTGCCCAGGGGAACAAAGAACCGGGCATAAGATTCATTATGTCCAGTCCTTGAAGAAGAATCAGGATGGCCGCACACTCATACAATGAAATCCATGGGACTTTTTCTCATGTGTATAAGGCCTTTTATCATGTTCTGTAAAGATGTTCTGTATAGACCCTTTCTTTTTTCATGGTAGTGTAAGTTTTTTTTACAATTACCTGTATACACCATGTTTTTGAAGCATATTTATTAGTAGACATGTTTATAATGGAGCCATAAAGGTTTGCAGTTCATTACAAAATATCCACTGTATAATACAGGGGTCAGCAACCTTCGGCACTCCAGCTGCTGTGAAACTACAACTCCCAACATGCTCCATTCACCTCCATGGAAGTCCCAAGAAGAGCAGAGCAAGTATGCATGCTGGGAGTTGTAGTTTTACAACAGCTGGCGTGCCGAAGTTGCCTACCCCTGGTATAATATAATGGAAGCCCATTTGAGTGCGATAGTGGACAAATCGATAGAAAGTCTTATTCTACAACGTATCCATAATTAATTTCAACAAATCAAAAAAGAAAAATCAAACATAAAAAGGAAGATCTTAAAGTCATATCAGTGAAGTGCATTGACGCTCTGGAGTTTCAGCTCGTTACATAATTAATTACTTTGTTTAGTTATACAGTATACACAACAAAGTTAATTTGAGAAATTGACTGGTAATGACAATCACGATACTCCAGGGTTGTTTTTATAATACGGTTATAAATTAATAATAGAAAAAAAAATCTGTGCTGCATGTCATCTGAATATCAGAAAATACACAGATATACCACGTCGTGCTTTTCCATAATTGAAAGTACTGTAAGTAATTTCAATTTAGCAGCCAACTCTGGTTTAGAAGTAAAAAATAACCACAATTACTTTAAAATACTGTTTATATAAGCAACAATATATGAGGATAATTAGATTCATGACACATAGAAATGTTTGGAGAAATATGTATATACACATATGTAGCATTTGCCATGTTTGTTGCATACGTTTTGAGCTATGGTGTGCTACACAAATAGTGTAGCATGGCTGCGTTGATATAAAGTGAACTACGCAGACAGTAACAGTGCAAAATGAAGTTTGTGGGCTTTGTAACGCAGTGACATTGTTTGTAAGGCTGAAAAAAAAAGACATATGTCCATCCAGCCTATCATCCTACAATGTTGATCCTGAAGATGGCAAAAAAAAACCATTAAGCCAAGAATACACATAGCAAAAATCTGTCATGTATAAGCTGTCATATTTCTTCTCTCAAATACTGTATTCAGGCCATTCTTGAACTCTCAAAGAATTCCCCATTACAACTTCCTCTGGCAGAGAGTTCCATAATTTCAATGTTCTTACAGTAAAGAACCCCCCTTTTTATGTTTGCGTAGAAACCTTCTTTCCTCTAAGCATAAATGTCTGGATTGATGTCAGTGCCAGAGCTTTTGCTTAAGAGGAGTCTGTCACCAGAACTCAGCATATCAACCAAAGCCCACAGATAGGTTACGGTTACCTGAATCAAATGGTGTTTTCCCCTTGTGAATCCATGTCTTCATTGCCAAAATATCAGTCTTTTTGTTAATATGCAAAGGAGCTCTTTTGCGCATCAAGGGCATTGCCACTTACCTCTTTGGAGCAATGGCAACATCCTTGTTGCTCCAAAGAGCTTATTTGAATTTTGAAAAAAATATATAACCGCAATGGAGGCACAGATTCACAAGGGAAACCACTGTTAGGTTAGTGTTACCTGAATCAATCGAACATCTATATGCAGGATTGGGTTCTTATGACAGACTCCCCTCCCTTTAAGAATGTGAAAACTCCTTTTATACTTCCCAAGATCAGCATTCCTTCTTATGTGAAGTCTACAACAGTGACTAAGTGTCTATCAACATACTTTTTATACCATCCATCACTCCAAAGAGGAGACTGATGGCACCTGGCATGGCTAATGATCTGGCCTCTCAAAGCCTATCATGTTTAACAGAGCAGTTAAGAAGAAGTACAGCCGGCTGCTGATGGAATTTTTATCTCAATGGAAGACTGAGCTCTAAATGCTGAAATTCAAAAAGGCTTGAGAATAAAAAGGGTTAACCACTAAAAATACTGCAATATCTAATTCTTCTATGAGAGAAGGAATAAACTTTATTTGATAAGTTATACAGCCGTCTTCTCCGCTTTGCCATTCTAATTGCATTATCTTTTTTTTTTCCACTGAACGTCCTCAACCTCTCAGTTCATGTCAGTGAAGAGACGTGACTTAGCTATGCCAGAGTATGAATTCTACAAAGCTATAATTAAATACTGCAGTCCTCGGTTATCCTGTATCGGAGGACGAGATCTGTGCATTTAATGATTTAAATCCATTGTTTCTACAACCTTGGAAATTAAATGGCAGATGGTTTAAACACAGGCACTGTCAATGACACCTTGGAGTACGTGGCATTAGTTCTTAAGGTTTGCAGTGCAGTTATGAAAACCATTTTACATTTCAAATGGTTTGATATTAGCTTCTGTTCCCACTAGAAGTCACATAAATAGCTGGCACTGTAATGCCGGTCATTCCAACCGACATTGTTTCTTCTATTCCATAGTGGAGGATTTGCCTGAGGAAACATCAAACAAAACCCTAACAAATTACTGTAATAGCGCAAAACACTAATCTCTCTATTGTAAATAACTGGCTTTTATAATTCATATTAATTCCAGAGAATAGGACTGAACAATGCAGATTATAACTAGCAGGATTTTGTCATATAGAAGGGAAAGTTATTACCATTATCTGAAACTGGCACAATTATTTTAAAAGCGATTCTACTTTAACTTCATGATAAGTATACAGTATTATATAATCCTCTAACGGTCTGTACTTTGCCGGTTGATCCTTTGTGTGTCTGTATTTGTGTTGATTTACATGGTGGTCACATACACATTGTCCCAGCATTTGACGTGGTCTGACTGCAATGGCTGAAACTATTTCCACTTAATCTTGCACTCGTCTTCCACTCAAGTTGTAAGCTGAGCATAAGTCAAACTACATGCACCCTAAAAACTTACTGCCACCATTTATCTAATATTAGTAATGCGTCCACAACACACACATACTGTTCCTAGCCAAAGGGTTAAAAAGCCCAATCAGGTGTAATATGTTTGTTATAATACTGGTTTCCTCACATTAGAAAGAGACACCTTATGCCCCCCCTAAGGGTCCCAAAAGCCAGAGTGCAGCTGCACCCCATTAAATTAAGCCCCTGATTTATACCATATTACACTTTTACAATCCAAAGATAGTCACATCCAGTATTTTACAGTGCATATACTGTATGTATATGAATCTTGAATATAGATCTATAAATTTAGAATTAAAGTTTATAAGAAAAAATCTATCCATAGATAGATAATGTGCATAGCACAACAGTAAAGTTGTTGACAGTACTAATTTCATAAACAGTCTGGTAAGATTTCCTGCTTGTCGAAGATTGTGATATCTGCTGAAAAAGAAGTTGCAATTTACCAAAGAGATTAGATTGTTGAGAAATCGGATGGCTGTTTTACACACATATATAGATAGATTACCACTACTAAGGCTAACAAATGTCATGTAACAAGTGGACCTGAAGAAGGTATATTAATAGAAATAATGGAAAGTCCAACGATTCCAAAGACTATCACACAAAATGTGCTCAGTAAAATAAATAAATAAATAAAAAAAAGTTCAACTCATTCTTGTTTGTATTCACTTCCAGTATTTTAGAACGTTATGTCCAGGACCAAATCCCAGGAGCAGCAGTTGTAGTGGAATCAATTGGAGCCAGAAGATATGGAGATGGTTTTTCAGAAGAGGACTACACTCAGTGCGACTTAATGGTTTATGCTGTTGATCCCCAAACAAATCGAGCTATATCCCGTAATGAACTTTTTAAGTAAGTATACTTTGAGAAGTAATATATAAACAAAATTATATTTAAAGCAGCATTCCTGAGAGCACACACATGTCCATTAATGCGCCTCCACCTGATTGTATGTCATGTTCTGGATTTTTCATATAATAATAATAATAATAATAATAGTCCTTTAATAGTCCCACAATGGGGAAATTCAGTGTGTTACAGCAGCAAAGATAAGCAGATACAAATACAAATACAACATGTACAGGAATATTCCAAGGTGAGAGGCATTACATTAATAGCAGACAGACAGATAGGACGTAGCAGAGGGGGGGGGATATATACAGAGAGATATATTTTTGTTTTTTGTGTTTATTGTTGTTTTTTTTTGTGTGTGTTGTGTGGGCCGCCCCCGCGGGGGGGGGGGGAAAGCCCCCGGGCGGCCCCTTCTCCCACCTAGGGTGGAGCAGTCGGTCACTGACAGTACTGCTCAGCGCGATCACAGTCTCATGCATGGGATATATAAATATATATATTCATTTATGTTCTTGAAGTTTATCCTCTCCACTGCTTCTGCTCAGATATCATCTTGAACTTTCACTTCCTGCAATGCTGTAAATATCATGATGCCTCAGCACAGCATCCCATGGGCAACTATAGACAGCACCATCTCTGCCTGCTGTAATGCATTGCAGTGTATTGAAAAATACTGATGCGTCTATTATAGATTGCCTGGCACAGCCTATAACAGAAGCATTATAATGACAAGCCTGGGAGCCTTCAATAGGCTCCTGGCTGTCATAGTAATTAATCACCAGCCCTGGATCTCACTCCGAGGGCTGTCGATTCACCCCAAAATGGTGCCTTGCTCAGCTCCTGAGCGGCCGCTATATTTAAATACCTGACATCCACCAAATAGTATGGCAGATGCCACAAAAGGGATATGCCACCACCCCGCTGCAACAATTCTTTTGGAAAAAAAAACAAACTGTTGCCCTTGTACACCAATTTGACATTACACAAACAAAAAATATTGCAAATTTTGAGAGCAAATAAGCCAAAAAAACCTATTTTACTACCTTTGATGACAGAATTCTAGTCTTTAGGGCTTGATACATTTTTGTCAATGACTTCTAGACAGAACAGAAAGACAAGGACTTCCCAGGGGGTCACAATGAGATCACATGACCCAATGAAAAAAGAATTTTATGAATTTTATATATAAAAGGAAGAACTAAGGTAATACTAGCTGAAGTATGCATACTAGGAAAATATATACATAATGACACACACAAAAAAATAGAGTGTCACTTTGAATAAAAAATAGATGTTTATTTTTATAAAATTTACAGGTAAGACTTAATAAATAACAGTGTAAGAACAGTAGTTGACAGAGACTGAAAAAAGTAAAGTACATGGAAGAAACAGCACCTTTGTGGCAACAGCACAGAGCTTACATCAGACCACAGTATCTAACTATACTTAAAGTTCTTGTCACTGTGCCCTCAGAGAGAAAGTATCTGTTCACAATATTTTATTGATGAAGGATCGAGGCACGGCATCGCCTTTTAGTGAAAGCAGCTGCAACTTGTCATGTGATAAGACGAGGTGAGAGTTCACCTGAGGCTCCTGCTGTGATGGGAACAGCAAGTCATTTGTTATGGAACATTCTAGGTTCTTTGAAGAAAAGTGTGCACCAAAAGGGCATGTCTGCAAATATCAGCCTTTATTTCAGTGAATATTATCAAGTCATAAATCTGATTGTCAAAAAATTGAAATATCAACTAATACCAATTAATTTAGTTGACTAAACACAAAGAAAAACATTAGTAATCTCACTAAACAATGATATTACAGTTAAAGCTAAAAACAAAATATTAATCATAGCAAGTCTAAATCTTTCATCTCGTGTTGACAGCAGCGAAGATGATCATTTAGTCTAATGTTGAATCATGCTGTTAAAATTGGGGCCACACATTTTGTGACTGTATATAGGAGACAATTTGGAGTTAAGCATGATCTGAATGGAGCCTTTTACATCTATTTAGCAGACCCGTTTAAGCCCCCTTGCACACGACCGTATGAATGGTCAGTGTGCTATCCGGGTTTTTACCTGGATAGCACACTGACCCATTCATTTCTATTGGCCCACACACATGAATTACATGGTCACGTGTGCGTGCCAACAGTCTGAGCCGCAAAATATGGAACAGATCCTATTCCTGTCTGATTTTGTGGCCCTGCTTCCGCAGCTCCTATTCATTGAATAAAAGGGGCTGCGGAAGCACGGCAGGTGCCGTTCATTCATTGCCGCCGGCAGTGGCTTAACTAAAGTCTTGTGGGCCCCGGTGCAATCTTGTGTCCGGGGCCCCCTACCTCATCCCTACAGCAAATTCTTGATAGTGATGGTCACAGGTGCTAAGGAGTTTAATCAACCTTAGTGTGGTTAGGGTAATCTGTGGGTATCCTTGGTTTATGGGCCAGATGGAAGCTGCAATCTCAATACTGATGCCAGTGCTTGTGGGCCCCCTAAGGCTCCTGGGACTGCACCCTCTGCACCCCCTCAAGTTACACCCCTGGCCGCCGGTTAGCACACAACCACAGTAGTCTGCTACCGGCTTAACAGATAGAAAAAAACAGATGTAAAAAATGTATACAAACAGATACAAATGGATGGCCACCCGTTTGCATAGAGATCAATGTTGAAATAAAACAGATCAGTTTCTGTCCTTTTTCTGAACAGACAGTATGGTATACTAATGTTTTTGTGTCCACCTAATACAGATTCAAATAACACTGATCTCTATTTAAACGAATGAGCATCCATTTGCACCAGTTTGCTTCAAATTTTTTTATGCCTGTAAGGCTCTATTCAGATCAAATTTTTAACATCGTCTTAGCACATCGTAATCAGATCTGATAAACGGATGTAAAAAAAAAAACATGATCTGAATGGAGCCTTAAAATGGGGTATCCAGCAGGAAAAAAGGGCTCAGAATGGATTATAAAATAAATGCAATAATCCTCTGATAGATCCCTTGCTGTGCCCTGCTTGCTGACCTGGTTCCAGTTAGTCCTTAAAGGGGTATTCCCATGAACATAATCATATCTATATTTGTAGATAATTAAATGTTAAACATTTTTGCAAATATAATTAGTTAAAAATTCTGCAGAGTTTTAAAGATTTTCTCTAACCATCTTAGTGGTTACAGTCTGTTGTCTTGATCGGTTGCCAATGGATAGGACCACGAATGCAGAAACTTACTATGGTCTGGGACTTGATAGGAATCCAGCCATGATTTTCTTATTGTAGCTGGGTTATCAGGCAGGGGCACTACATGTATCAGAAGATATCCCGGCCACAACAAGGAAATCATGACTGATTTCTGACCATAGAAAGGTCCTGCATTCATGGTCGTATCCACTGGCAACCAATCAAGACAACAACTTGTGACCACAAGATATTTAGAGAAAATCTATAAAACTCTGCAAAATGTTAAATTACTTATATTTGCAAAAATGTTTAACCTTTAATTATCTACAAATTTAAAAATGGTTATGATCATGGGAATACCCCTTTAATTCCAGAATATACAACCAATCACTGATCACTCCAGTGACCCTCCTGAGAATGTTTAGCTGAATAGAATTTTTTGTGAGTTCAAGGGTCCAGGAAGTAAAATCTGGTAGGGGACCCAGACAGTGTTGGAGAAGTAGCAGAAGGTGAGATCAAGGAGATATATATATATTTTTTTAAACTTTTCTGAACCCTTTCTTACCCCCCTTCTCCCTTGTGCAACCCTTTATCCCTTTTCGTGTGGCAAACAACATAAATTTTAGGAAGAAAGACACCTTTTCCTCTATATTTTCTACATATTTAGATTTTTTGTAACCAGTTTTGATCATAGGTGTCTTGTCTTGCTCGTCAACACCATAAAAAGCTTGAATATACTTCATTTATTTCTCATTAACACATGTGTGTAAAAAAGTTTATTTTTTTAATGTTGTAGCTAATTATTCTTTATGTTAAAAACTTCCCAGGGGAAGGCCATATTGAAAACATGCATTAACTGTATAGACCAGGGGTAGGCAACCTTTTTTGTTCGGCATGCCAATTTAAATAAAGAAATCAAAGATGAGGTACTCGGAGTGCTGGTCAATAATTGTAAGTCTGACGACCCCTATACTAAAGTCATATACCACAAACCATAGCACAGAAGTGCTGCCACAAGATACTTCAGGACACATGTTTACTGCTATATCCTGGGACGCACCTGTACTTTTCCATTAGAAGCAATGAAAGCACACGTGCATCCCGCAATTAGTGGTAAATGTATGTGTCTAGGACCACCGTGTGGCAGCATCCTTATGGTGGAAACACACTATGTATTGGGTGCAGCTATATTCTTAGGCCACTGGAACTTTTACTTCGATGTAAAACTATGTTCACATGGTGCATTTTTGCACAAAAAAATGCCTGTGTTTTTGTGCAAAAACACACCTTTATACAGAATAATGTCCCATAGCGGCCCCTGCACACGGCATGGTATTGTGTCCCATAGCGGCCCCTGCACACAGTATTATGTCCCATAGCGGCCCCTGCACACGGTATTATGTCCCATAGCGGCCCCTGCACACGGTATTAGGTCCCATAGCGTCCCCTGCACACGGTACACAAATGACCTTGCACAAAATTGGATACAAGTGTTTTTATACAAGTGTTATACTATAATACATTACATGACAGGAACAACCCTTTAGGTTTTCAGGACCTACATTTTTAGCAACTAGCTCGTCTTACTCATGTTTTAACTAACGCTATTGCCTCTTCATTCTAAGGATCGATTAGGTTCCCAGTAGTTGAACGCTCATTTATCAGTAAGTTATGGAATATTCTAATGATATGCCATTGCTTACTTTAACGAGCAAACCTCTTTAATTGAGGAGACTGAAAATCCAGTTACAAGCAAGTCAGGTCTGAGAGTCTGAGTACCAGGTGCCTAATAACAGCAATGTGTTTCTAGCAGAGAAAGGAAAAAGTGGCTTTCCAGCATCATTCCCATCTCAGGCCATACTATTAGATTTTCTAAAACATAAATATAGTTAGCCTATAGTCCAACTTAAAATTTTTACTAGATCACAATTGATTGCATATTTTTTTTTTACTTTGTTGCCATAATAGCATGCCAAATTTATCAGAGCAGTGCACGCTGTTTTTAGCCCATCTTGCTAGACATGAGAGACACCTTTCTCTTACTTATACCACTTTTTGGCTGTCTTGCTTTACACTAATATTTTGCAACAAAATAATGCTGCATGTCTTCATAAATCTGGTGTATAATACTTTTAATGCTCAGTGTTCGCCAGCATATTGCCTTTGTTAGCAAACCCAGTCTCTTTAAAGATTAGTGCTTGCCCATTCTAAACTTCCTCCAGCCTATCCCCGTGTGTACATCTATTTAAGTTTGTTTCTTTTAATCTCTCTTTAGCTGAACATTGTGTTGAGTTTATTTCAAGCATGCATTGCAGTCTTATTCTGGTATCTGTATGTCCTGTTTGATAGTCCTGGGTTCTGAGTTCTGCTCGCATGCATGTTACTCAGTTGTTTTATTGCTGTTGTCTTTGTTGGTCTTGTTTTTAGGGTTGTCCTGTTGGCTTATTATGTCTGTTTGGTCCTGGACTTTCTGCAATATACTTATGATACCTGTCTGACCCGGGCGTTCTGCTATATATAGCGCTGGTAGCTGTGTGGCCCCTGGGCTTTCTGCTATATAACTCTGATACCTGTCCTGTGGTCTTGCCCTTGATTCTTGTTATTTATCCTGCTCCTTTTTTACTTTGTTTACCTGTTTGCCCTGCTTTTAGTAGTGCTTCGCATCACAGTTCTGACTTGCGTGGCCAGCTGCTACCAAACCAGGACCACCTTGGGAGGTAGTGGCCTGATGGACTCCCTGCAGGGAAGACCAGGTCCCTGTATAACGGATAAATGGTGAAGACTGGGGAGTTTACTTTGACAACACCTTTAGAGGTGGCCCTAAGTTAAACCGGTTTGGTAGCATAGTAGGTCCAGGATCCGCTGCCTGCTCACATTACTGCTCTTATTTGCCACACCCACTTATTAGGCAATTCTCAAAACTACTGTTGATAAAAAAAAAAAGCTTCAAAAATAAAAAAATTTAAATTCAAAAATAAATCTTGCACATGGCAAAGCACCAGTGTTTAAAAAATTTAATTTTTTTTCTTGTTTATACAGTGCCAACTGTACCCAGTAGGGCTCACAATCAAAATTCCCTATCTGCATGTATTTGGAGTGAGGGAAGAAACCTACAAACACAGACAGAATATACAAACTCCATGCAGATGTAGCCTTGGTTGGATTTACATTATTGTGAGAAATGATGCAAAGTATGAATGCTCTCCAAAACTAAAGGGTTAATAATTTATTCTGTCAATTAGCAAAATGTAGAAATGAACAAAAGAGAAATCTAAATCAAATCAATATTTGGTATGACCCCCCCCCCCCTTTGCCTTCAAAACAGCATCAATTCATCTAGGTACACTTGCAGGGAGGATGTTGCAAACATCTTGAAGTACTAGGCACAGATCTTCTGTGGATGTAGGCTTGCTCCAATCTTTCTTTCTCTCTTCATGTGATCCCAGACAGACTTGATGATGTTGAGATCGGTGCTTTGTGAGGCCTACACCATAACTTCCAGGACTCCTCCTGCAAATGGTGGTCACATAAAATATTGATTTCATTTAGATTTTTTTTCTTGTTTTCATTCATTTCGTTAATTGACAAAAATAAACTATTAACACTATTTTTGAAAGAATTCTTATTTACAGAATTTCTTCCACGCCTATGTAAAACTTTTACACAGTATCGCACACCCTGGACCCCAATGCTGCAAGGCAACAGTATTTTCTGCATTTTTTGTATAACTCCCTAAATGTTGTCATAACCTGAAAAAGAATTAGTTAGAATACTACAGTATATGCATAAAATAAATCTCTTTACAATAAAGCAAAAAAAAAAAAAAAAAAGTGAAAAAAATAATCACATATCCTCATACTGTATATGAGCTACAACTATCCAAGATACAACAACACAGTTTATTCTTAATAAAAACATGCCTGATCTTGTAGATGGAATACTTAATGCCGTGGCAGAGCCTGAATGTTGTGTGAGCTCACAGCTGCTCCTCGAGTCTTGTACGGTTCTTTTATCGAAAAGCATTATGTACTTTCCATCTTCATTTTGGAATAGAAATGCATTGCGGAGCACACTATGACCATTGCAATGATAATACAAAAAGTCACACTTGCCAGAAGGAAAACTCAATGCCTCCCGACTTTTATTATTAAGACATAAAAATATGGAAATTATTATTTGAAATCGCTCAAATCTGGAAGCTAGCAAAAATATCGGTGTTTAGTTTATTTATTTACATGGTAGAAAACTTTATAATATAAGCTTTCATTATTTTCCATGGTGCACAAAAGGGACCAATTTTACATGTGGCTATACAGTATATATTGTGTAAGGCAGATGCAACTCTGATAGCATGGACTGTATTCTTTGGTGATTACAGCATTATTTAACACACTGCACATTCATATATACTGTTATACATTGTTTTATATGTTAGAACAGCACAAGTTTAATGGGGTTGCCCAATTTTTTTTTTTTATTGATCACTTATTCTCAGAATAGCCTATCAATAAGTGATCACTGAGGGTCCGACATCCAGGACCCCTCCTGATCAACTGTTTGAAGGGACAGCTGTGCTCTTACGATTGCAGTGACCTCTTCCTTGTATACATTGCATGCTGTCTTTATCTTTGCGGCTGTGCAATATAATTACAGTCTCATCCCATTAACTTATATGGGACCAGACTGTAATTACATTGCATGGTCACTATAAAATAAACAATTGTGATGTAAACATTGAAGAGGTGACATTGTTTGTTCAAGCACCACAGCCCCTGATCACTGGGGGGGGGGGGGTCCCGGGTGTCGAGCCCCATTGATCTCTGATTACCTATCATGAGGATGGGACGGCAATACAAATTAACTGGAGACTCCATTAAATGCCAGAACTACATACTGTATTTACTTTGCATGGTCCTATACAAGTTAAGCTACATAGGAAACTGCCTATAAATTGTGATAAAACTGTGGAATCATCACAACCCGATTGGCAAACACGCTAACAGGCAACAGTATGACTATCACAAAAAGTGATAAAACCCAGTTAAACTAATGGTCAAGTTTAGGTTTGCTTCCCATATGACACAAACAAGTGAGAAAAAAAAATTCCTTAAAAAGGGTGTTGCAAGTCATCCCCCCCGCAGAGACTTAAAACAACAAAATATTTATACTCACCTTCTCCATTCAGCTGGGGATCCAAAGGAGGGTCTCTATTTGGTCCCCTGCCTTTGTTTATCATCTGCCCACACATGAGTGCATCACCAATCCAGTGTCTGAGTGGTCATGCTCCATATGAGAGGAACATGACTTCTTTAAAGAGGACCTTTTAGCACCTCCAACTACTACAACTCTCTGCATCCTTCAATAGGTGCTGCTCCACTAATTCCAGCACAGTTTATATTTTTGTTCCCAAGCCCTCACCATTCCTGAGCAATCAGTGCTGTTTGCTTTGGTGTCTGGTTTACCAATTAGGATCTCTGCTGTCAGGTGGGTGGTCCTAGACTGGAACAGACAGCTTGGTACCACCCGCCTCACAGGAGAGAGTCTAGGCATCATATTGGGTGCTGAAACTAACAGAAATGATTACTCAGGAATGGTGGGGCTACAGAAAAATTCCAATTATGTCAAAATCGGTAGATCAATTTCTATAGAAGGATGCAAAGAGTTGGAGCTGGTGGAGGTGGTAAAGAGGACCTCTATAAGTGGTTACATAGTAATTTCTAAGCTTGTAACACCACATCAAATCACTTTCAAATGGAGATGTCTTGGAATCAAGAGTGCACTATTCATGAAAAGAAGGCAAGATCTTCACACAAGACAACACTCCTCCCCATCTGCCATTGAAATCTGCCATTGATCTGCCATAGGCTATTATAACGGACACAGTTCTGGCTTTAGGTTAACCAGGAGGGTGTGCTAGTCCTAGAAAGAGCAGTTCATCCTGAACATCTCCTACAAAGGACAGCAGGATACAGTTCATTGACCACAGTTTAAAACACTAATCCAAAATTATAGGAAGCATTTCATAGCTGCTAAACTGTGTGATGTTGATAATTGATGTGCAATATTAGAGGATATGTTCTTGACAACAGATATATATTTATTGAATGTTTTCTTGTTTTAATTCCTAGATTTTACACATTTCTAAACATACATATATAATTTGACTAAAATCTAAACCGTGACTGCATTATTGTAAAATGTACTGTATATTTCAGAGGCTTTCATGTTATTTGGAGATTATTAGCCATTTAGGACAAGCAGTTGTGTATAATTGTGTTTGTGTTGAGGTACAGCAGATTTGTCTGTGCTGCAGTGACATCTAGTGTCCAGCTCAGTGTTCCTAATATGCCCATGTCCTGTATATAAATCATTCATTTATGATTAGCTATGATATTGAATGGGGACGCAGGATTTTGTCCAGTAGTTGATGAAGATGTCAGATGAAAGTAAAAGATAAATAAAATTACGTTATTTAGAAATACAATTAACCCTATTCTGCTCTTTATCACTTTTATACAGATTTTTAGATGGCAAAGTTCTTGACATAAATAAAGAGTTCCAGAACTACATTGGTCTTGGAGGACGTATCTTGGAGATTCGGACCCCGGACGTGGTAGCCAATGTTAAGAAGCAAGCTCAAGCTGTAGGCTACACGGAGGGAGCCTTGCTTGCACTGGCTATCATCATCATCCTCTGCTGTATACCAGCGATATTAATTGTGATGGTCAGCTACAAACAGTAAGTAGATGGTTTTTGTTACTATGTGTTTGGCTAGTGTAAGAAGGTTGATTGAAACTATTATAGTAACTGAACCTCTAAAGAGGAGGGTGAATGTATAGAATGCACTGGTTGTGATCCTAAGGCCCAACGTATCCTATGGCTTTCCCGGCCTTACCACAGTCAGGAGAATGGGACTCCTTGCATTATATTGATCTATGACACTGGGAGTCCCTGCCTGGACAGTATAGACATTAGAGCTTCAAGAAAAAGATCATTATGATACAAGGAGTCCAAGTCTTCCGACTGGGTTTCAGCTGGGAAATCCAGCCAATGTACGGACCGGATTTTCTGGTTCTGATAGTCCTGTGAGCTTGGGTGCTTAAGGTGCCCACTTCATATGAGCCAAATATCCTAAATGGCACACTGTAGTAAGGGCATTATTACAGATTTGTAATTGGAGTAGACTCTGGCCCTCTTCAGCAATAGCATTATGCTTTTTCTTCATAATCTGCCAAGAATTAAATGACTGTAAGTTCATCATAAGATAAGTAACCTGATAAAGGGTAATGGTGTTTTATAGCTGCGCTATAAATACTTGAGGACACTAAAGTCTCATCTTATGCACCAAGTAGAATAATGGATTTCCAGAATGTGCCCTTAGGGATAATGTTAATATCACACCAAATAAGAACAATTTACACCATGTGCAGAATGTTCTTATGTGACCTTTCATGAGCCCTAATCATTCTACATAACACACTGTGTATGAGCGCGGCTACATTATACTCAGTGCTACATTAATGTGATAATGAGCTAGCAATGTATTACTGTACAGTTTCTAAACATAGATATGTTAAGGATGGTAAATAACCAAATTACTATGACAGTAGGAAATTACAGAGTTAGAGATAATACATCCCTCTAAAGCAACCTACAAAAGGACTTCTCTTTTTGGGAACATCTTCATATTTATACTAGTGTTATCCTCCAGGTCACAACCTACACGTGTATAAGAGGCCATAAGGGGCCAGTTAGTATGTTAGTATTTTTATATGTATGTTTGTTCACTGCTGCCGTATATATATATATATATATATATATATATATATATACTCCCAATCCTGAATGTATTTCCAGCCAGTGATATCTCTGGCACTAATATAGATAGCACTGCAACCTTAGTGTCATATGAAAGAGAATCTCCTTTTTCATAGGATATCATTGGCATTGTTTTCAGATTGGCTGCAACTAAAGGCAGTTTCATTGCTAATGGTCGCACAATTATGTACCTTAATGGCATCGCATAAGCTATGTAACTGCTTCTAGCTGCAGTCGACTTGAAAACCAGGCTGATCTCGGGGCAGTTTCAAACACATCAAGGCACACGTTGGCTGCATGGAGTCTTCAACGTGTGAACCCACAGCCTACAGCATCTGTTTGTTCAACCTCTGGCCCAATCAAGATCAGAAAAAGTGAACTTCTTAGTGTTAATTCACACAGTGGATTTTGCTTCGGGACTACCATGCAAAATCTGCCACATAAGTCTTTGTCAGATGTGCCTACAGACAACTATGAGATAGACAGAGGCTAAAAATGTATTTTACTTCTAAAGGGGAAATTTGAAGAACATTCACTTGTGATTATCTGTAGGCAAATCAGTTTTATGCTATGACAAATATATATTTTAACAAGCAGCTGTTCAGCCAAGATGGCAGCCCCATGATCAGGTACAGAAAACAGAATGACAGGTGATACTGTATATTCACCATAAATTGTCCCTATAATTGCAACCCCTAAACCTGATCTTACATTGTGGTTGGAGAAGCGCAAGGGTCTCTCGAGGAGTACAGTTGGTAAGGCAACTTTGTAACACTCAGAAAGCTCAAGTACCGGCTCTGCAAATTACATTAGGACCAGTGTCAGACTGGGATGTCTAGGGCCCACCAGTGGAATTGTTTCTAGGGGCCCACCATCAGGACCCCTGCAGATCAGCGGTACTGAGACAGGGCAGCTAAAGGTAATAACATGTTGGGAGCCACGCTGCTCAACCACTATACCATGTGCACCACTGCACTACCTAAACCTACTGCTACACCTTGTATGGCAAGTAAGCAGCGTGGCTCCAAGAATTGTTACCTTTACCTGTAGCCGCACTGTCCTGGAAAAGCTGATCTGCAGAGGTCCTGGCTGTTGTATCATCGCAGATGTAATATTGATGGCCTATCCTAAGGACAGGCCATCAATATTAGAAAGATGGATAAATCCTTTAAAGAGGTTGTCCAGGCATTGGAGCAACCAATGTAGCTGGCGGGAGGTGTAAAGTAAAAAATAAGTAAATTAAAAAGCATACTCACCTGTCCCCGGCGCTCCGTTGTCCGGTGTCAGTGTCCATTCAGTCTCGTGCCGGCGACTCCTTGCTGGGAGTCCTGCACCTCATGCGACCGCTAAAACCAATTAGGTACAAGATTTCCAGAAATGAGGCACCGCCATGAGACCGAACAGACACAGGTAGGGGACATCGGGGTGCTGGGGACAGGTGAGTATGCTTTTTTTTTTTTTTAAATTTTCTTATTTTTACACCTCCCTGGCGACCGACACAGTGGTCGCTCCAGTTTATGGACAATCTATTTTAAGGGGTTGTCTGGGCCAAATATTTCTATGGTCACTTCACTGGTCCCCCCACATAGCGGCCTCTTCACTGGTCCCCCATACTGTATGGGGAACAGTGATGTGGTCATTATATTGTGTGGGAGCAGTGATGGGGGCTGACATCCTGTGGGGGGGACATTAAACTGTGTGGGGCATATTAAAGGCGTTGTCCAGGGTTAATCTTTTTTATGGCCTATGCTCAGGATAGGCCATAAATACCTGATCAGTAGGGGGCTGACACATGGCTCCATCAGCTGTTCAGAGCCACTTCCAGAGCCCGTTCTGTACACAACACAGGGCCGGAAGCAGAAAGCTCCATCCACTGTATAGCAGCCCGGCGCCTTCACTGCAGCTCAGCTCCTACTGACTTCAATAAGTGCTGAGATGCAGTGAAGGTGCCCGGCTAATATACAGTGGACAGAGCTTTCTGCTTCTAGCCCTGTATTGTGTACAGGACGGGCATCAGAAGTGGCTCCATACAGCTGATCGGTCCCTGGTCAGCCCCCTAAAGATCAGGTATCTATGGCCTATCCTGAGGATAAACCATAACAAATTATGTCTGGACAACCCCTTTAATATACCCCCCAGGGCCCCCCTAATGCGCCACACTTTAAAGAGGTTGTCCAGTATAATTTTTTTCTTTTTTAATAATTAGTCCGGGGGAGGTGAATCCCCCCTACTCCCCCCCCCCCCAAAAAAAAAAAACCCCCAAAAAAACACACTAAACATATTCACCTGTCTCCGGTGCTCCGGTGTCCTCCCAGCACGGTCCGGTCCTGCAGCTCCGCTGTCTTCTTTTTGCCGGAAGTCCTCACTGGCTGTGACGTCCCAGGTCCCTTTCCTTAGGCCGCTGATTGGCCTCAGGGGTGACATCACAGGTAGTCATGTGCAGAGGGAACTTCAGCTGGAAGAAAACAACAGAACTGCAGGACCGAACCGCGCTGGGAGACACTGGGGACAGGAGAGAAAGTTTGGGGTTTTTTTTGTTTTGTTTTGTTTTTTTCACCTGCCCCGGCGTAATTTAAAAAAAAAATGAAGGAGCCACTGTATGGAGTATAAGCTCCACAGTGGCCCCCACTCAGTATTATAAGCTCAACAGTGGCCCCCACCCAGTATTATAAGCTCCACAGTGGCCCCCACCCAGTATTATAAGCTCTCTACAGTGGCCCCCACCCAGTATTATATGCTCTCTACAGTGGCCCCCACCCAGTATTATACGCTCTCTACAGGGGCCCCCATCCAGTATTATACGCTCTCTACAGGGGCCCCCATCCAGTATTATATGCGCCCAATAGCCCCCCCTCTGCTTCAGTGTTATTATTATACTCTGGGGTCTCCTCAGACCCCAGAGTATAATAATCGGAGGCCCAGGGGAAGTGATTAAAAATAACAAACATTCATACTCACCTTGCTTTACCTTTCCTTGGCATCCTCGCTCCATCCTGCTGTCTTCAGTGTCTTCAGGCCCTTTTCTGACGTCGCTGCTGAGGCCTGTGATTGGGCCTCAGCAGTCACATGGGGGCGCACTGACGTCATTACGCGGCCACGCCCCATGTGACCGCTAGGGCCTAATCACAGGCTTCAGTCACATGACGGAGGAGCGCCGGAGAGAACGCTGTGCCCAGGAGAGGTGAGAATATGTATTTATTATTTTGAGTCACCTCCCATGGGCAGCCATCTATTGGAAAGGGGCCTGCAATATGCCAGGGCCCCTTTCCAATAACAGTATGTATCCAGGCTTTCCCCGACCGCTATCATAGTGGCCCGGGGACTCCAGCCATCTCCAGCTGGCCACGGGTCCCATACCCTGCTGAGCCCGGTCGCGGTCGCACCCCCTGCGACCGCGATCGTTACGCCTCTGGTCAGGGGCCCGATCGGGATGGTCAGGCTCCCGATCGGGATGGTCAGGATATACCACCTAGCATGCTCCATGTGTCTCTCCAAAACCAAATGTAACCTTGCACAGAAAATGAGAATTATAGGGACTCTTGTACAATACAATACAATGACCTCAGCATTTTGGTACTGGCAAGGCATAACGCTTGCACCAATTCTATTATAGCTTGGTATCCACAGACCCCAGGTGTGTCTTAAGCCACGTTTCACTGTTGGTATTTGACATGTAACATCATTATCAGGGCTGGAACTTGGTCATGGATAGCTTGCTTAATCTCTTTTGCAATGAATTCTCAATGAATTACACTCCTAACACATTTGATTAAATAGATGCTTTAATTGCATTTTCACTCCATATATTTCAATTGAATGTGCCTGCCATTAGCTGCGGAGCGCGGTGCTTTCAGTAATCAGCTGAATGTTACCCAGGCAAAATAAGTCTTATTATGAAAAGAAGTGACTTTACAAATCCAGTGCGCAAGTCAAAGCGAGAAGCCGATTATGAAAACGTATTAGGAATCCATGGCAGGACACATCACACTGTATTCAGCCAAGAGTGTAATTGTGCTTCGCCATTATGCAAGGCCCCCTTAATTTGCCTCAAGTACGCTGAACCATAAAGCCGCTGCAATTATAAGAAAAAATAAAAAATAAAAAAATAGATTGCTTTATCCTTAATAACTGACTTTTCGAGTATAATTCAGACTACAAAGGACGCAGGAGCCGTACTTGACATATAGTAGGGCCTGTTTATCCTAAGACATCTTTTCTTCAATGTAATTTATTGCTACACTGGATTCTACAAGGCTGATAATGATTTTGCAAAGGGTATTACATTAATTGTACCCATTAAAAGATTTTGGTTATTAGAATGTCATTACCCAAGTCATTTGATGAGGTAGTCTTGAGAATGTTAATGATGAAGTAAGAAACTTTTCTCATTTCTAATATATGATTTTTTTTTCCCCCTCTCCTTTCTTCCATCAACTTGCGGAACAGGTTTAAAGAGTAAGTACATTATCTTTCTACCAGTGTGAAATCCTGATATGTCTTAAAACTGTACAATTATACTGTATACTAGCATCCGTTCTGGCCGACAGAATATATTATTCAAGCATTGAATACCGTGCATCTCTTAATTTGCTGCATGGTCGAATAGTATGTATTGGATGGCTTTAATAGCATATAAACAGTATATTTTGTTATACATCACATATTTTATTATTTAGAGTGAATAATTTCCAAAACATTTAACCTTTTCTGATCCTAACCTATGCATCTTGAAAAGACCATTAAAAGACTATGTAACCCTTAGTGCATAAGAAATCAAAGTGGGTCAGAAGGGGTGATATGTCTCCTTAAGGAGACATTGCCTTTCATCAGGTGAGATACCTTCCAAAAGGTGGTACTAGAGCATGTTCCCTTTTTCCACCAAGGAGGATTTATTTGCATATTACTTTCTCATGAGAAGTCAATAAACACCTTTTGCACTAAGCTCCTGCAGTTACAGGAGTTGCCCTTTGTGGTTTCTTGCATAGAGCTTTTTCATCCTGTTTTACATTCAGACTCTTTGCTCTGGGGCGCTCCCTAGCACTGCTCACAAGATCTGTTGTGATTTCACCTGCTGAACACAGCTTTAGCTCAGTCCCCCCCCCACCCCGCCAATTCTCTGCTACAGTCTCATTTACATAACCATGTGCACTATCTACCAGCTATACACAGCTGGTATTTTATCTTTCCCCTTCACTCCTCTTCCCTGTGAGCCAAGAGTATCATCTAGCCGAGACACACATATACATCCATAAGATATATTTTTATATATAGTAGATGTGGGGCGAAAAGTTTAAGTCATTTTTTCCCAACCTTTTCCAACTCCCCAGGACCACTCCATGCACATTATATCTGTACCCACACATACATTATAATGGATCACAGTGCCCCCAAAACATTATAATGCACTACAGCGTATGCAAGGGCAGCCATATGTACTGCTCTGTATACAGTATATGCTAAGAGGTCAGCACTATATATACTATATACTGTATATGATGCTGTCCTCTTAATATAAACTGTATATATACAGTAGCTGTACACTTGGCTACCCATTCCATTATGGTTAACACAGTACACACTGCTTGCTTTCCTACCAGCTGTTTGCAGACTAGTGCATGGGACATTCCTGTACATGTTGTATTTGTATTTGTATCTGCTTATCTTATCTTTGCTGCTGTAACACACTGAATTTCCCCACTGTGGGACTATTAAAGGACTATTATTATTATTATTATTATTATATACATAGTGTGTTTACAGACTATTATACTGGATATACAATTATGACATGTGCAGAATATTATATAGGATGGCTGTAAGTAATTAATCAAGAAATAGCAAAAAACTATTTCAGTGGTATGGCATATAAAAAGGGGCTGTGGCATGTAAAAATAATCGCTCAGTTTGAGATAAAATAATAAACATGTTTTTAAATTAGGTTATATAATCACCCAGCCATAATTATAATGCACTCCAGTGTCCCACACACATTATAATGCTCCCTTAGTTACCTCACACATTATTATGCTGCCCAATGGCCCCTCTCACATTAGTTGTGCCATATCAATTACAAGTAACATTCCCATGGAGCTCTCTGCGGCTCTCTTCCACTTATCTTCATAAGCTCAGTACAGCAGGCCTGCACCAGACATGACTAGCAGCTGTCTGAATGATAGAGAAGGAAGCTAAAGGCTTCCTGCTTCACCATTATATTCTAACTTGCGGACACAGGTAGGGTTGTGTACAGGGACAGGGAACCATTCATGAAGCCCTCTGCAGTATGTACAAATACATTCAAGTATGTCTGAAACAATCTGTAGGAAATTTCGATAAAGTCAGTATGGGACTATAATTTGCAAAAAAAATGGCTAAAGGTGTACATAACCTTTAAACCTGAAGCCTTAAAGGGCACTTGTCAGATTCCACTGCAAAACCTTCATAAATTCTGATGACAAACTACATCCAGTGTATAAAATGGGATTTCTGTGCTGATGTTTGGCGCTTCTACTGCTTATTTCAGATTCCATACAGAAAAGCCAATGATTAGACGAATGAACGATAATAGTACCTATTTATATAAAGAGCTGCTAATGTCCACTTTATTCGTAGATAATCCTATGTATTTCTGGAGGTTTCCTAGGATTGTGAAATGATCATTAGGCACATGTATAGATGTAGCAATCAATAGCTGTACTGCTGTGTACTCTGCTATTAACATAGTACTCCATGATGCTCTACACTATCTAAGCAGAGTGCTGTTCTTGTAGTAAGTGTATTAGAACATCACACTAAGTTAACAGTCTTGAGTGTATGGCACAGTGAATTAATAGCTTAGGGTGTTGGGTAAACAGATAATGATGCTCACATCCATATTTCTTCACTATCAGGCAGTCATCCCTAACTACAACAAGCCTATCCACAGCTTGCAATAGGAGATTTCAGGCAGCAAAATAAGATAGGAGTATCCTAAAGAAAGGGATTTTTCCATAGTGATCATTAGGGCAGGACCCACAAGTTCCCCTGAATGCTCCATTTCAATGGTACACCAGTACTCGTGTGGCAACCGCTTTATCCACTTCTATACAACTGTCAGGATGAGGATCTCTGGCAGTCTAATAGAAGTTAATGGAGAGTTTTTCGAGCATATACACCATCGATCTGTTCACATGGAGCTGTCAGGGGAATTTGCAGTCTCTTATTCTCCTGATTTCTGGGAGTCTTAGAGGATCTGTACCCCAGAGATCTGTCACTTATCCTCTATCATGTAGATAGGTGCTCACATGGGGAAAACCCCTTTATCATGATGGAATCACATTTCCTTGGTAGCAGTAGTCAATCTAAGTAGTCTAAATTTGGGCACATTATAAATGAGTTTTGAACTGTACTGACACTATTTAATGCTTTTTATAAATAGATTAGATCAATGTCATACACAGAGATAGATCATCTTGTTGGAATATCTTCTCGTGATTATACAGTACAATCCCTGGCCTCTAGAGTCACAGTAAGGATTGACAACATTGACAGCAGAGATTGGGGAAGGGGGGGAGGGGGTTGGGGGAGTCTGAGAACTAGAGATATTTTATGTATAAATGAGACTTCAAAGTGTATTCCCAACTCAAGGATCCTATCTATACCACTAGCTTATGTAAAGTCTATAGTTTTTCCTAAATATATTGCTTTAGCAATGCTGCTTCCATTGCTTGCTATGTGCAGTAATTCCTCCCATTGTCTACACATCATTGTCAAGGCACCCAAGCCTGTTATCTGAGCCAGGATTTATTACTCTCTGAAGGAGGGCTGAGTCCCCTGTATTACTTTAAGAGTGGTTATCTCCTGATCTTGATCAGGTCAGCTAATTACAGTTTGCTGATAAAGGCTTGGACAGTGTGTTTACATAGAGAGATAAATACAAAGATAACATTGTGTTTACTGCATGTCCGTTGTCAGCATGGAGCATGTAAGTGTTCGCCAACCCTGTGTAATGTAATACACATTTACTGTGCATATTTGATCTGCATTTATATTAGATTTAGATAATCATAATAAATAAACTCTCATGGTTAAAGCAATGTCTATATCTACTGAGGTACTTCATAGTGTCCTGTCCATCAATCAGTCCAAATCCACCAGCTTGTGAAGAATACAGGAAGTTATAAGAAGAGACAGTAGGCAAACTGCTGAGAGGGGGAGATGGAAAAACCCTTTAAAAAGGGTTAGTCTGAAAAAGACAATTTCTGTCTACAAAAGGAAATTCCTTATCAAGGATACTCCTTTAGGGTGTGTGTTCACACAAAATTTTTTGCAGACTGAAAAAATCTTTTTCAGGAATTAGAAAACAGTTTTTCAACGCACTGTTGGCTTTCTAGCGGAATATAAAACCGCACTTTCATGAGGACATGAAAGGTCCTCTTTATACTGATATACTGACAGGAACAGTGAATGCAGAGAGAGTGACAGTGGAGACACAACAAGAACAGGTACTTTTCTTTATTTAAGTATATTCCCAAAGTTACTTTCCTCCTCTGCACCACTGATTATAAGAGTTGGCAGCCCAATACTTATTTGGCTCAGTTATTCCTCCCAGCCAACCATACTTAAGCCTGCTCAGATCAACTGAGTATGCATGTGTTCTGAATGGGGAGGCAAAAACAAACTGCTAGACATCTTTGACTGTGGCTTCTCTCGCGTGACAACAGGGGCATGTGACATGCAACATGCCTGATGCTTCTTTCCCCCTTGATACCATCTGTCGGATGAGAGTCGTGGCAATGCCATGCACATCAGTCACCCAGCCTCTCCAAAATCTGTAAATTCAGCCCTCATCAATCTAATCTGTATATATAAGTATATGTATAAAAGTAAAACACTGGCGTTTTTTCTCCATTATGTACCTATTTCCCCAAGATATATATAATTCAGCTAGTATTACCTTATTTGGTAATTGCCAGGGGAATAACTGAATACTTACTGGCCCTGGTGCAAAATCTTAGCTTGGGTCCCCTCTGCAACTTTTTACACATTTTAGCGGTATTTACATGTACCTTTCCTTCTTTATCTGGACCCACCCCTCCATACTGACTTGTTATACTACATCTGTGCATACAAGTTTGCCATCATTCCCATCATCTGTAAGTGCCCTCAGATAGTACCCATACCCTCTTTTGTGCTATTACATAATGTTCTCCTTTTTGAAGGCTGTGTATCATAAGTATGCTTCCCCTATCTTGCTAGCGGGCAGAGGTAATATATTTATGAAGCACAGACTATCAGTCATCAAAGGTATTTGAATGGAGATCAAGGTAGTATAGCTCGTATGTAGCACGGGGAGAGGGACTTGTGGGTCCTGCTGTAGCTGCGATCACTATAGCTATGACAGCATTTAGGGTTCCCAATCTCTTTTAACTGATGATGTTTAGACAGAGTAGCAGGCCATAGTGTCACCCTCTTCATTATATATTATATTTATGGGCTCTTAAATGTTTTAGAATAATATAGAGAGGAGAATAATTACAGTGTCCCTCGGCAGGCAAATAGTGTACTGTCTGTAGCTGCACATGTGATGATGTTCTGAGGCATTATGGGACTGAAAAGTAGAGCATAAGAAATAAAAACCAATATGGTATCTGGTACAGGTGCAATAAAAGAAATGCAGTTCAGCCTAGCTTCACATCTGCGCTCGGGTTTCCAAGTGGACCCCCCCGAACGGAAACCTAATCTGCATAAAAAAAGTGGTTACCTTAGGAAACCCGTGGACCCCATAGACTATAATGGGGTCTGCGTGGATTCTGCCCGAAAAGAGTGGAAAAATGTGGAGAGAGAAGTCCTGCTTGCAACACTTTTCTCTCCGCATTTTTCATGCGGAGAGGGGAATGGAATCCCCGAACATAGCACATGCACAGGTGTGAACCCATGTGTAACATAAGTGTTATACAGAAACAATATTTATACAAACGTATCAGATGTTAATGTCAAATGTATCACTTTACATTCCCTTGAAATGAATGTTATGTAACATGCTAAATATCAAGTTGACTTGGTTACGTCTGGAGAAAGTGGGAAGGACCCTATTACAATGCAGTATTCAATTAAGCCATGTGAACTAGGCCATTCATTTCTGCAATAAAAACATAATGATAAGTGACACTTTAAGGAACAGCAGTATTACAGCTTTAATCAGCTATTAATGCAGATTCTAGTACTGACAGTTCATTTATTTTATATTCCTCGTGTGAAAATGGCCTGATGTACAATCCGACAAAATAAAATGTAATCTGCTGTAGAGCGCCTGTACCTGCTGTTGCCACAAATATACATATGATGCTCAAAAGAACTTTAGATTATAAAATGTTTCTATTGTATTGGAAAGAATTGTTATTCCTAAAGAACACATGAGCCTGAAAGGGTCAGCAACAGAGTGCTGAGGTAGCAACAGCGAATGCATTTTTAAGTGGCTATATGCAAAAGAACCTCATACGTCTTTAGTGTCGGTGTAATGCTCTGCAGAGAAATCTTTAGAATAGGCAGTATGGGCTGGATACAGATCTTTTAAAGTTACTGTACTGAAGTATAAACTAGAATGCTCTAATATACTAAACCCATAGCCATGTGCAATGCAGAAAACAGTTACAGTAGTGCTGATCCATTAGGGCTAAATCTGGTTGCCTTGTAAGAAAGCAATGAGTATTTAGTGGTCTCAGCAGTAAGCTGTTAAAGACTATTTACTAGGCAAAATAAAACGGTCTGCATTAGACTATTTCCTACTGGTTCATTACTGCCTCATTGTAACAAGAGATTTATACTTTAAGCAGAATGTCATCCATCAAAATCCCAGCAGCCCCCCCCCCACCCACTGATGCAGCTGAATGACTATGTGGGCTTCATCCAGTCACACGTAAAAACAATAAAACACAAGCAATAAATAGTGGATTTTAAACCAAACACTATAAACCTATGAAAGACCACCTACCTTCATTGTGAAAAGCATATTATACAAGCTATAATCTAACTACCAGTGATCTAATGGACTGAGGTACAAATCCAACAAAGGTCTGACTGCTGCTGTTTATAGTTACCATATGAAGGCAAGCAGATGTAGAACTAATAAAGAGGTAATGTCACATTAGTTTAGATGGCCACAAACATAAGACAGCTGTTACCTTCCATATGAATACACAATTGTCCCTGTTCATGACTTTCCATTGACTTGCTCATTTGTTTTAGCCAATGAGCCATGTTCTTTGAATAGATGGACATTCATATACAGATGACACTCTGTGGGGAGATGTATATGTTACATTCTCCTTGGTTCCAATGCCTATCACATTGTGATATTGTATTGAATTTGTGTTGTGATTCAACTTTTCTGAAAGTTAAGGATGGGCACCTCTGTACAGTCAAAAACATCTCTGGGAAATGGGCAGGCACCGATCACACTTTTTCGGTCCTGTTCTTTACCACCAAATACTTGGAAATGATGGACAATCCCCATAGATATGAAATGATCGGTAGATCCTCTCGAGATAGGCAAGATTGAAAAAAATGTTCTATCTATAGCCAGCATTAACTAAGTCAAATTCAAGGTTATAATATAATCAGAAATTATCTAATGACCTTACTGAATTGAGTAACTTTATTGGCTTTACAATGCAAGAATTCTCAATAAGAAGAGAAAGACACTTTCACCAAAACAAAAAGGTTAGCATCTTCTCTACAAAAAACTGATCAATAGGATTTTCAATTGTACCTGGGCTGATTGAGAAAGCAACAGTAGTAAGAGTGACCAATGAGGAGACCATCCCAACTGAAGACCCTAACTCACTATACAAGTAGATCCGACACTGCAGTATTTACAGATACTATATTGTGAGACATGGATGTTAATGTACCTTTATGGAATAGTTTTACCATAAGGCCCCAGGAGCTTCGGGCTATACCACAGCTTTTGAAGCTATTTTGCTAGTCACCTAGGTAGACCTTTTATAACTATATTTTAGAACAGATTTGATAGCGAATAACTGTGTGTATGGGCCTTAAACTGTTTAACACAGTAAATTGTAAATATTCATCTTCTTGGCACCAGATCACTAGACATAAGCTATGAAATGCTTTAGCAGTTGATAAGTATTTTTATGATCCATGCTCTGCAGCACAACTGAGAACCATCAAAAGTGCCAGTGTATCATTTAATAATCCTACCTCCACAATGGCGCCTGCTTTTAAGCAGAAATGCACCTGGATCTCAATCAAGTATCAGCACTTGTAAGCCTCACATCTGTTCCATGAAAATTAATTGGATCTTCAATTCTCAGAGTACCCATCGAAAACAATAATCCCAGTTTCACAGGGAACATACAACAAGCTATGTTTGTGATTCTGTATTTAGTAGGTTTTTGTCATTCACTTTTGCATAATAAAGTCTATTATATTTGACCAGCATTCTCAACAGTGTTTCCTAATATACAAATACTGTACAGTATTTGGCTAAAACACAGAAGGGAAACGATCAAGTGAACAAGATTCGCCAAATTCCCTGTGCGAATGGAGCGATAATGGACATGAGTGACTCTCTATTTACTTCCACTGGACTGAAGGAGTGCTGTGTTATTGTCAGAATGCTTCCCTAACTCAGTTCTGAAAATAACACTGTATTACAGATTATTATAATTAAATTAATGGACCAAAACTACATCCCTTTTAGACCTGGTTCACATCTGTGTTCGGGTTTTCGTTCAGGGAAACCTGAACACAGCGGTTACCTGGAAAACCATATGGACTCCAGAGACTATAATGGGGTCTGTGTGGTTTCCGCACAAAACATGCGGAGAGAAAAGTGCTGCTTGCAGGACTTTTCTCTCCGCATGTTTCGTGCAGAAACCAAGCGGAAACCACATGACCCCATTATAGTCTATGGGGTCCATGTGGTTTCCCAGGTAACCGCTTTTTTTTTTGCGTATAGGTTTCCTTTCGGGGGGTCCCCAAGCGGACTCCCCAAACGGAAACCCGAACACAGATGTGAACCGGGCCTAACACTCATAACATTCTTCACGCAAACATGGTTACAGCTGTAACGTGGTCATCCCTCAGCACCTGCTCTCAATAGCTTGTATACTTATTACTCACTCAGAATTGTCTAAAGTTATACTGTTCTGTATTTTGTGTTTCTCGGAAGACAAATTCAATCCAATCCCTCATTGTATAGTAACAATTAAATGTTTAAGACCCTCAGTATGTCCTCTAATTCTATTTTTTTCTTCCTTCAAAAAGGAGGCAAGCTGAGTGTGCAAAGACAGCGAGGATCCAGATGGCATTGCCAGCAGGAAAACCATCAACTCCTGCTGCCAATAATCTGTATGAAGAGTTGGGTGACAGCACTATGTAAGTACTGAATATAAATTGTTTTCCTTAGAATTGCATGAATCACTATAATAGTGGGAGCTGTTTCGGATCTGTTATCATAAAAGCAGTTTGAAATTTGTCTTAGTGCTGCGATCTGCGACGCTGTACAGAGCTTTGTTCAGAGGTGTCGATTAAATATGTATGTAACCAAGCGTTTAATACTGTAGCATACACTAGTTTTCCTCTCCAATAACAGATTTCACAAAAAAATATCCTTAAAAATGTCTAAACATAATTTCTCAGTTGCTGAACTGTATGGAAGATGAATGATGGATTGGTTTAAGTTTTCTCCATGAAAAGGTTTCATGAGCTGGGATTCAGGGCTCCAGGCACTATAGCTTAATGCATACAAATAGTACTTTTGAATGCTGATGCATTGCTTTAATCCTAGGACATATAGTCATTGTGTAATAACCGATTTGTTTTCTTACAATATGTAACAATGCTGTTTCCAGGCAATTTAAAGTAATCAAACAATAAGGAGGGCCAAGTAATAAATTGACTTTATGCTTTTCACGGTAACTGATGTATATTGTCATGTAGATCAAAACAACTACAGTAACTTTTATATAACAAAATATGCAAGGCCTCCTCAGATTTTACTCTTATTTCCCTAGTTCTAAAGTATGGGTTAATATTAACTCCACTGTCAATGATAAACTAGAATTGGAAATGACTGAAGAGTTTTGCAATATAAAAAATTCATGCACTAGCCAACTACATTTCTTCAAGCTTAAAGAGAACATGTCAGGTGGTTTTCGAACCATTATGTGCAGGATGAAGTATATAGACTTCTATGGGAAGAATGTAACCTGACCCTTCAGTAAGTTGATAGTGTGTCTCCTCTATCAAGATGGCTTGTAGCAGAGAACTGACAATGACTTATCAGTTAAGGAGGTGGTGAGGAGGAAACAAAGTTTGCATGTATTAATAAGATATGCAACATTTCTTTAACCAGCAGAGACCATTTAAAGAAATCTACTCATCTGTTAAATTCCCTGACAATCCAGTCTCACTTGTCCCTTGATCCCCTTCTAGATTTTAATAAAGACATGCTCTACTGACATCAGTTCTCCAGCCAAAAGTCGACTTGTAGAGGGCTACATGAAATGCATTAGGCTGTAACTTTTGTCCCAATAAGTCACACCGAAAATCATGAAATAACAGGAACATTTTTTTCTTCCGTTCTGCAGCAACTTGTAGATGCAGTTTACTTAAAGATGCAGATCAGCAAATGGGGAAATTATACCAACAAAGTAGATGTATATATGTAAACATGCTCTAAGATGCAATAGAAAGTCTCATGTCAATCACTCAAACAGCAGGCCAAATACAGTGAAGGGACATTAACAGCAAATTCGGGTGATGCAGATTTATCAGCAGATATAGATTAGTCTTGGATACTCTGTAGTGTGCAGTTCATCGATAGTCTGAAGGCGGCAATCTCTATTATATCTGTGAAGTAATTCAATAATAAAAGAAAGACTGTAGAGATTTTCTTGTGGACACAGATGAGTTTAAGACAATGGTGAAGCAGGAAGCCATTCACTCCTGGCTTTTCCATTCGGCCCGTCTCTGCTCCTGGTGTCTTGAAGCAGTAGCTGTGATGTAGTTACATCACTTACATTGCGCATGTTGCTCCTTGATGCTTCCAGGACAAGAGACAGGCGTGAACAGAGAAACGCGGAAAGGTGAGTTAAGGTTTTTTTGTTTTTGTTTTTTTTTTTTAATTATATACAATGGGGGCAACCTGGAGGGGGACATGAAAAGAGGTTGCAACCTGGAGGGGGGAACATGAAACTGTGAGGGGCAACCTGGAGGGAGACATTATAATATAATGTCTGAGGGGCCACTGGGGTGGGACAGGTTAATATGTGAAGCTTGAAGGGGCATTTGACTGAGAGGTATTATACTGTGTGAGGGGCACTAAGGAGCATTACACTATGTGGGGGCCACTAAGGAGGTATCATAATTTGTGCATGTCAGGTATTTCTAAGTGGTGTTGATGGGGGAAACACTTATAAAACATTTGCTGGGCCCACCAATGTGTTAAAACAGCCCTGAGTACACAATTTTTTTTTTTCTCAACAGCTACTATTATGCTGCCAAAAAGCAAGCTTAATGCCGGTTGCAGTCGACCGTGGCCGTTTTCAGTGTGCTATCTGTGTATTTCACAGATAGCACACTGATCCATTCTTTTCTATGGGCCCATACACAGAACCTTGAATTTCATGGTCCCGTTTGCGGGCCAACAGTCCAGGCCGCAAAATATAGAACAAGTCCTATTCCTGTCCTATTTTGTGGCCCTTGCTTCCATGGCTCCTATTCATTTAATGAATGGAGCTATGGAAGCACGACCGGTACAAGGGTGGCGCACAGGGGACATCCCCATGTCCCGCCCGTGCTTTTAATTCACGGCAGGCCGGTTGCAGCACGGTCGTCTGCAACCGGTCTTAGGGGTGTACTAACTCAGCCTTCAAAAAGGTTGACATTTATTTAAAAAAAAAAAAATAAAATTATCTATAGTTTATAATTCAAATACCAAATAGAAAGCAACATGAGCAGATCACTAGAAAACACTGTAATGATGTAAACGTGGAGTGCACCAAAGACTGTAAACTACAGACTTTCTACACCGCACCACTCATGGGACATAAAATTAGTTGGTAATTTAAAACTGTACATTTAGTGATCTCTGAAGTCAGAACCAATCTATAAACTATGCAAAAGTATAACATACATGCAACGACGAACAACATAAAACAATATATAAACTAAAAACACAATATGACTCAGCACTAACTAGGAATCCACCACAGGACCCTTGGGGGATTTAACTTATTTAACTTATACATGTATGTACACTGTCTCTATAGAGCATGGCAATATTGCATATTTTTTGTTCCTTTTACTTTCTAGAATAGAAGTCCTAATTTTTTATTTTTTTTTGCATTTTCCTAACCGAAGGAAAGAAAAGTAACCTACACAGTTATTAGTGAGAATAAAAGTAAGGGCTTTGATTTCCAGCCTATAATTTCTTTCCATTGTTATGAACTATAACCACAGTGGTATATCTCCAGAGTAATGAACATGGCAACATGTGGACAGAGGTAGACATCATTGGCAACTGCTGTGTCAAGCCAGTCACCCTGCACCCACATATAATAGCATTTTGCGGCTTCTAAGACTTTGTTTTTATAAGGGTCATCATTACTTTTCTGCAAGAAAAAGTAATGGTATAGACAGTCCGGTCATTACATATAGATGCCACACATAGTGTTCTTTACAAAGACTGAACTTTCAGGAAATTGATTTAAATTAATGTTGAAAGCTGGAATGTACATGCCCAAATTTAGAATGCTGTTCTCCTACGCACATTCTCGCACTGTGGTATTGGGCATCTGGGGAATCAAATAAAACTTCTATGCAGTGAATATAAAACAAGCCTACAGGCTCCCTTTCAAATCAAGCTTAGTATTACAGAAGACAAGAAGAAAAGCACTTGTTTTTTTCCCCTCTCTTTTTGGCTACGTGAACTTTTGCAGCAGATCTAATGATATCTAATGAATGACAGCAAGTCCCTTTTCTTCCAGTATTTGAAGTACAGCATTCAGAGGTACACCCCTGGAACAGAAAAGGAATTTAAAATATATCTATTTTAATCTACCATTTTAAATTGCCTTGCGGTCTCTGCAGAAATCATGAGTCATCAATTGGGAGCTCAGGTTTACAGCTGGGTTTGGAGTGGTGAAATCGTAATGGGAAAAGAGGGGACAGGAGGCTAATTGCCCATCATTTTGTTTTAGATGTTAAGCCTAGGTTTGGTACGGTGTCTGAAATAAAAGCACATCCAGACATGACCTACTTATAAAAGTCAGGTGAATTCCCTTTTGAAGGAAATCCACATGTCCAGAATATATATGGATGAAATATATGGGGGGAAAAAAGCGTAACCGTTCCATTTAAGTCTTTTTTGGCATAGTGACAAACTCACTCTTTGTTTAATAAAGTCAAAACACAAACTCTGAGCAAAACTGGTGGAACAGCACTAGATAGCCAGGGCTACCACCATACTGGCTACCACCATACTCGCATTAGGAATGCCATATAGCATAGCACAAATGCAAAAATAAAACTTAACATTTAATATTATAAATAGATAAAAAAATACCTCTAACCAAGGCAGAATCAAAGCACCAAAAATCACCACTATAAAGGTAAAAATGGATGGATCTTACCCACACTGCAGGATACAGGGAAATCACCCACAAGAGATGGCTTTTGCAGGGCAGGATAAACGGTCCCTATCCAAACCCTTACACACTCTCCCTAGTTCCCCGTATTGACTCCAGCCCTAACAAGGGCAAACTGTACCTTTAACTGTCCCTAGTAGTCTCTACGCGTTTCATGGCACGTCCTGCGCCACTCCTCAGGGGACCTTAGCTATCACACTATCCAAAAAAGTGCTTCACGGGGTACAAAAATAATAAACCAGAAAACCCACAGTGGTGGGACTATTCCTCACTAGTCTAAGCATAAAATGGCAATAATTCAGGACTTGATAGTCCAGCACAATGCAAAAAGTGCGCCATTGCTGGATTATCAGAAAGCCCATATTGTATGGCAATGATCCTTGGGCAAAAAAGCCTGGGCAGAAGTCATCTTCTCTGAATAGCTTGCAGTGAGGTAATGTGTGGCAGAAATACAAAGTGGGAACATTCATATCCTGTTCTATTAAAATATGGATTTACTGATTTTATTACATTAAAAGCCATAGAATAGAGTATCGAAGTAACAATGTCATGTACAGTTATAATTGTTAATCATACTGAGCCAAACACACACACAGCTGCTGCTGGTGTCTAGCAAGATATTTATTGCCTCACTCTCTACAGAGTTAGAGAGTCATCGTGCTTAAGCAATATTCAAACCAACAACTCCTATTTGGAAACATGGTCCGTGTGTGTGCCGTATTGCCCAGACTGAACATGGCTGGAAGTGAGTTAATGGAACTCCCTGCATCATAGTGAATTATGATACAGTGAGCTCCTAAACGGCCAGATCGCTACTGTGCTAGACAGCTTTATGTCAGTTCCATACAGTAGCAATCTGGCTATTCGAGAGCTCACTGCATCCCAACTCACTATGATGAAATGAGTTCCATACACACGATAGCAATCAGTCTGGGACATACGGCCCGCACACAGAACAAATTGCACAGACAGAACTCAGTTGTGGCAATACAACCTTACTAAGCCTAGCTGAGTGTCTCTTCCTCTCTCGCTCAAGCAGTCATCCCCTTTCCATAGACTTTTACAGTATGTTAGCCGTTAATCTGTATCTGAGGCTGAGAGTCCATCTCTTATATGGAAACGGGATGTATCCAGATGGAATTAAAGGAGGAAGAAGTAATACAGCCCGATAAATGGAGAAAGAAGCATTTTTCTCTAATATACTCCAAAGTTTCTTATATTCATGTATGAAAAGTTTTTATAACTGGAGTTATACTGTTAAGGGAGAAAAGGAGTCTGAGGAGTAGAAAAATTTGTCTGGTATCAGAGATAGTTGTAACTTAAAAAAAAATACAGGGATTTCATTGGCTGAAACAGTGTTATTCTGCAGAGATGACAATATGGGCTGGAGAAGAAAAACAGAGCTGCAGCTCGAACAATTGAGCAGAGAGGGGTGAGTATACAGTATCTAACTTGCTTATGTTACAACTATCCCTACCAACAGCCAAAATTTTCCTCTCCATTATTAACCCGTCTAAACCTACCATTAGCCCATATCACACAAGAGTACCGGTAATAGATGGATTTTTTTAGCAATATATTTGTTTAGTTCAAAATAATAGATAATCCCCCCTTTCCACAATCAAATCATCAGGCTATTTGGTAGTTCATACAATCAATATTGAATGTCTTTATGTGTATGGACACTAATGACATATACATTTTTTTTTTTTTTTTAAGAAAAAAAAAAAAAAAAAAAAAAAAAATTAAAAAAAAAAAAAAGGAGAAAAAAAAAAAAAAGCGCCCCAATTCTCACCGAAATTTTGGTTTAAATATTTTTGTAACAAAACCCCCATTCCAACCCTAAAATATTACTGTACCATCAGTTATTAGATATATCAAATAATGCGCCCCCTAAAAGTAGAAAGGGGGCCCAACTTTTCAGCGCCGCAAGTAGGAACCATGGTCACATCAGGTCACAGTGGTCTATGATTGTCAACAATTCAGAGCCTAACTGTGCTATTTTACTCCATTTTGCAGTTATATTACCCTTTCATATAGTAGAAAATTGGAAACTGATAAAAGGACTAGGAAATCGTGCTATTTTTATGAAAAAAAAAATGAAATGTTTCTCCAAAAATCATAATGGAAAAAAAAGTACACAGTATAGCAAAAGCAAATTTCACATATCCTTGTAGTGCATGTGCATTTTTTTTTTAAACAAGTAATGTAAAAAGTACCAGAATCAAGCACTTCCAACTGTACATAGGTGGTTAAATAGTTCAGATACAACGTGCTTTAGATGCATTCTCCTTCTCAGTAAATTAATACTTTCTAACATTTCTGCTGAATTCCCTTCTAGTTACCACTTAGGGGATGTTCAAACTATTGTTATTACAGTCCATTGCTGTCATCCTTCATAGGATGAGAACTATGGATATTAAGGGTAGTCGAGTGACAGACACAGATGTAGCCCCCTTCATTCATTCCCAAAAGTAAAAAAAAAAAAACATGCTAAAAGCTTTCTACCTTCATGCTGCATACCTCCCAACTTTTAGAGGACAGAAACTGGGATAAAATGTGCGGTGTAGCAAATTTAGCCCCACCCACTTCTAAGTTGACTCCGCCCATTCCCATTCATTTCTTTTTGTGCTCCCCACACAGTATAATGCTCTTACAGTCACCCTAATATTATATGCCCCCACATAATGTTGTCTTCAAATTGACCCCACAGTATAAAGTCTCTCTCCTGGTGCACCCACAGTTTAATGTCCCCCTCCAGCTGCCCCAGTTTAAACTGAATGCAACTAGAGGGGGGCATTAAACTGGGGCAGCTGGAGAGGGACATTAAAATGTGGGGTTAACTGGAGGGGGACATTAAACCGTGGGGGCATCTTAAGGGGGACATTAAACTGGGGGCAAGTTTAATATCCTCCTCTAGTTGCCCCCAGTTTAATGTCCTCCTCCAGCTACCCCAGAGTTTAATGTCCCCCTCCATCTGCCTCCAGTTTAATGTCCCCCACATATGTTCCCCAGTTTAGTGTCCCCCTCATATGGCACCAAGTTTATTGTCCCCCTCATATGCCCCCCTGCTATCTGCCCCCACAGTTTAATGTCCCTCTTCATCTGCCAAAGTTTAACATAAACACTGATACTCACCTCTCCTCACTCCCCTGTTACGCAGTCTGTAGTTTCTTGTCCCAGAGTGTAAAAGGGAGCTGCAGGCCCGATGTGTGACACGTGATCATCACATCGAGCCTACAGCTCCCAGAGCAAAAAGGGGGCACAGTGGCGGGGCAGGAGCTGTCCACTCCTGCTTCACCACTGTATTCAATTCATCTGCGTCCTCTTCGGATGCAGATGAGTTGAATCCCAGACATCCCTCCCACCGACCGGGACCGCAGGACAGGACCTACAATCCGGGACTGTCCAGCAGAATCTGGGATGGTTGGGAGTTATGATGTTGGTTTACTGGCATGCACGACCATTTCTTTCTTCAGAAAAAAAAAAGCATCCTTCATGTTTTTTGCATGAGGGTGAATTGCAGATAGACATCAGATGGACAGGGCTCCATCTGCATTAGTCACTTAACGTCCGGTGCTCTCATCCTATAATGGATAAAAGCAACAGACATTAAAGGGAACCTGTCAGGTGGTTTTACCACCATAGGCTGGCCCTATCCTGTGCAGAATGAAGTAATGACCTTTCCATTGGGGCCCTTCTGTAATCTTTTTGTTGCAGCAAAGTGAAGTTATAAATGTACCTAAATAGTCACAGTGGGAGGAGAGAAGCTTCAGCCTAGTCACATAGTAGATGAGGTTGACTGAAGACACAGATCCATCAAGTCCAACCTAGATGGTACAGTGTTGATCCAGAGGAAGAAAAAAAAAAAATCCCATGAGGATGATGCTAATTGCTCCACGTCAGGGAAAAAAATCCTTCCCAACAAAAAAAAACCTGAATCAACTTGTAAGCCTAATACCTGTAGCCTAGAATGTTTTTCCCTTCAAGAAAGGCATTCAGGCCCCTCAAGCCACATACTGTGGCAGTGAGTTCCATAGCCTCACTTTTCTTATGGTAAAGAATCCCATTTATGATGCTGGTGGAATGTCCTTTCCTCTAGGTATAGAGGATGCCCCCTTGTCACTGTCTCAGGCCTTGGAGTAAAAAGATTAGAAAGGTTTCTGTTCTGCCCCTTCATGTATTTGTACATTCTTATTAGATCTCCCCGAAGCCATTTTTTTCTCTAAACTGATTAACCCTAAATCTGTTAATCTGTCTCTGTCCTCCAATCCACTCACTCCCCTAATTATCTTGGTCTCCCTTCTCGCACTCTAGTTCAGCTATGTCCTTTTTGAATGTAGGGGCCCTAAACGGTGTAGCCATAACAGTGATTTGTTTAGAGGTATAACTTAGTTCTCTTCTTGAGCATCTATGCCACTAGTGATGCACACCATAAGTTTATTTGCCTTGGCAGAAGCTGCATGGCACTGTTTGCTAAAGGTAAGCTCACTGTCCACCCAAGTGTTTTTCAGTGGTTCTTAACCGTAATACAATGGAGGATGTTGAGTACTGATCACAGGCTTTTTTCTCCCTGCGTTTCAGTCAAATCTGACTGAGGTGCCATTCTCTGATAGAGCATGGGTGCAGCCAATTTGAGTCACACATATAAAAGTAAAAAAATAAAGTGAAACATATACACATTAGGTAACCATGTCTCTGAAAATGTCCAGTCTACAAAGTTATAAAAACATTTTTCCCCAACGGGTTAGATTCCGAAAGCATTAAGCCCTCATATGGCTCTGTGAACGGAAAAATAAAAAAGTTATGGTGTTTGGAAGGCGGAGACTTAGAAACATATATTGAAAAATGCCTGCAGAAAAGGGTAAAGGACACCACCTGGGTATGATTGACATCTCCCTCGTGAGAGGACTGCGAGGGAGATGTCATTTTTAATGATCCTGGACATAATATGTCAGTGGAAAAACATCTGACAGGTTCCCTTAAAAAATGAAGTGAACTCACCCTTATAGCACATGGGGAAATCTGGTCCATACCTTGGCCTGATTTCCTAGTCCAAACCTGGTCAGGAGACAGGACTACTTGCGGCTTCACTGAATACAATACAGGGCAGGAAATGTTGCAATAGAGGGGCCACCAGGTTTATCATCATTTATGCCAGAAACCTGGTGTATTTGAATCATGATATCTACATCACATATAAACTGGTGTAGGTTTCAGATGCATCCTTCACTGGCCCAGGAGAAACCACCATTCTTGGTAAATTCACAAATTTCACATTATATACACTTATTTATATAACTTACACATATACAAACCTGTATATAACTAAACACAAATTATACACATGTACACATTACATACAGAGAGATTTTTCAGGTAGCACTAACAGCTGAGGCTGTGCGGAAAATCTCTAAAAGCAGCAATTTGTTAAAGAACGGAAATCTATATGCATAAAAAAGCGGTTTACCTGGGAAACCCGCAGACCCCATAGACTATAATGGGGGCTGTGTGGTTTCCACATGAAACATGCGGAAACATGCGGAGAGGAAAGTGCTGCTTGCTTCATGTGGAAACCGAGCGGAAACCACACGGACCCCATTATAGTCTATAGGGTCCGCGGGTTTCCCAGGTAAACCGCTTTGTATGCATATAGGTTTCCGTTCGGGGGGTCCCCAAGCGGACTCCTCAAAAGGAAACCCAAACGCAGATGTGAACCGGCCTAACATCCAAGTTGGTGGGTGGGTTGGACGGCAATGGGCCACCTGGAAGCCTCAGTCAGCCACCCATAATATAATCTATCATTGGTGAATGCATTTTCAAGCATTTTTTTTTTTTTTCCAGAAGAAAATGGGATAGAATGACCAGCAACATGTTCTGTTTTTTTTTTGTTTTTAATAAAAACATTACGTGTTTTCCCCATTTCTAATTCTCATCAATTCTTAAAATTTCTATCACAGCTTCTAGATCCTTTACACACACACCATTTGTGCAGCCTATATAAACCCACTTTGCTCTGTTATTGGATGGCTTGTGGTTAAAAGGAACCATTCTAGGAAGCGTTCCTGGAACTCTTCATATGAAAAGCACTTATATGGCTTTTACATGTAGTTTTCCTCTATTGAAAAGGTCAAAACATGCGTCAAAACCACTTAAGGACAACAGATATTGTTAATGGAGTATGTGAATGTGAATTCAATATTTTTCAACATCCGAGCCTGACAAGACTACCAATAAAATATTCCATGTAATTGTGACCTAACAAAAGGCCAGAGAGAGACACACTTTGATTTACATTTATGAAGCACATTTCCTTCCTGACATGCACTGTAGAAAGATATGGTATCACAAGTTCTACAACTAGATTGCTGTCAAAGGTCATTATTGCTGGGATTTGTTCTAATTGCCATATCTGGAGCCAGGCATTAGTTTTCCTCCCAAACATGAGGCAATTGAAAACCACCTTACAGCATACTCGCAAACTTTTGGCAATAGTTTTCAAGGGGGTTAGAGGATGCAAGTGAATAGGAGCTGGTCTGCAGTAACCTGGACTGGCCACTACACAGAGCAGAGCAATCACCTTCCTGCTCAGCTGATCAATGGGATTGCTGGGTGTCCTTTCTATACCAATCTGACACTGATGACATCTTTAGGATAAATTCAAGGCCGCTTTAACTATAGGACAAACAGACACCGGCCCCTATGGTAGTGGGGAGCCCGTTGGTACAGAGGGACAGTCCCAGGGCCAAACCTGCCATGAAGCCTCAGTTGGAAGATTGCCAAGTCCTTGATGGAATTTGTTGGGCAAACCTCGAGTTTTGTCTTGTGACCGAACACATCTGAAATGGAACTGCTATTATACTCTGGGGTATACAGAATATACTCATTATACAAAGTATAATGAGTGGAGGACCGGGTGGGGTGATTAAACATAATAAAAAGTGTTACTCACATCCCTTGATCTCTGGCCCCGATCTTTGGGTCTCTTCCGGTCTCAGAGATATCACAAATGATATCAAAGACCGCTGAGACTTGTGATTGGGTCACGTGTGGCACATCAGCGCCATATAACCCATGTGATCACTGAGGCCAAATCACTGTAGGTGCACCAGGAGAGGGACTTATTATTTGGGGGCAACTGGAAGGGGGACATTATAATATAATGTCTGAGGGGCCACTGGAGTCCATGTTAATGTGGGATGCCACTTCAGTGGCATTATACTGTGTGAGGGTCACTGAGAGGGCATTATATGTTGGGCGGATCAGTTATATCTAAATGGTGGTGATGGGAGGCCCTACTTATAAAACCTTTGCACTGGGCCCACCAATGTGTTAAAACGGCCTTGGATAAATCATCAATGTTTTTAGCTTGTAAAACAAGTTTAATGTTTTAGACTCTTTAGACTGCATCTCCTGTGTACATTTACGGTATGCAATGAGAAAGCTCTTTGTCTGATGAATAGATTTGTTTAACATATGCACAAAGGCTAAAATAGTGTCTTTTTGGCTTCCATTTACCAGCAGGTATTAGGATTGCTTTTTTAGTGTTGCAGACTGTTCTGTCCGTTACAGAAGTAGCCAGAAAAAGTTAAATAATGGGAGCCTAGTATCCGTTAAGCATAAATGTCCAAGGTGTCTGTTGTGAAATCCTCCCTAAGGAAACTTCTGGTGTACACTGAAGTAAGCAGTGTGAAAGGATCCTTAGGCATCTATTCCCTCATCCCCTTTAGACAATAAACTCCAATGGGCAAATATTCTCTTCCTTCTGCATCATTGCTGACGTTCATTTGTTTTATATATTCCTTATTGTCTATATTTTTGGTGCCATATTAATATAGGTTCTATTTCATGTGTCTTTTAGAGGCCACATTTAAACATTTGAGAAAAATAAATAACTTTGCCACTTGTCCTCATTCACAACATATCTGGCCAAGACCACTGTAACACCCTTTTCGGCGATCCATTATTGGGCTTGGAGCTTCAGCTCTCATGCTTGGCTAGTTATCCACTTCTCCTATTGCTGTTTTATTGCCTCTCTTCTGTTTGTTGCCAATTGGCTAGCTAATACAGCACATTGATTATACTTACAAAGTCTTTTACCACATGGCCCCCGTACCAACCCACATGCGACCTCTACACACCACCTTCTCGTCTCATCTTCTCATCACACTGTCAATTCCAAGATCTTTCCTTTGTCTCTCTCCTTTTTTTGCAACCCACAAAACCACTGACTCGACCACCCTCTTCAAAACATTGATGTGGAACAAAATATAAGCAAGACGTACAGATTTAGCTAAGTTAAGCTGAACTTGTGCAACTGGTTAAACTGCTGTAGTGTGTTATCTTATCAAAGAAGACAACAAAAAGCAGTGAAAAGTCAATGGAAAAAACGTTTTTCCAATTAGTTTTTCATTATTTTTTGTTGTCTTCTGTAATAAAGATAAGCTAACCCTGCTATGGCTGTATTACATCGATACATCATTATCCTCTACACAGCCTACACTACACTCAACCATCTTTATCTCCATGTCCTTTATGCTCTAAGCTTGTTTGGGCAGGACTTTCCTTCTATATCACTTAATGTATATTAATATATTATATCTGTTTCTTTGATGTATTTGAGTATGTATGTCTTTGGCCACTTTATATCACATTTTACAGCGCCAATAAAGATATTGACACTTAAAAAAATAATGCTATAATTTTCAGCAAATCCTTTGTCACTATGTTTTCTAGTTTTTCTATTGTCTATGCATTACTTATTGTTTAATCTTCTGTTTTCTCCTCTTATTTACTGCATGCTCAGGTTTCAGTAAGTACACTGATACACAATAGATTAGAGTAAATGTCTTGTTTGTGCTTTATGTTTACAGCCATAGTTTAACTGGGGTCTTTAGAAAAAGTACACTGTATATTACCATAAATTGTACAATTTGGAGAATTTTCAGTGTCGTGTAAATCAGATTCAGCAATCTGCGGTACTTCCACTGTTGTAAAACTACAACTACCAGCATTTTCAGACAGCTACAGCTACAATGTCAATGTGTTCTGGGAAGTGTAGTTTCACAACAGCCACAGTACCTCCGGTTGTTGCCACCTGATATAAGTTATTTCATTAGAATTACTAGTAATTAGACTAAAATTAATACTTTACTGAGACTAGTAATCTCCATAATAAAAACAAACATTTATTTCCTGTGGAAATTTATCAGAAAACTTTTTGCATAGGCAAAATATATGAAATGACAATAGTAAGAGAGTCTTTGTCAGATCACTTCTCAATTTAACTGGTTTCTGGGGAGTCTTTCAGATCCAAAATGTCTCCCAAACTAACAACAGCCAGTGAAGAAACATACTGACAAAGCAGTGGAGAGATAATCATCTTTTTATGAATATTCAAATTAGCCTACAAGTGCAACAGGGGTGGGGCCTGATTTTTCAAGTTAGGCTATACACACAATGCAGACAGAGGCTAAAAATGTTTGACATGGCTAACAGAGAAACTAGGCACCAATTACTAAGGAAAGCCAGAGCATTTTCAAGTGTCTATATGGCCTCGCCCCTTATGTACTTGCTAGAGTGATTTGCATATTCATACTGCTACTTTTATATCACACAATTATTGGTTTGGGAGGCATTTTAAATCTGGTAGACTCCCTTTAACAAAAATTCTGCTTTGTTCCAGAAATTGCACCACTCTTGTCCATGGGTTGAATCTGGTATTGCTACTCAGCCTCTTTCTTTTGAGTTACAACAACATTCATAAGATAGGTGAAAACTAATTTCCTATTGCCAATTTTGGCAAGCAGATATTGCAATGCTATTTTAACAGTAAGGACTGTCAACTCATAACGGTCATGCTTTTCATGACATCCATCTCTGTAGGGGGTTAGTAATAAATATAACAGAGGTGGAAGCTTTCAGAATTATATTAGAGCAGAAAAATCTCTGCATTTTGTTTAACTGCATTAAAACATAGTATTTCATTTTCAAGGAATTTCCAAAAGATGATCCTAGTCCACATAGCATATTAAGGCTTATAGGCAACATAGAGCGGGTTTCTAACTTTAGATTTCTCCCTACGGAAGAGGGAAACAGGTGGAGGGACTTGGGTAAAAAAAATTTAAATCAGAATATTGTAACTAATATACATAATAACATAAAAATATAATTTTGCCTCTCCTAAATATTTCTTCATGATAAACAGAATACAAGAACTTAGAGAAATAGTTATTGTTATATTATTCATGAATTCATCTTGGATTGAATGCAGTCAAAAATCCTTTTATGTGATAGACAATTGATAATATTTCATCTCAGGTTATGTTCTTGCTGGAGAGAAAAATTATCACAACTGTAGTCTATAACAATTCAGTCAAGGAACAAGACTGATTACTTACAACATTCACCAAACTCCAGACTATATTTACAACAACCTGTGTTACTTCTTCACATCTTGGATTATAAATTTCCAACCCACCAATCTCAATCTATAAAAAGTACATTTTCATCAAATTTACAGTAAAGTTGCAACACCAACAACTGCCTACTATTTGTGGAAAACATCATTAATCCACAGAAAGGTCTTGAGGCATAGGCAAGAGATACAGATCAAAATTATCTCTATGTGATAATGTTGATTTGGTTTCTGGCTGTAAGCACATTTACTTAAGATGGGAAATGTCCAATTTCACGGATGCCACAATTGTTAAGTTGTTATTGCTTCAGCACTAGTATGTGCCGTGTTTCTCAAGAAACCGGTTGCAGTTTGATTATGCAGTTTGCGTGGGATGAAGCCTCTCTGCACATTTGAAATATATAGATATTTATATACACAACATATCAATCACAAGTTAATAATAAATCAAGTGAATATATAAATGCAGCCCATCAGTGTACTAGGTACAAAAGAGTATGTTCACATGGAAGAACTTACGCTAGGTTCACACCAGTGTTCGGGCTTCCATTCATGAGGTCTGCTTGGGGACCCCATGAATGGAAACCTAATCCACTTTTTTAAAGTGGTTACCCGCGGACCCCATAGACTATAATGGGGTTCACCGGGTTTCTGCCGGAAAAAGGCAGAAAAATGTGGAGAGAAAAGTCCTGCTTGCAGGACTTTTCTCTCCACATTTTTTAAGTGGATTCAGGGATGGAAACCCCGAGTGGAGAGGGCATACAGGTGTGATCCTAGCCTTAGAGAGGTATTCAAAAACCGGTCTTGTGAAAAATTCGTTTGACATCGAATCCAATTCATAATGATATGTTCACACGGAGGAAGTAGAGGATGTCTCCTGCCTCGAAATCCTCTCTAAAAACCCGCCCTGTAGAATCCATGTTGGAAAGCCAAAGCCAGGAATCTGCTTACCACAGCATGTTTGCACACATGATTATCCATATGCAATGGAGTTAATGAAATGAGAGAACTCGTGCCGCAGTTTCTACAGTGATTCAACTGCAGAAACCACAGTAAGACCAGCAGGACTCTTCTTTTTCAGCAGCCTAACCTAGACTAAGTTATGTTCGCACAAAGGAATTTGGAGAGGAATCGGAAGCAGTCTTATACCTCAAAACCCTCTCCAAAAAACATCCTGAATCTGCCTCCCTGAATCTGATAGAGAGCCCCCTTTCCCACTGAAATTTTTAAGCAATGATGGAAGATCTAGTGTTTGACAAGGCAGTCCAGTTGCTAAAGTCACTCTTTCAGAATTCTGCATCTTCCACCATTACTGGCAAATTTCAGCCAGGTAGACAAAGTGCCTAAGAAATTTCTGTTGGTACATAAATTTTTGGATTTTATTCTATGATGTCTTTGGACATTCTTACTACCAGACTAGAAAAAAAAATTTCAACTGGCTCCTATAGTTTATAGCAATTTTTCAACCCTCTTCATAGGCCATAAAGTCTCTTTAAAACCTATACCTTGCAAGGAATGTTTTTTTTTTAAACAAAAGACAAACCATTACTACAGATGCTTTTTGCAAGAACCCCATATCTGTCTTGTCAGTAGATATTAGTAAATGAGGTAGATATAGCAGCATTAGACTTCTTTTCCTGTCTACCCCTTAGTCTTACTTTTGGTTATCTTCTTTTCTTTCAAAGTCTTTTTCTTCTCTACCATTTTCAACAAAGCAGGGGAAAAAAATCAGTTTTACAAGAAGGTGACCGGCAAAGGCTCATTAGCAATATGGCCTCTCGTGCCATTGAAGCACACAAACAGGCTTGTTTCAGTGGATGCTTAAACAATAACCTTCCAAAGTCATCAAGTAATATTACCTTTCTTTCTGATGCAAACCCACTAACAACTCAGAACCCTTTATATATAGAAGGCGGTGGCCAAAGCTCTGATAATCTTGGTTTGTTATGGAAAAGTAAATTTACTTTAGACAAGTCTTCACCTCGAAGAAGACTCCTGAAAGACCCTACAGTAAAAGGGAATGCAGAAGGTCTTCATCGTGCTTGGACGCTCCCTTCACGGTTTGCAAAGAAAAATATTTATGAACTTCTTGAGAGTCCTGTTATTATGGATCCAATTCAGTGTCATCAAATGAATGTGCAAGCAGAGTGTGAAACAAATAAAGCAGCGAAGCGCAAAGAATGTCCTACAACATCACCAGCAACTTCAACAAATGGTAAACTAAGTGTAAAGGAACAGGCAAGGCAATTTGAACAAAATGCATTGTGTGATGTGAAGACAGGGAAGCCGTGGGAATACAAAGAAGTACCATTGTCATGTAATAATGATGGTGGCACAGAAAAAAAATTCTAAGTATACGACTGATATTGATCATGCCAAAAATTATCGTTCTTCATCGCTAACACAGGAATTGCATTTGGCTTCTACACCCCAAATATCTCACTTTCCTTACATTCTGGTAACTCCCTCAGAGTTACCTGAAGAAATCTCTCCTCCACCAACTCGGAAGCCTACACCACCATTATTCAGAAAAAATGCAATAGCTTGCCATGAATTTCCAGTTGGTGAATGTGAACAAGTGATTCCAGATCTTATTCCTGATCCGCCAAACATTCCTCCTCCATCTCCACCACCTAAAGAATCTCAGTCTTCACCCCCGACACAATCTCCATGTCAGACAAACCCTTCTTGCACCACACCACCACCTCCACCCCTTCCTGCTCCATCCCTACCACCTTCATTTTCACCATTTCCCAATTTACCAACTCCACCACCCCCACCTCTTCCAGAGAAGCTTCTCTCTCCCAGCCCATCCAACCCTTCTTTGTCTACATTATCCCCTATACCATTAAGCAGTGCCAGGGAAAAGCTTTTACCAATAAAAATGCTACCACCAGAAGCCTCCCATTCGGATGTTGGCCCCAAGAGAGAATTAAAGGGAATTCTTAAAAATTTACATAACTTGGCAGATATTGAAAAATCTGTTGCCAACATGTATAGTCAAATTGACAAAGGAAATGCATTATCAAAGCAAGCAACCAAACCAAAATCACTAGTAACAACAGACATTCAAAATGCAGATAGTCTACCTCCGGATGAACAGCTTAATGGAAACCTGAGTTGCGTTGTTGGAGAGTTAGAGAAAAGATTTCCTTCTCAATCCACAGCGCTGTAAAATTAAACTGTGACTTTGCTGCACGCAACACATTATTTGAAATAAAGGAAGGCTGGGCAGAAGCCTAGACATCCCTGTGTAGTCAGACAGGCAAATCGATGTTTTACAAAACATGCACTCAATTGTAGACCTTTCACAGCATCAAAGGGGCAGAGTGCAAGAACGGAGCATAAAACAATGTATATGTGATTAAGGAGCCTGAAAGCCACTTTTCATCTAACTTAACAGCACTGTGAAATGTGATTTTAACATTACTCCGCAATTCTGTTTTTTTTTCTAATCCAACAGGAATGCTAAATAAATATTTAAATCACTCTTACACTCAAGACTGCTCTCACTATCAATACATGTATAACACAGAATGTTTTAAGATCATTTTATTTGTTCCATTGTTCTAAAAAGGCAAAATTTTACAGTATTGCACTTGATAACAGGGCATGTCTTCACTTCTGACATGTATATTTTAGGAAATGCTTGCATGCCAAATGAAAATTATAAAAGCAGCTTTTCTTATAAGGGTACATTCACAGGGAGGAATTTGGTGCCGATTTTGAGGTCGATTCTGCCTCAAAGTCAGTTCCAACTTCCATTCTTAATTCACCTCAGAGGCAGAGACTGATGTCGAATGCTGAAAAAATAAGCTCCCTGTTGATTTTTCTCACTGATTCTGCGGCTGATTCGCCAAAGAACCCCCGGCATGAGCCTCAAGCTGATTATCCTCATTGTTACAGCACAGGGCCAGAAAATGGAAAGGAATCCAATTCAATTTCTGACATGTGAACGGCCCTTACTCACGGTGTTCCTCCTTGAATTTTACAACTGGGTGTTATCTTTCTTCTTGCCAAAGTAGTATGTCTTTACAAAGACACTGGAAGAGTGAAGAAATCAGGCGATACCTTTTAGAGGCTAACTGAGTATATCTGATAAGTGTTGATAAGTAAGCTTTCAAGAGTCTAGCTCTCTTCTTCAGACATGGTGTTATACAAGAACTGAAAATTCACAGATTATTTATACTCTATACACATGATCTTCAAAGGACTTTAGAGTCCTTAAAAAAACCAAAACAAAATGCAATCTAAGTAGAGAAGTTATTTACAACAGGTCAAAAGAAAAAATCTAGAAAGTTGTGGTGCGTGACAGAGGGATCTGTTATCTGTTTGCTATCAGGAGGTGATTTGTGACCCTCACAGTTCATACATAGTGTGACATGAAGCTGGCATGAATATTAAGTCCAAATTGCAGAGTTTGAAATTTTTTCCTTTCCTCCTGCGTCTTAAAATGTCCCATTAAAACCACAACCCGCAAATCTTCAATAGAGTGGTTTTCTCCGGAGAAATGTGCGGCCACTGGGAGATCTGTTCTGCTGTTATTAATATTGGATCTATGTGAGTTCATTCGCTAAGTCTCTGCCCTGTTTCCCCCACATAGAGGCAAAGACACTGGCAGCACTGATTGTTGTCTGTCACCATACAAAGTAGCGACACCCACCAACTAGTAACACCCAGCTTATTCATAAAGCTCTAGTAGGAATAACAGAGGACTGGCACAATAGTGAACATGAAGAAAAATGCCCCACAATTAGAATATGGTGAATGCAAATACTTTCTAAGACTGATAAACTAAGATTGTCCTATGGCACCTTGAATCTTGCAGTGCTGGAATGAATGGACCTCTACGAGTTTTTTTTTTTTTTTTTCTTAACATTGTCATATTCTTAACTGTTCCCTAGGCAATTTGTAAAAATATCAGAATATTCCTTTACTCTCCTCCATTCCTGTTTTACCTCATATTGTGATTAAAACAAAGAGGATTTCTCTATATACTTCTTAACTCTCATCCTTCTCATTATCCTGAGTCTGGTTGGAAGACAACTGGCTGCAGTAAGAGCTTCCCTGCTGTGCTCTTTCTGTAATTGGACAACAAAAAAAAAAACATTGTAATAGATCTTTAAGAAATATAGGTTTCCTTCTCCATTTATCAAGCTGAGTTACTTTTTGAATATTAGTCAATGGAGGAGGGGGGTGCAGGAAAGCACACACAATTAACTGAAGCTACACACTCTACTATACCAGTGATGGCGAACCTATGCCATGCATGTCAAAGGTGACACACATTGTCCGAACCAAGTGGCGGCCGCAGGGGCACACCTTCCATGGGGCTACCTAAGCCGATGGCCTCAGGCGGCGCCTCATGGAATAAACTAGTGGGCAGCATTTTTTTTTAAATTGGGAACTACTTATTGTGTTATTGCAATAAGAAGCTGCCAATCACTTTTGCTCATCTGTCCACGCTCCTGTCCTGGTCACCCTCCGCTGCCTCCTCTAGGGAGCGCTACACTTGCGTCAAAATTCTGAAGAACACCGGGACGCTACGTACAGAGTCCTGGTTTTCTTCAGCGTTGGTTACAGTGCACCCTGGAGACGGCAGTATAAGGGGGCCAGGATGAAGTTTTATAATTGGTTTTAAAACTGGTCTCTTAGCCATTGCCAATGCGGAAATGTAAAAGAATAGCAGGAAACCATCCACTGTTTTGATTGCAAGATTTCTACAAGACTGTTTGTTTAAGGAATATACAGAAAATCCTGTAGACCAGGGGTAGGCAAACCTTTTTTGTACGGCATGCCGATTTAAATAAAAAAAAAAAAAATATCAAAGATGAGGTACTTGGAGTGCCGTGCACTGACTGACGACCCCTATGCTAAAGTCATATGCTACAAAGCATAACACAGAAGTGCTGCCACAAGATGCTTCTGGGCGCATGTGCTTACTGCTGTTTCCCAGGACACACATGTACTTTTCCATTAGAAGCAATGAAAGTCCATGTGCAGCCCTCAATTAGTGGTAAATGTATGTGTCCATGAGCCCCGTATGGCAGCAGCCTTATGGTGGTTACACACTATGTATAGCTGCAGCCAGTCCTAGGCCACTAATACTTTCACTTCGATGTAAAGCTGCATTCACATGGTACATTTTGCACAAAAAATACATACCATCATAGAAAATAAAGTCCCATAGCAGCCCCTCCACACAGTATAATAATCCACAGTGGCCCCTCCACATGGTATAATGTCCCATAGTGGCCCCTTCACATAGGATAATATCCCATAGTGGCCCCTTCACATAGGATAATATCTCATAGTGGCCCCAACTAATTTTCCAAAAATTTTGGATTCAGCCAAACCTGATATTTTTGGGATTCGACACTCATGAGCTATTATTATACTCTGGAGTCTCTTGAGACCCCAGAGTATAATGATAGGAGGCCCTAGGGAGGTGATCAAACATAAAAAATAATGTTACTCACCAACCCTGGAGTCCGGAGCAGCTCCCTGTTCTCTTCAGCACTTCTGCCTGACATCAGCAACTGCAAATTGGGTCTTAAGGTGTAAGTCTGCATCATGATGCCGACGTAACCCCAGAGGCCATATCAGCGGTCTCTGACGTCAAGCGGAAGCGCCGCAGAGAGCAAGGAGCCAAGACAGAATCCAGGGAAGGTAAGTAACATTTTTTTTTTTTTATGTTTGATCACCTCTTCTGCTCCTTCGATTATACTCTGGGGTCTCAAGAGACCCCAGAGTATAATAATATAAGTTTCATTTAAGACGCATTTGCTCTGAACAAAACCGCTGAGCTGCTGTGCCAGGGAAATATGTCTGCCAGGGGTTGCCAACCCCTGCTGTAGACTGACAAACAGTGGTGGTAAAATTATCTCCTGTTCCCTTCTTTCATTCATTTCTAGGTTTAGAATTAATGCTACATTATAATCAGAAATATTGTCAAGTTTGTAAAGTTTTTATTAAACATTATTTAAATGAGCATTACAGTTATAACACACACAATGTCATGTTAATATACAAAACGATTGTGCATGCCAGAATTATAGTATTAAGTTGTTCATAGGATGGTCACTGTACTTCAACATATTGTAACATGATACCAAGACTCTATGGTAAAGCAATACCCCCAATATGTCAATCCACAATTTAAAAAAAAATGGTAAAACAAGACCTTACATACAGAAATAGCTGCTGGTAGTTGAGATATGATTTATTTTGAAGACAAGAGCTGCTTAGAGCCCTATACAGAACATTCAGTAAAAACAAAATGGAGCCCCACCCTTACATTTTTCCCTTCCAATAAGACCTTTATTTATGACAGTGACAAACATTTGTAATGTGCTTTTCTCATGGAGACTCAAAGCACAGGGAGTGTTGTGGAGTAAGGGAGTTAGTGGTCGCCATTCAGTCACTCAACAACAGTTGTTTTACAGGAGGCCAAAGGAGATGACTTTCATTAATGGAAAAACCACTTTAGGCTGAGACCCCAACGTTGAGGAAAAACAGTTTTTTTTGTTGCAGATTTTGCTGTGTTTTTTTGAGCCGAAGTCTGTAGTGAATTTAGCAGGAGGGATAAAAATAAGAGCTTGCTATATTTTTCCCTTTCCTATTGAAGCCATTCTTGGCTTAGGCTCAAAAAGCTGCAGTAAAATCTGCACCAAAAAAAAGCAGCTTTTCAGCAACACAGGGCCTCGGCCTTAATGAATGATTCCATAGAAAGCATGCATTTCTGTGTGCAAAGACTGATTATGTTTATCTGACTTACCTATCTATATCTACCCACCCCAAAGGAAACATGTAAGAATCCCAATATCATTCAGACTGCTTCGATGATTCATTTATGATCCTCGCTAAGTACTTACAAAATGAAAACTACTTCCATCTGAAACGTACCTGACAAATTTCTTTTGGTATAATCAAATTTAGAGTCCGCAATAATAGCAGATAATCATTATTCCCAAGAATAATTCTGTATTACCTTCAGATTCAATAAAGAGGTTTCAGCCGAGTTATTAAAATCAGGTATGTGTGTCATATAAGATTTATACCCTATACATAAAATTATGATTAATACTATGAAATGTAATGTTCAAGCTAATTCTGCTTACGTCCAGTAAGACCCTTTGGCAAAATACATTATGATAATTGTAACATTGGATAAAGAATTCCACATTTTGCATACAATAGCATTATTCACATTTATAATAAAAATATGTTTATATCAAGTTCTTATTATGGACTGAATCAAGATTGGGCATCCAAGAGATAACAGGCTACCAAGTGGATTCACAATGGCATACTGTAACAGGCGTCTCTGTTCGTATCATTGACAAGTGCAGTGCTTCGCATTGTACTATAGAATACTACATTGTATACAGCCTGACATGTCCAGATACAGGAGTCAGAGATTAAGCTGCTTTTTAAAAGCAACATTACCTTGTAATAAGGTAACACGAAGGGATATGCTAACTATCCTATTTGTGTCTATGTACAGTATGTCCACTCTGTGGGGGAAGATGTGAACTGCAGCCTTTTCAATGAGTTTGTTAGCATGTCCTGATATTGTGTTAAAGGTTGGTTTCATGAGAAATTTAGTTAACCAATCTGGAGATCACTTATGCCTGATCTTATTTATATACAGAAATTTAAAGGGCGTCTGTCAGAAGGATAATCAGTATCAAACTAATGACATTACCTTGTACGTTTCTACACTTTCCAAAGAAGACTTTCTTTATTCTGCATTACTGCTCAATTTTTATGAAAATCAGCATTTTATTATAATGCAAATTAACTGAAATGCAAATTAACTGAAAAGTTCTTTAGGGGCGTTTTTTCTCCTGCCAGGGCTCCAAACTCCTCTGTAGATAAAAGCCTTTGACTACACTCAAAGTGTGACAAAGTGGAAGATGCCACTCAAGCAAAGGGCGGGGGGCGGGCAACAGTTAGGGGCAATTCTCTAGAGCAGAAAGTGAAGTGTCAGCAAGAGAAGAAATGCCCTTAAAGCACCTTGAAGCTAATTTGCATAAAAATAAAACCCTGATTTTCATGAAAATGGAGCTGCAATGCAGAATAAAAAATTCATCTTTCGAAACTGTAGAAGCAGCACTTCAAGGTAATGTCATTAGTCTGATACCAATTTTCCTGCTGACAGACTCCTTTTATATGGGGCGGGTCAGTATCTTGCTGTCGGCAATGCATCTAACTGTGTCTGCTGGTTACATTTGTGTTAGCTTCTCTGTCAGTCTACATAATTACATCAGTGGTAAAGAAGTCCTGACACCTCTCCTTACATGTCCGTTTTTTAGTATATAGTTTAGTATATACCGTAATTGTATTTCCAATGACAGGACAATTCTGGAGCATCTTTTTTCGGAATTCTGTGTTGTGCGTTTCCTATGTTATTCATACAAAAAAATTGACAACTGGGTGTTACCAATTGAGCGTGTCTCCAAAAGGAATGTTAAAACTTAGCCATCAGTGTATACATCAGTTTCTAGAAGGAATAACAGAGGGGCAGTACAATGGAGTAAAAATAAAGTCCAAAATGCTCTTTTTCATATAACAATTACTCCATGATAATCAAGCCAATCCAAGGGTTCTCATACACGAGACCACATTCCAACACGCAAAGGTACAAATTTAGGATGTGTTTTGTTTTAACACTTAACTATTTCCAGTTCATCTTAAACGTAACAATTTTTGATTAAATGAATATATAAAATGTTATTTTAATACCCTTTCATTTCCAATATTTAATACTCCAACATACACATATCTCCTTTTAGACATAGTTCTGCTTTTTAGTGTATTGAGGCATTGTTACTTAATGTAGTATGTGTATCAAATTTGAATGTAACAATTTTTCTATATACAATAGCTCTATGTTCTAAAATGGCTTCTTTTGTTGGATTGTCCACATGAATTTTCTTCAAACTCCAATGTCACTTTTCCTGCAAGCACTCATGATTCTTATGCCACCAGACACAGGCAGAATGCAAAAAATTCAGCAATGAGATGAACAGCGAGATGAAATACAGTATGAATGTTTCAATAAGCACAAATGAATATGAATGGCTGTTTACATTTACAAGGTGTTTCTATGTGGTATAATCCAATCTTAGATAAGCACCGGGTACAGCAAAGTGAAAGACTATGCTGAACAGTGTTGAATTTGTGTAAGGACAAATCTTTGTGTTCCACATATTAAGATTTAACATTGATTTATACAAAAAAGCCAGGAGGCTACAAAGCATACTCACAGACATAATGCATGTTTAGATGAAAGCTGCACAGACTTGTGAAAGCAGCTGTGACATATTGTACAGGGGTACATCTGAATAATAAATATTGGATGCCAGGCTGCTTCTTAACCCGCACAGAGAACATTCTGTCCAAGACGCTTCTGAAAACCTACTAAATTAATATTATGGAATTCATTTGTAGGTATTTCTATGGTCATTCAAGATAAAACTAATGCTCTTCCTCACACTAAAATCCATTTGGGTTGACCTTTAATGTCATGTAGCAATATTCTAGACAATGAACAAGGTATACTGAATTTACCGAAATGGCTAACCCATTTTATTGTAACTTAGTTTGTGTCTTCTTTCATATCCACCAATATATTGCTTCAATACCTGTTATTCTGTATTGTATCAGACTTTTTCTGTGTACTGTATGCCTTCACTCAGATCAGTCCATGTACCTAGCAGGGCTTACAATCTGATGTTTTTCACACAGATATGCTTATTTCAGCTGGCCTACCAGTATGGTTTTTTTTGGAATGAGAAGGAAGCACAGGTAGAACAGCAGTGTTAAAGGGGTTGTTCGGCAAGTTGAAATTGACCTACCTGGTCCAGCGGATGCTGATGATGGACCAGGGGGTTCCGGTCATATCATGATCTCTGGGTCACGTGATTAGAAGAAGTGTTCTTTCCCCTAGATTGCTTCGCCTCCTCCTCTGACCTCACAGGTAAATTACCTGTGAGATTGGGGAATGCAGGAGGGGGTGGAGGGCGAGAACCCCCAGGTCCATTATCAGCATCCACCAGACCAAGTACATCAATTTCAACTCCTCGGACAACCCCTTAAAAGCAAATTGCCAATTGCAAGCAAATTGTATCAGCATCTGCCAATACAGTTCATTACGAGGTCAGATTATAATGGGTTAATTGTGCAGTTGCTGCTGGGCCCCCTTACAGCCTTGGGCAGCCACATATTATAATCTGCCTCTGGATCCACCAAGGGCGCATCGTCCTGACATATCCATTAGAACTCACATCAGTTTTCAGATGCAGAGGCATGCACCTGATTTATTAAGAGAACAGAGCCTCCTGCTAAATAAGCCATGCCTTGCACCTGTTGGGGCCTTTATTAAGACTGGCATACGAAATGCCAATTTTAATAAATCTGCCCCCATTATTCTTTTCATAGGTTTTGCAAATGATTCAGGCTCTCCTTTCCATAGGAGCAGACATTAATTTACACAGTTACATACTGCAGAACTTTATATACTGCTTACACAGCACAAATGCATTTGACATTTATAGGTGATTTTAACCCAGGATTTTCACTGCTACACGCCATGTGGCTTCATCGCTTCCTTCCAGTAATTGGCCTTCCTCTATTTCAGACATTAACTTTTTCAGTTCTTACTGAGCGTGCTTTTTGGTGTTGAGCAGGATTTGCATATTCTTTCAATTACTGCCTGTAGAATCAATATCCTGAGTGCATCTTTTTCCATTAACCATTATTTATCTAGTTGTCAATATGTGTTTATTAAATGATAATGAGAAAGCTGAATACGTCAATAAGAACAAGCTTTAAAACGACTTAATACTTGGATAATAAGTCATTTGGCTGTATTCATATGAGGAATATTGAAGTAATCCAACAGCAATACATAAACAGTGATGTAAAAAAAAAAGTCACCTTACTGCTTCCCCCATTAATGTATACTTGCCATACAGTTTAGTTATTTGGCAGGGGACATACATGGTAGATATGGTATAGAAAGGGCCTGAAATACTGTAGTAAATCACCTTTATTTACCATTATATCCAGGTAACGGCATTAGTACTGCCATTGTGTCCATGTGATCACCAGTGGAAGTTCTGCTTCAATTATTTTTATATATTTTTTTTTTTTATTATCAGTTCATAAAACATATAAAAGGGTACAAAAAAAATAAATTTGGTACACGCAAATTGAAATGTCACAGTCCAGTAAAGATATAGCTCTTCATGCAAGTAATTTACATATTCACTCAACATCATATTTCCAGATGAGTGGCCAATCTGGAATCTTTCCAGAATTACCATGCTCGTAACAAACAGAACTTTTACAAGGGTACAAACATATGGCTTGGAATCTTAACACAGGGGTCCCACAAATCACTTGATATGAAGCCTACATGTCCATATATCTGATGTCAAAGTAAAGCATGCAGCCCTTTGTTGACAGTGGAGGTCATATGAATGACTTCAAAATAAGTTAAAGCGTAACTTTTTTTAAAAAAATCCATAGTTAAGATGAAAACCTTTTTAATATACTTTTCTTATATAAAGTATCTGTTTCTTGACTTATTTGCCTCTGTCACTGATCAAATCTGTACACCAGAGGTCTATGGAGAGTGGTTGGGGAAAGAAAAGAAGAGGTCCTCAAGCATTCAGATAAGAAGTATAGGAGTAATACTTAAATCAATAGAGCAGGTGAAGGGAACACACCTTGGAATATTATTCACTAAAGAAAAGTGCCTGTATCTTTTATGTAAAAGTATATAAAAGTTTACTTACAGTTTAAGAGGGTTTTCCCACTTAAGATATCTATCCCCTATTTACAGGATAAGGCATAAATGTGTGATCGTTGAGTCTGACCACTGGGAACCTCACTTTTTATAGGACTTAGGGAATGGCAGTATCAGGCTGTCCCATAAAAGTGCAGAGAGCAGTGGCTGAGCTTGAGCACCAACCCTCTTTATTCACATGTAGCACCTACAGACCCATGTTCTACTGATCAGTGAGGGTCCATGTGGTTGGACCCTCACAGATCATACATATATCCTCAATCCAGAACTTTGATAGTAAGATGTTTGGCTGGACAAAAATGAGCTGTTTGCAGGAGATCCTGGTACCAAACCAATGATCACTGCAGAGAACCCAGTATAAAAAGGGATTGCTTGTCATGAAACACCCCTCTTAACTTTTATAAAAGCCAGGTCTGGCATAAAGTATCTTGGTATCCTATACTGGGACCGCCTCCCATTTATTTTCAAATGACCTTACTTTAAAGTCAGTCTGTCACCAGATTGAAGCATATTAAATCAACAACATAGGTAAATAGGTCAGGCTCACCTGAATGTAATACCTTTTTCCGCCCATGAAAATTTACACCTCCGTCGCCGAGATGTCCATTTATTTACAGTAGCATTGCTCCACACTGTTCTACCAGTTATATGCTCTCCTTCCTCCTTTCCTTCTCTGAGTGACAGGGCCAGAGAGCTGTGCTGAAATCTTGCCTGACCCTGTATTCTCGGTAGTGTATTAGAGCAGTGTGGGACGCAGCAATCTGAAGCAACGGAGCAGCCCTCAGTGCTCCAGAACGCTCATTGGCATATTGTGAAACAAACAATTATTTCAGCAATGAAGGCACAAAAGGTGTTACATTCAGGTGAGCCTGTCTTATCTGTGTTTCTAGTTTAATATGCTTCTTCTGGGGACAGACTCCCTTTAAAAACTAATCACAAAGGCAGAGACAAGTGTGTGCTTCTCCTATACAGACAACAATCTAACCAATAGAGATGCCATATAGTAACCATATTATGGTTAGATACCACTTCTACACCAGAATACTGCAGAGTGTCAGTAACTAGCATAAAAATAAGAAGGGATGTGCTCACTGGAGAGGTGTAGCAAGAGATTTTTTATTTCCCAATAAAATTGACCGACTCTTACCCCCATGTTCTCCTACCTCTAACTGTGCCTTGTTCTGGCCCAAAGAGGCTCTATATATTTTTTTTTTCTATTTCTAAACTTTTTACTTTGTTATATAAGATTGATAAGTAGCTCCTTTAACTTCAATGTCATCTAGTTATGTGTTCCTGTGCTAATCACTTTTTTTCTTAACATAAGTGCTGGGTTAAAAAAATCAGGATTGCCTTTTATCTGCATATAAATCACTGTCTTCGGCGTCCCCTGGCCACCTGCTCCCTAGAATGTAATTCTATGATACCGTTTTTAGCAGGAAAGAAAAGTACTATGTTTCGTAAGGCAATTAATATTTTTATTTACTGCTGGGAGCTAAAATCGAGTGTTAGAAACCAGTTAATCATGTTTCTTGCTTTTGACACAGACCATTTACTCTCAGGAATTGCCCCCTCTACAAACCTGGCAGATTTGTTTTATGCTAAGGAGATGAGAAAAAGCTAGCGGGCAAGGCCATCAAATTTTAAGTACCCCATTAAGAATTATCACATGCATGTCACACACACCCAGGGGAGATTGCACTAGAAAGTAGGAAGAGTATTCTGTAAGTCAGGAAAGGTTGAACTTTATGGACTTGGTCTGTCTTCAGTACATCAGATATCATACAGCAACTACTTTCTCTTTTATTGACCTCTATTGTAATTTTTTATTTATAGAAAGGTCCCTTATGATCACTCTGTTCGGTACAAGATATATTGAAGTTTTATATTGAATGAAAGGTCTAAAAAATATAATCAAGTCTTTGATGTCTTACGGTAAAAGTGGAAAGACACTTCATTTGGTATTAGATAATAAATCTGTGTATTCATTTAAAGAGAAGTGATATGTCATCCTGCAAGTCTCTATTTCCGGTCTTATCAATTAACAGGAAGTCATCAACAAGAAGGTCAATGCATTTTAAGACAAACATAATAAAACAGCTGCCCTAAGATTGAGATGAGATAGGTAAGAGGACAAAAAGGGCAGAACATTAAGGGATCTATACATGTTAGATTAAAATTGACTGAACCCACCAATGTTGTTGGGAGCAGCCAACTATCTGATATGTATTAAGGTGTCAATAATCTTCATCTATTGTTGGACAGAAGGATTGGACAGTTAGAATTTTACATGCCCTTGCCATTTATTCTCAAAGATAAGCCACAGGTGTCTCCCCATTCAGAAAGCATGCAAGACTAAGCTGAGTGTTAATGTGCATGAGCAAAAGGAGAAAGGTTGGGAGAAATAGCTGAGACTATTAAAGCTGTAGGTGTAACTTATAAATCCTAACTAGAACATTATGAATTATAGAATGTAAAAGATAAATGTTAAAAAAAATTGGTTATGTTATTTATCTCCTCTGGATTAATGCCTGGTGTAATGGGCACTGATAAGCAGTTGCCAGTGCTGGGTTGAAATATGGCTGTTCCCTCCAGGCTCCATTTTGTCCTACACTGAAATCCTCAGCAGCCAATACACCACTGTCTCTGGGCTGCTCTCTCCAAGCTGTTCCACAGACACCGACCCTTTGAGTCATCTAAAGCTACAAACAGACACTCGCTCCTCACTGAAGTCTAAGGTAGATGTTGCAAACACAGTAGATGAAATACTTCAGTAGAATGCAAGGCATAGTTTGCAAGATTACAAGCTGCGGCCACACACGAGTGCATATAAGGTTTGTTGGTTCAGGGAACAGATTGGCATCTCTCTTGCTGTGAAGTGGCTCCTCTCCGAACAAGCTGCCAAGCTTGTCACGTTCCAGGCCTCCTGACCTATAAGCAGCCCTGCTCTGAAGCTGACCTCCAAGCCGGCTCACTCACAGAACCATTCCTACCTTGGATAATCTTGGCATTGCCATGGGTCTCACCACTGGAGAGCAACAAACAGCTTCTCCAATGGTACAACTTTGTTTCACCTCTAAGGAGTCAGCGTGTGATTCAGCTTCCAGAAAACACTAAAACACCGTCCAATGACCTACACAGTTTAAAGTGACAAAGATGTATAATACCACATGACACTATACCAACATTTCACAATATAAAAGATAACAATAAACCATCCTGTGTTAACCTGATGGCATTATGCCGACAAGCTAGTCAGGGAGTTAACCCTTTCCATTCAACTAGCCAGAAGTTCATGGTATGTGCATCTGCACCACCTTACTTGCCTCCCTCCATTTTCAATTATTGTCCTGGTCAATCAGGGTAACCAGGAACTAGCTTAAACCACTTTCTCTTTACCATCTCACCCAATATCTGGGGTCACTCCATCTCCTATGAATGCTACCTGGACTCTCTCACCCACTCAACACCTATGCTAAAAAATTGCTTTTAGGAATTTACCATGCACACCTGGGGCACCCTCCCCTCCCAGGAATTCATCTTGCACACATCTTTAGGCCTAGTTCCACCTAGAAATTACACTTGGCACAACAGGTGCCCAACCAGGAATTTTAAACTTGGTTTACCCACAGCAGTCACCCAAGTCAGTATGGCAGGCTTGCTATCCAACTAGAATTTTCAAATGTATTTCAAACATAGCAGGAAACATGCTTATGAACCTTACAATATCAACATTCCATTGGCAATTGAATACAGGGTTTATGGCATCAGTATTTCACCACAAAGCTCATCAATGCTCTTCCTTCCATCTGTCCCTGCCATCTTCTCCTGCCTCTCCTCTCCTCCTTCCTCATCATCAGCAACAAGCTAGGCGCACTTACTCCTGGGGACCACCTCTGGCCTCATCCCCTCCACATCAGCCTCAGCAGCCTGCATAGCACCTCTTTAGTTGGAGGTCCACTGTTATCCATAAATTTATTTTCATATATATATATATATATATATATATATATATATATATATATATATTTTGATACTGTATTTGAAGATTAGTCACGAAGAGCTTCTCCTACTGCATAGTACAACCACAAAGTTATGCATACATAGTAATGAAATCCCAATACATCAAGGGAAGAAATGCTTTTTAGGTGTATTGTACAATAACTGTATTTTGCTTTAGAACTGTCAAGTTGAAACCGTGGAATGACAGGGATAAAAATATATATACATTTCTTTACTGATGATAATGACCTTGTAAAGAAAATCTATTTCTATTGTGTTAAGTCATGCAGGGCAGAAATAGCAGGCCAGCCTTGCTGAATTATGGTGGTTAAAGGACATGGTTACATTAATATCACAGGGAATGAACAGTATTTACAATACATTACAAATCCCATTTATTTTATACTTTAGTAAAGGTCGACACTGTGACAGTATTACAGATCGAAGAAAATGCAAAAGATGGGATCTTAAAGGAATTTTACCAGGTTTTAAATGTATCACTATTTACAGAATAGAAACAGAAACTTACTGTACATCATCAAAGGACAGAAATAAACTTACATCATCGTACTGTGTTGGGCCAATAGACCTGCAGAAGATCCAAGTCTTTTGGCCATATTACAGATATTAAAACATGGCAACAATTAGCCTTTCTCCTGCTCGGTGTTATGGAAATGCCTTTAAAGCAATTCCCAAAAATGCAGAAACTGATACCTAAATGTCACATTGCTCTGGCTACCCAGACTTCTTCGCCAGAGTCCACCAAGAGACGCAATGGTCTTGGCCAGATTTGGACCCAGATTATCAGACCACTAGATAGTATAAAAGATAGGCGGCAACTGCCAACTAAAATCAGACCAGTAAACTACAGCAAAAAAACTCACAAGCCGGACTTGCCCAGTCATTCAACCTTTCTGGTATGCTATACAGGACTGTATATGTACCATTGGACATTCCAACTTCACTCTTTCACCCACCATGATCTTTCTATCCATGCCCTTTAAACATTACAGGCCGTCTAGGGACCATCTTATTTCCCATCTCATAGCGGCTGCAAAATCGATCATGCCACAATTTTGGCTCCAAAATGTGGCACCATCCATACCCCTATGGGAGGCCAAAGTGCATCAAATAGCATGTTTTGATGAATTTGACTTACCATCCCATGGCCAGCTTACTTCACCTAAAGAAATACCCTACTTCTGGCTAGGAACTGCTGGAGATCTCTCTCACGCTGTTATTTCAGTTTCAACTTCCTTCTCTTCTCTCTCTGTCTTCCCATTTTTTCTAGTCCCTCAGTCTCTCTCTTTCTCACTGTACTCAGTTTTCTTCTCTTGCTTCCTCTCTCTCTCCCTCCCCATTCCCTTTATCTTCAGTCTATTGCACCATTAATTTATTCTCCTTCTCACTCCCTCTCCTTTTCCCTCTACTAACATCCCCTCTTACACCCCCCCCCAACATCCCTTCCCCCCCTTTCCACATAGAACTATAGTGGAAACAGGATCTGTCACACTAAGGTTTTGCACCAAGGCATTCCCGCATATATTTTCACAACTACATGAATATTAGGAACTCTAGCTAGGTTTACTCTTGGGCTGTACTCCTGAATGCTATGTAATATCTAAGTGCTGTCATACTCATTTTGTGTATGAATTTTTCATTGACATGCCATATCCAAGTTAGTATTGTTTGCTTACTTGTTTATAAAACCCAACCAAAAAACAAAAAACTTTTGAATTTAAAAAAAAAAACAAAAACCCTCTCAAGACAGGTCAAACCAGGAGAGCAACGTATTATCCAAATCAGAACCACAGAATTGATGTGTCCAAGCCGAGGTCAAGTCCAAGATGTAGCAGTCGAAGTAAAATCAGTAAACAAGTGGATATCCAGTAAAAATAAGCCAAAATCATGAGTGCAGAAAATCAATACATAGCTAATAATTAATAGCAGGCACATGGAAAGTTCTGAACAGACTTTAAACATCCCTCCTCAGCTGATGATTGGGGAATGAGGCAGAACTCTGACTGGTTCAACCTTTCAGTGAGAAGAAAACATACTGAGAATCCTGGGTTATACATGTTCATTACAATTGTATAGTTAACATTGTTGGGGCTTTTCTTTACAATAGAAATGAATCCTGCTTCACTTCAGATACAATTGAATACAATTGCAGCATCAAGACATGGAGGTTGATTTAAAAAGGCAACCATTGTACTATATCGTGTGACGTGGGGTGTGTAACCTGTCTCTGGTTAGAATAGGACAACAGAAGTTGTAGTCTACCCTTGGCTCCATGTGACAGCTAATCTTTGTAATAACTGCTGTACATAGTCTGGCCTGAAACATGTTTCATATCTCCAAGGGATGATGAAGTAATACTGTAAATATTAGATAGGTGAGATTCTGACAGCTGGGAGTATTGGTCAAGCATGTGCCTTGTCACTTCATTTGAAGTCTATGGAGTTGATGAAAATACCTTAGCACAAAGGAGAGTTAAAAAATGCTTTAAAACCAGAATATCCAGTTATCTTACTTAGGTCCAGACCTCCATAATATACAGATAAAGAAGGCAACAAGTTTGGACGTTATAAAACTTGCTCTATCGTGGTCTCTGCAGCTCTACCATTCAGGGGCGTGCAAAAATAATAACATTTCAGCCATGATACAGTTACTTTGATTAAAAATCACAGCTTTATCTGTAATGCATTTACTTGTAGCAAGTGCTTGGGAATGCTGTGCATGTAATCAGCACTGCCATTAGCTTCATTGTATAAAGCAATTTGTATTTCATCCATGTCAGCACATTTAAATAACTATTTTTCTTTCAGAAAATGACCTTTCATTTTTATGCCTGGTTTTTAATATCACACAGTGATAAGTTCTATGGGCTACACTGGAGTCCAGTAACATTACTGTTATAGTCTGTACTGCTGCTTGTTTCACCATCAATTCGATATTTACTGTATTAAAACAAGGTAATATTACTGCATAAAGACAACATACAAATGAAATCTGAAATATTATGTAGTCAGATCACATATGAATGGATGTAACTACCAGGACTGCAGACATAGCAACCGCAATGGAGCCTAACAACTAAGGGGGCCATATCCACAGAAACCTAGGGTGAAGTTATGATGGAAAGGGGATGTGGAAAACTGAATGCACCTCCATTACTTTACTGAGACATTATAATGCCTGCATGTGACGTCATTATAAAGACCTTCTTTATAACATGCTAGGAGCCATGTTTTTCACTTGCCATACAAAGTGTAGTGGTGGTTTTAGGTACTGCACTGCTTCCCCACTGAAGTCCATGTCAGACCCCTGCAGATCTAATCTTGATGGCCTATAGGATACGCCATCAATACTAGAAAGTGGATAATCCCTTTAAATAACTAATAAAAGGTACAACACAGCATACGGGTGCCCATGCAATCATACAAATATATGAATAACTAAAAGTACAGAGAAAAATAAACTTAGTATATATGTTTTTGTAGATAAAATAGACTCTCTATACTTCTCAATCTGATTTCTTGCCTTCTACACTGTTCAATTCAATGGTAAAATTTGCATACAAGTCAAGACTTTTATAGCTTTATTTCAATGGGTTTTTCCCACTATAGACCATTATCCTTCATCTACAGGATTGGGAATAAGTGTCAGATTGCTAGAAGTCCAACCACTAGTTGCCACAGTGATCACAAGAACGGAGACCAGACAAGTTCCTCTGGGTAATCCATGTGAATGAAGCAGTGTTGGCCAAGTATGCCCACTTCTATGGGATTGCTGGGTGATCATCTCTGGCAGCCTCATAAAAAAACAAAACAAAAACACACCACACATCATCATTAACATTAGCAAGCATATAGCATCATATCGGATTCTAAAAATGTTATGTTTAGCCTAATCTAACAGAGAAATAAAACTGCAGGTAGACTACAGACTTAGCAAGTGCTGGTCAGTCTATATCATGTATTTAGTATTAGGAGTGTGGCTGTAAAGACAAACTGTCAAGGGGCAGATTATTAGACTTTTATTTGTGTCTGACTTAAATTATACATGTCCGAAAGAATAAACACTGCAGTACTCACCATACAGCAGATGTAATGTCAGAGGATATGGACAGACACTAAATCTTCTTGTAAAATTCTTGTACAGAAAATCACTTTCAAGTCTCATACGGCTAGCACAGCAACACTCCATACAGAGCAACAAGTCAAAAAGCCTGCAGGCTATGTACAGAGAATGAAAAGTTTCTACAAGACATATCAAATTAGATGCTCTAATTAAAGGGATTGTACTGCAAATTAAACTGTGGATAGGGGATCAGTTTCTGATCAGTGGGGGTCCATCCACTGGGACTCCCACAAATCATAAGAACAAAGTACCCCAGTTTACCCAAAACAGGCAGTCACACATGAATGCTACTGCTCCGTTTTTCTCTATAGGACTGCCCAAAGAGAAGCAGTACAACATTCGCTTATCTCTTGCAGTCCCATAAACAGCATGGAGCAGTTCAAACTAGGGGACTCACTTTTCTTGAACGATAGGAGTCCACTGAATCAGGACGACTTGGGACCCCTGGTCCTGTGATTGGTGTAGATTCCAGTTATTGGAATCCCACTGATCAGATACTTATCTTGTACCCTGTGTTTTGTACTTTGTCATGAAACCCCTTTAAATTGTTCTTCTAGGTTGCTGTTGCCACCATTTTGTAGGGTACCAATATAGGAATATCAACTATCCTGTGACAAATCCTCTTGAGTGCCTATTTCCTATTTTATACACCTATTCCCTCTCACTGAACAGCTTGCTACACTATATACCTGCAGGAATTGCACACGATCATTATACTGAGAAACTTGGTGACAAAGCCAGCTTAAGATGCATAGGTCATGACGAAACGACAGAAGACAAGCTTTATAACTAAAACCTTAAAAGAAAGTCACAGTATGAAGCATTCCTAAGTAGGTGGTAAAGATATACAGTATATACTAACAGTATATCACAGTGCATGTCTTACTGTAAATGTTAAAGTGATACTTTGGTAGTTCGCAGAGTATATCTGTAAAGGGTATGCCCCGAGCGTGTAGAGCATTTTAATTACACTTTTGTGGTCACAGTTCCCTGACTTTTCGGGCTTGTTTGTAGACACAGACATTTTATAACTGGTTGTTTTATATGTAAATGAAACATATCTTCCGAAAATAGCCAGCAGCTGAAAACCAGCTGTATTGGAGGTTGTGCTGCCCTTGTTCGTGCAGCAGCAGACATGGCTTCTAGTGAAGCATTTAATTTAACAATTTGTACAGCTTTTAAATTTCAAGTATGGTTTACTGAATCTCTGCTAGCAATTTATGCAGTGAAACATTTACATGTTGGATCCTCTAGAAATAAAATGCCAAATGTCTCCTGCTTTTAGGGCAATTATGACATTTCGTCCGCTAACAAGAAAAACAAGAACTGTTGTTTCATAACTCAGAATTATACTTCTAATATAGATACTGTCAACTCTAGGAACACATACTTAAAGGGATGTTCCCAACATACAACTTTATTTAAAAACTTGAGCAATGATATGGATAAACCATCTGCATAATAACTGACTCCCCTCACCTCCTATAAAGCTCTGCACCCGCATAACTCCATTACACTTTGTGCCTACAAAGGCAAGAGGTCCTGTACGAAGCAGCATGTGACTGTCTGCTTCACCAGGTGCACAATGCTTTGTGTGCTAACTGCTGCACTGGCCATGTATCTAAAGCAGCGATGTCTCTCATCCTTGTTACAGAAATTTTTCATGCACTGCGCATACCTTTGGATGGTTATATAACGCTGATCTAATAAACAGCTATTGGGAGCAAAAGAGAAACTGAGTATGCTCAACCTGGATAATGATGAGCTGTAAGATGCATCCAGTGACAATCGTGCTCAAACAGTGGTAGGGAAAGGGGAATTTCATTGGGCTTCATTCTAGGCCAATTTCTTTCAATTGGCGACAGTGATATTTTGTAAAGTACTTTTATATGACGATTCATTGTTATGGAAAACCCCCTTTAAGTCTTATTTTCTTTTGTATGCGGGGTAGTTACAGCAATTCACTTCCAACAAAATGTATGGAGGCATCATCACTGCACATAGAATACATACCTCCTATTAAAAGATATACACTTCGATAAAACCAAAACCCAACAAACACCATGAATAATAATCATGTGGGTACCAATGTATGGATACACAGAAAGTAGGGGAGCTATATAGCCTAACTATTAGGTGCAACGTCCAAGGTGAGATTTATGTTCATCATATAAACTGCAGGGTACATGATATAAGGACACATCAGGAACATCGTCCATGCGGAAGGTTAGAGAGGTATTAGACTAGCAGGTTTTTCATACAGAACACCAATTGGCTACAAAATGTGCCGATCAGTGCTTGTTCTGCACCAGCCTGTTTACACAGCTTAATGCAGAGAACATGCCTAGGCAAAGCAATCGTTCCACTGGAATATACGTTTTATTATTCATTGGCAGCAGAACCCTTATTAAAAAACAGGCAGGTATGCTGCCAACAGACGATTTTTTTTTTTTGTCCTGCTAAAATCGTCCGATCACCCGATAAATGAGCAAACGCTTGTTCACAGGGCGATTGCTGGCACTTGCACGTGCGTTCGTTCCTGACAAGTGGCTGCTAAAACGCCTAGTCTAATAGGGCCTTTACTCATATGATGCAGGGCCAAGAAGCTTCAGTGTGCAGTTCAAGGAAAACTATGACTGTACACTGAACATTTTCTAATCCAGGAAAACATCAGAATTACACATGCTTTAAACATTCTGGGTTTTTTTCCACAAGCACTGAGGGTCTACATGAAAAATCTGAAGTATGTATGGCTGCAATGATTTTAATGGATCCTTGTACGTTTAAAGAGTCTTAAAAAATTTCAATGACAAATAGTTACGGCTATAAAAGGGGTATCCAAATAGTTCTTATTCTCCATCCACCAATTCATTTGACCTTCTAATATATTTGATTTCCATCAATGACCCCAATATTAATTTTAAAGGTTCTTTACCTTGGTAAACTCCCCACTTGGTAGAAGAATTCCTTTGTAAGATTAACAAAAAAAGTTTCCCCTTATTGGGACCTCCAGCATTCAGCTGTAATCTGTGGGGAAACCTGGCAGTAAGTGTTTGATTATTTATTTGCAGCACCACCACAGGGAAGAGATGCTCTTTGTGACCACTTTCCACTCTGGTCAAGAGATTCTGTTAACTCAAAACCATCTGCACTGGCCATTCCAATATTTCTTTCCACCAATTTTCTTACATAAACCCCATGAAAAGTGCTGCAGAGAAAATGTACAGCATAGCTGCTTTCATTTTCTATCCGGCATTCCAAATATCTTACTTAGTGTTTGATTTCATGCCATGGTCATCACCTCTAGTTTTCGTCTACATTATATTTCTAAGAGACTTTTAGCAGTAATGGGAACCTTACTGTGATGAGGAGAGGCCGCCAGCTATGTATTTTCCAGATATATATTTTGCGTCAGTGTGTTGTCACGTGCTCATATTGCTACTACGCAGTGGGGCGGCCAGGTCTGTTATCAAAAAGTTTGGCTACAGGAATGTGGTCTGGCTGCTTTGTACCCTGACCCATTGTTGTTCTGTACCTGGCTCAATTAGCATACCCTTGTTACACTCATTTTCTCCAAAGGGGTTTCCTGCAGAGACGTGGAATCCCAAGACAAATTGGAGCCAGCAACAGAACAAAAGGGATATGGTTTTATGACAATATCTTTGCCGGTGAACCCCTTAGAGTCGCCCCGATAAACTCATCAGGTGCGCCCAGGCAAGGCGCACATTTGAAGCCCACACAAGGTACTGTTCAAAGCCCATAAAAGGCCCAGACACTGAACTCCTTACCCAAAGGGCATTGGGGTGTCATTCTTGGTGTCTGCACGATGGGGAGCCCACCACGAGCCCCATCAGACCTCTTTCTTTACAATACGGTCATCCAGCAAGGAGATATGATGAATCCTAGTTCCAGAATGCCAGGTTGGGGGGGCAAGACTTCCCCTGGTCTGAGACTTTTACTATCCTGGTCTCCTCCCTAAGTGATGTCACCAAAAAGGAGAAGGGTCCCTCTTGTTTCTGGAAAGGATGTGAGGGCATGTCATGCAGTGGACTGTAGCATGGGCCCTGAGGCCTAGCAAGGAGGCTTGAAGCCTTCCCTTTGTTCTGGACAGCATGTAGGAGACACATGCTCTGTAACTTGCTTAAGGAAGAAGCCTGAGGCCTACCTCATGGGGACTCAGAGAAACTGACTACAAACTTGCTCTGGTATTTTCCTATCTTTTATTTCTCGTTTTATTTTCTGTTCTGTATTTTGCTTTTACCTGTATTTGCTTGATAATTCAAGGATATGTATTTCTGTATGTTAGTGCTTATTACCGACCCACTTGGGTTAATAAATATATAAAATTTATAAAGCTTGTTTCATATTATCCTATGATCCTGGTCACTCACAGGTTGTGAGTGGGAGGTAAGAAGGTTGATCACAGGTATGTCAGGTAGCATGGCAAGGAGAGATCCTTGACACTTACCAAAAATGTTTTGCTAAAGCAGACCATACACATGAGGTAATGGAAATAAAAATGCGCACACAGTCGATGTGTATGTGTATATTACATATGCAGTAGATCTGTGAGAAGCAGATGTCAGCTGAACAGGAGCTCATTCAGCTGAGGAGCTTGGATAAAATTTCAGAATTGCTTTCCACATCTTCATCTTCCAACTACAGACAGCTACATTTAAAGAGATATTTCCATAATCAAAACTTTCCACCTATCCACAGTTTAGGTCAGTGATCTGCAACCTTTGGCACAACAATGTTGTGAAACTTGTCAGAAGTGACTAAAGTCACTGTTGATCCAACCAGTGGGACCTGACCATTGACAAGCTCAGGGTCCTGTGTCCCCTCAATAAAATAAATGGGTTAATTATATGCACTACTCCTCCATTCAAATTCTATGGTACTGCCTGAGATAACTGAGGGCTGTATTTAGCCATCTTCAGCACAGTCCCATAGACTTTGGCTTTAATAGGAGAGCACATGCTGAACCACAGCTCTATTCCAAAAGGGGTGCAGGGTTCCTGTTTTCGTGGTCGGGAAGGGTCCCAGCAGTCCAGTCCCCAATAATCATTTATCAGCTAAGTAATTCTATTAGTAATAAGAAAAAGAGCTACAATAGAATTTGAAAGTTACCACAAGCATGTTAAAGGGGTTTTCCAGAACATATTAATTGATAAACTATTCTAAAGATAGCCAGCCATTGTCAGGAGACACTTGGGACTCCTGTGAATCAGCTATTTGAAAAGGCAGTGACGACACTGTACCTGCACCTGTATTCCGTACAGGGTTTCCCACCCCGAATCCGCTTGAACAATGCGGATAGAAGTAGTCTATAGGGTCCACGGGTAACCGCTTTTTAAGCGCATTAGGTTTCCGTTCTTTGGGTTCCCCAAGCGGACCAGAAGAATGGAATGACAAATGCTAGTGTGAATCTAGAGTCATAGTTTAGGCAAGTTCAAGAGAATGAGCTGGGCTGCAATACGAAGTACATGCACTATACATGGTATCATAACGTGCTTGGTAAATACTGAAGAAGGGCAGTGCTCTCTTGAAATCTGCAGTCTCTTCAAACAGCTGATCAGAGGGGAGGGGGTCCTGGGTGTCAGACGACCACGGATCTTCAATTGAAGACTTATCCCAAACATAGGTCATCAAGTAATAAGCCTTAAAAATCCCTAAAGTATTCCTCTAGTAAGTTATGGAAAACCTAGATAGTGAATTACTAAATAACACTTATGGTAGGAGGTACATCATAGAAGCATCTAGCTCTGATCTACATAAAGTTTATGTATTGATTTCTTTACAAACCCCCCCTCCCCCCATTTTTATATCAGCAAGTTGTTTACTCATTTTTTTTCTTTTCTTTTACAGGAGAGGATACGCACATCAAGAGGTATGAAACCTATTTCCATTGCAATAATCTTTGACTTTCGGTACATTATAGAAATCACGTCATTTCCACATTGTTTTACACCATTTTCAATTAATCTTCTACCATTTTGAATCCTTTCTGATTACTATTAGTATTATGATGACACCATAATATAGGAAAGATGGCAATGTCATATTAGACAGCAGGCTAAAATATCAGCCAAATGCTTTTGTTTTCAGTCTTTATTTTTATTCACTAAAACCCTTAAAGTAAATGTGATTTAAGAGTTCTACTGAAACATTGTAGTATTTTTATGTGATGTAGGGTCACAGTTACCTATGCTGAAAGAGACACACCTTGGACATATATTGATAATTTATCAGGCCTTGTAGGGTACTGTTCCTCCTTGCAGTCAGAGCTATAGCAGAGTAGGCACTCTTAACTCTTTCAGAAGGTAGCTACCCTATTGTCAATGCCCGACCCTTTAACAGGTCTTAACAAGACTAATGATATTAACAAAAACCATCTCTAAAAGGAAGAAGAGATCCAACTGCAGACAACTGTTTTGGGGCTGTGGCCCCTCATCAGTACAGTAGTTGGTGCTTTGCTGCACTTTAACATAGATCTTGGTGGTACTGTTTCTCCATGTGGAGAGCTAATCTTTATATTGTAAGGGGGCGTTCACACTACCGTTGGTGACCGTCAGTAGTGTCCGTTGCTATTGTCCATTACAAGATTTTAGCATCGGACACTAGCTGAACCGTCAGAAATCCGTTAAAATTTCCATTCATTTCAATGGATTTTTATATTGTGTCCGTTTGTGTCCGTTTACACCAAATCCATCAGAAGTCCGTTTTTTTTTCGCGGACAAAAAAAATCCTACATGCAGGACTTTTTGTCCGTTTGAAAAAAAAAACAAAAACGTATTCTTGACGGACAGCAAGTGTCCGTTATTTTTTTTTAACATTGAAGTCTATGGGTAACGGACTTATAGCGGACAGTAACTGATAGCCATCAGTTACTGTCCGTTATTTTATGTCCGTTTTTTTCCTGCACATGCTCAGAAAGGAGAAAAAACAAAAAAAAAAATAAACGGACAGTGTTAAAAAACGGACACTAACTGATGCTAATGTGTCTGTTTTTTTAACTGAACCATTAATTGGATCAGTTAAAAAAAAACGACACATTAACATCAGTGTCCGTTTTTTTCGTTTGTTTTTGTTTTTTTAACGGACACCTTTATAATGGACTCCAACTGTAGTGTGAACCCTGCCTAACATTTTTTATTAAAAAAAATAAATTATATATATATATGTAGCAATATTCTTTAGGTTGAGTGTTTACTATTACATATTAGGGATTTGCACATTAGGAATGTCACTGTATTTATTAGGGACTATTACACTGCACATATATTGCAATATATCATAAATTTGTTGCCCGTTTTAGTGCATTAACCGCTATGTACAGTATACTTGCTCAATGAGACACATACCGTGCAAGGACATGCTAATATTCACTGTAATAAACTCAGTCTTGAAATAATAAAATTCAGGTGTTTTAATGTTACAGACTTCCAACACATTTGATAAGCTTTTCAATAAGATCTAACTGTTGTAAGAGGCATGCATGTTTAACCCCTTCCCACAAATGGACATGCTACTATGTCCCACTAACTATCTTCTAGGCTGATAATTCTATGATCCTTACAAGAGCTTGTCTGCACTTGACCAAGAGAATCCCACTGAAATAGCCATTTACTACCTCAGATGCTGAAATCAATGATTGTCAGCCCCAGCATTGTGATCACTAGGGTAGACAATTTAAGGCAATAGTCTGGGGCAAAAAAAATATAAGTGAAAATTCCCTAGTCAGAGAAAAGAAAAACTGTTAAAGAAACATAATAAACATTACAGTAATACATAAATACTATAGTAATACATAATAAACATTACAGCAATACATAAACACTATAGTAGTACATAATACACAATTCCATTAAACAGCTTGTGCTAAATAAACAGCTTGTGTAAAGACAACAAAACCTATACATAGTTGGTATCCCTGCAAACAAAACCACCTGTTTCATAGCACTAATGTGTTATTATTGGGAAATGGCATAAAAAATAAAGCATAAGCTTTTTGCCATTTTAAACTTTCCATATAAATGAAGATTCAAAATCTTACAAAATATTCTGCAGACATTGAAAGCCTGCGAGTCCTGCTTCCTCACAGTGACTGTGTGGATGGGGTAATCTGGACTCATAGGCTTTTCCTTAAGTCTGTGAGTATTTTGAAATCATAGAAAATGTGTCTCGGAGTTTAGCATCTCCTGCTCTATTCTATGTTGCCCTTATATAGGGAGGTATTGGAGATCTAACAGAGCACTTTAAAATGTAGCTACCCGCTATGAGGATTGTGATCTTGGAATTATAAAGGCCATTTTGAAATCTCAAGGACAGAAGGCCCTGTCTACTATAGCTACATCTATGCATTATAGGAACCAAGCCAGATTCAGTGGGACAGTCCTGTATTTTGGGCGGGAGGCTCAGTTCAGCTCAGTCTCTGTGTGGGGGAACAAAGGGACCACAGATTTTGTCTTTTCGTCCTCTAAAAGTTGTGAGGACTGCAGGAACTGAACACAATTGATGATGCTCCCACTGACTATACAACCTGTGACCAGCTTATTGTCAGGGGGCAAAAGAGGATAAATCTGAAGTGAAAAACCCTTTTGAGTATAGTTAGTTTGGTCAGTTTACATTATGTCTTTATTTCTGTCTGTTCTGTACTTGTCTGTTTTAGGTGATTTTGTTCTGAAAGGTCATTGTGTGTAGTATAACCTATATTTGTATGCAAGTCGAAGACATCACCCCCACAAATCATAAAAACAAATTCAATTTATAGTTCTGTATATAGTGCTGACTATCTGCCAAGATTGCACTGTACTTGTTCTATTGAATGCGTATGACACAAATGCAGAATTGCTTTCTCTCCTTATTTCTTCTCTCTCTTTCAATGCCTTTTATTATCCTCTCTTTTTCCATGGCACCAGCAACAGCAATTGCTGAGACCATCTCTTCTGAAACCTGAGGTAGTTACATTTACATTTTCTGTTATTTTCAATTATAAATCTGCATGTACTAACCAATCCCAGATGTATCCATTAGAAAACCATGTAAATCACACCAATAACTATCACCTTTGTATAAAATTATGAGCACTGAAATGAATGCAGATTGACTCGAATACATTTACGATAATTCAGATGCGCGGTGCTATGATCAGATCAACAGTATTTAACATGTCTGATCACAGAGACCAAAAATTCAGAACAATTACAGTAAATAGGAAAGGCAGAACTCGTTTTTCACTAAGTACTTACTAGACATAGCAGATTTATCAGGACAGTCACTGTGGCAACCATAAATATACTTATGAGAATAAACATGGTCTCATTAATTGGGGTTTTCAACCACTTACATTTATATAATATCAATAAAATATACTATAAATTCACTATTGTGTAACTGATGAGACCAATGGTTTTCACAAAAGGAATTGCGGAGCCATGCTAGCTTTACATAGGTCTGCCACAGACCCTCTGTTTAAAAGGGTTGCCTCATATTCTATGTTTGTAAGACAACATAGCAGAATTACTATGTCATTTGCTGTCATTTTTTCACTTGGTGACATGTCTTCTTTAACTAAAAACACATGGATAAATCTGACTAAATCTAACTCTTGCTGGTTTTCTGAAATTCAGGTCCCAATTACATATACTAATTATATTCCTAATGACATACTTCTGTTACTACTGCTATGAGACTGGGACACCTACATACTGTACACTAAGAAGAAGTTTCTTAATTAAACTATTTAGAATCTATGCTATTCACCCTTTTATGTTTCTTCACCCTCGTGTCCATATAAACACATTTTAATTTGTACAATTTATGAGAATAGTATCTAACATTTATGGCTTACTGTTTTTGGTTCCCCCAAGGAATTGTCTATGGAGTCTGGAATTGATCCTGGCCAAGAATATTATGGACAAGACTATTACAGCTATGAGCATGGGTATTTATTGAAGCAATACATCTGAATTAAATTTACAGTGTATGATAATATGAGTATGTCAATCTGTGAACACGTTTATACAGTAAGTACATTATAGTAAATACGTAGTAACTTCTCTTGCACTGATCAGGTGTTACAGCTTGTATTAAAGTGCAAAGCAGCTGTAACAGTTTTGCTGACTGTTAATGGATACAGTCAACAAGTAGTATATACAGTAGCTCCATGAAGTTTTTGGTCATTTCTTCAATGTTTAGTATGTGTAAGCAGTTACACTATTCACCCCACATAGGATTTTTTAATCTTTATATTTATAGATAGAGGCAAGAGATTCTATTGTCATCTATTTTTTGCACCGTAGCAACAACATCAGAAGGTGCAATAAAGTCGGCTACACTTGTCATGTCTATTCAACCTATGGATGTGATACAATACTAAAGGACGTTTTTTGCCAGGTATGAATTGCCACAATATGGAAGTCGACGCAGGTTACTATCGCCTTCCGGCATGTATGAAGAATATGGAGAAGTTGTCGTTGAGAATGACGGTGGCTATTACTACAGTCCGCATGGAACTGCAGCAGAGGGAGATGTAAGTATATACATATTAATATCCTTGAAAAATACAATAGGCTGAAGTTCATTTATTTAAATATGTAACACTGATGGTAAACAAATTATTTGAAAATTATGGTGTAACAACAAACTTTCCATACATGGCATACAACACAATCCCCCCCCAAAATGTAAAAGCAACAGGATCAACCAGAGTTATCTGCTGCAGCCATCTGCTGCATGTATAATGACCTTTTATCAGTTCACAACCATATTGCAGGAAATCATTTGAAACAGATGTTGCTAGAATATTTTCTAAATTCACATTGCCAATTGTCCCCACCATGCTGACCACAGGGCATTATACAGTATCATATAAATTAATGCTTTTAATATGAAAACACTGTTTGTTCCAAGTTCCTGTAAGCCATATGAATAGAATTAGCACAATTTGCTAAATTTTGCTAAAAGTAGCAAAACGTACTCAGTACAAACTATATAATGTTGCATTGTATAAAAGTTTTTAACTTGGGTGATAAGGGTCTAATCAAGAGGGGTGTGATCACAGAGATGCCCACCTATGAGGAGAACAGAGATCCAGTGTCCTCTATATGAATGGAGTAGCAGGTCGAGCATGTGTACTGATGCTCCATTCATCTCTCTGGGACAGCAAAAGAGAAGCCATGTAAAGTGCTGAGCTATCTATATATCTATATATTTCATAATTAATCATATGTAGTAATTTGTATACTTTAAATATTTAAATTATGTATATGTCCATAATGCAAAGTAAAATACAGAAAAGCCAATTCCAGAAGTTAAAAGGCATAATATGATATTTAACTGTTATTTACAATTAACTTTCCACAATTTCAGGGAAGAATGCGTGGCAGACCTCCTTCGAGGAGAGGCAGAGGGCAGGGCCCAGGCAGAGGAAGTATAGCAGGCAGGCCTGGGCCCCCTAGAGGCAGTATGCCAGTGGTTAGAACCAGTCAAGGAAGAAAAAAACTAAAAGCAGTTATGCAGCTAAGTCGAGTGGCAGTCAGTGCTCAGAAAACTAGTGAGACTGCAGAAGGTACCCATCGTTCTCCTTGGAAAAAGGCTAGAATATTCCCCATGATCCTCCAAAAAGTAAAAGGCAGTGGAAAAGACTCCACATATGCCAAGTTGGCCTCTGCGCGACAAGTAAAAGGTGATGACAGCGTTGTTATTAAAGGAAGTTATTTCCAAAAATCAACAGATTCAGTCTCAAGAAAATTTGATCGAGCCATGCAACGCTTAAACATGGCCAGGAAGCTTCATCCCCGTCGAAAGTCTGTAGTTTCATCAATCAAAACTTCTACTGCTGGAAGTGAAAAAGAGGAGGATGAGGAAGATTCAGATGTAAGTGAATCTGAAAGAGATGAGAGTAAATCCGGAATTTCAATAAGCATTACAGCAGACACTGAATCTGAAGAAAGTGAAGATTCAGAAGATGAAGACAAAACATCATCAAAACCATCAGATGAAACATCTCGAAGAAGCAGCACCTCTCCTTCGCAAGCCGATAAAGATTATTTAACATTGACCTTGGATCACGACGCAAATGAAAGCACAGTAGATTCCGATGAAGAGAGAGATGAAACTTTAGAGTCAGAAGATGAGGCACGGTCCATTTCCAAATCAGTAGATAGTAAGGAGGAGTCTGAAGAGGAGGAGTCTGAAGAGGAGGGTGAAAAATCTAGTTCCCATGGTGAAGTATCAGCTTCTGAGGCAGAATCTAAAACATCTTCTAGAAGTTCTGACAAGAAATCAGAAGAACCAAGTGAAGAATCAGCTGAAGGGAGTGAAAGAGAGAGTTCAAAGTCCAGCTACAGGTCCAAGAAATCAACAGCGGAAAGTGAAACTCAAAGCGCTATTGAAGAAGGCTCTGAAGAGGAAGAGTCAGAAGAAGAGGAAGAGAAAGATTATGGCAGTAAATCAAGTGTTGCTGACAGCGAAGAAGATGCAGATGATGTAAGTGAAGCATCTGCGTCAAAAAGTGAAAAAAGTCGTAGCAGGAGTACTGCAGAAAGTGAGGAAGAGGAGAATGATGATGAAGATGAGGAAGAAGATGAAAATGATGCTGTCAGTCAGGACAATTCATCCCTTGGGGAGCAAAGTCATACCTCTGCAGCCAGCCAGGCAAGTCAAGAGGAAGATGCAGTTTCTGAAGCTTCTCAGGATTCAGAAATCCAAAATTCAAGTAAAAAAGCATCTTCTGATCAATCCGATGCACAAGATACAGGGCATGGATCCGATTCAGAAGTTTCTGATTCTGAAGCTACTGGGGACTCCACTTCCTTTTGAAAATGGACAGTAGGTAGAAGCAGCAAGCACTTTTGGTTGCAGTGCATCTGTGTGATTCTGTCCTAAGGGAAAACTTTCAAGCTAGTGGGTCTTCATTTTCAAAGCTATTATCCACATTTTCTTCTGTGGTATTTATACTTTAGATCTAAATCTCTGGATGTCAATACTGATTTTTTTCAGATCAATTCTGATTCCAGCTACCTCTTTCTCCGGTTACTTGCCTCTGTGTTTTATCTATGTCTTCACTGACATTTCTTTGACTATAAGATCCATTCTATGATCGTATTGGCAGTGGGTGAATTGGAATACTACAGGACAATACTCTAACCAGGGGGGGTGGCTGGCTATGTTCCCGGAGTTGGGTTACAGATTAAGCACCAACAAACCATTCTGCCTTGGTCAGGGTATTTTGATACAGGGATAGAGAACTTTGGAAGTTTGGGACAAAGATTCAGTTAACAAAAAATCTATTACCCTATTTTTGCTTACGGTTTATATAATTTTTACAAAACATTCTACCTTCTCACGTTTAAGAATAAAACTATTTAATTGAATGATGAGAAGCTTTTTTATAAATTTTTCCATAATGACTTTTTTATGTCTTTGTTAGACACGTGTATCTAGAATGGAAGATTGCAAAATCTGATTTCATTCTGTCATACTCTCCATTTCCTTCCTTATCTTTTCTTTTCCACTTCGCAACTAAACAGCTCTCTGCTCCAAAGAACTGTTTCAGCTTCTCTAATCTACTTATTTTCCACACCATTGAAGATTCAGAGCATTCTCTTCTAACCCATAAGCTGCATGAATCTGATGGAAGCCTTGCTTGCTTTGACCCCATACTTTGGAAGGCATGAGTTGTTAGAGCGTGACACCCATTGCTGTTCAGCTTACATTCTGTGTGCAGTGAAGGATGCTACTCTTCTACACTTCTAAGTCTTTTATTACTTTACTTTTTCTGGATTTAATCATACTTGAATATTTTTACAATTAGGCAATAGAATTGTCTGGAATAGATACTTACTTTTTGACAGCATTCTGCTGAATTTCCAAGATATAGTCAAAGCAGCAGCGTTCTATTCTGACCCAAGACTAAACCTAAATACTTATAACACTATTATACTGCAAACAACCAAACTAATGAGCATTCTCTGAATAAGCCATACTACATTCAAATACAGACAGGTAAACTTAGGCCCTACACTGTCTAGAGTTATATGTGTTTTTCAGGGCATGATTTCTAAAAAGGTGTATGACCATTTATTCATTATATTCAGTATATCATGAAGTTATACAGGTTTTCAATATACTCTATCAATTTCTCATAGATTTTATAGATCTCTGCTTGCAGTTATTGATTAAGGACCTTCACAGTTTCCTTTCCAGGATTAGACGTCCTTCTTGCTCATGTGATGATCACACAGGTACAGGGAACATTACAGTACAGTTATCAGAGCTGTGTCTTGTAGCCAGTCACCCATAAGTATGATCATCACATGATCATGGATACATTTTCATTTTCTAAAGTTATGGCTCCCATTCAATCACTGCAAGCACAGATTTTGCTTCCATAAGTATTATACAGAAAATATAGCGGAAAATTTTATAAGGTACTTCATAAATTACCATTCTTTGTATCAATGAAGAGCGCAAACTTTGAAACATTCCTGTCTACAGATAGCAGTTTCTAGTTTGACTGGTACAAGCTAATTTGTGTATTTTCTCCCATGAAGAGCTATCTGAAAAATAAGTTTCCATGTACCGCTGTGTCTCTTTAATGAGAAACAGTACACTCCCTGAGCTTCATTATACAATGAAGTTTATTTGATGGAATTGTAATTTTTAAAAAGGGGGGAAAGGGGGATGTCTAGGATTTAAAACAATTTCCAATGAGCAGGAAATGGTATATAACTATTTAAAAAATAAAAAAAATAAAAATCTACATACTTGTTTAATTCCCCACCACTCCAGAACCTCCTGCTCTGGTGGTTCCAGCCTACCTGCAGTGATGTTGTCACATATATCATTCATGTAACTACTGCACTAAACCTGGTATATTGTTATTTATGTCCGGTTGTATGTATTTGTATCTACACAGAGGAATATCTTGAAAGGTCTGAGCTCCAATGCAAAAGCTGCAATGAGAATTCTACCTACCTTTGAATAGTGGTATTGTTTAACTGCCAGAGGGACATTTGAGGCCCCTTCATGTTCCAGGGCCCAGCAGTGACTGCTATATTGAACCCCATACAGCTATGCCGCTGTATCTCCATATCCATTTTAACACATTTATGTATATTTTTTGCACAGTGAGGGGTGTCCTGTGGGTGGGATATTAACACACATAGTGGTATACCACAACTCATGTCATGAGTAAGTGCCAGTAAGACCAGAAACAGGTTGACAGGTTTTCTGATTTCTAGCCACTGTTTGTATTATGGAAGATGATCGCCTCAATGATGTTGCCTGTGTGTATGCCATGTGATCTCTGAGGCTAGTGACAGACTACAGCAGTCCCACGAATGATATAAGTGATGCCACTCGAGAGCACAACCAGAGCAGTAGAGAATGGTATGACAGGGAATTTAGAACTAGAACCTTTTGCTCACCTTCACCATCAATAGGAGTTGCTCTACTGTTTCCAGTGCAGTTGGGATATTTTCCTCTAGCCCTTTCTTTTCTTGAGCAATTGCTGCTGTTAGGTTTCAGCATCCAATATATTAAGTGGACGCTACTGTCAGGTAAGTGTTCTTGGGCTGGAGCAGAGAGCCTGGGACTGCCCATCTGACAGAGAGGCAAATCAACATACTGGGTGCTGAAACTAAATAATCCATGGGAGTGGTGGGGGCTAAAGAAAAAAATTCCAACTGCACTGGAATAAGTGAAGTGGCACCTACTTAAGGATGTGAATACTTGGAGGAGTTGTTAGTGTTAAAAAGGTCCTCTTTAAGGGGTAAGCAATAGCTTTTTTTTATTTTTTTGCTTTTTTTAATAACATTTCCTGCTTATTTCAATTTTCATAAAATCCTGGACAACCCATCAAGTGCTTATTTTTCAACGTCTGTATGCAGCAAATAATACAAAAAGAACCCGGAAATTAATTTCCAATATGTTTTAACAAAAGGTTATCAGATTCCAAAATATTGAATATGATATGAAATGTCTTGATTCTTTTGTTTGTTGAGTTCTAGATCTTGCTGATTGTGTAGGCACTACAGCAGAATAAATTAAAAATCTTTATTAATTAAATACTAAAGTACTATAAACTAAATTAGACATAATTAAAATCTTGCACTTATCTATGTAATAATTCTAATTAAAACTCATTTATATACAAAAAAAATACCAGAAAGGAAACAATGAACTCTTCTGTGCTCATTAGATAATTTCATCTACTGTTAACCAGTAAGACACATTGTTAATGATGAGCCTGTGAAGTTTAGATAAGACTTTTGGTTTTTCCATGTGTAATTATGTAAATAGCGGGAAATTAATAATTATAATTACATATATTGCAGAGCCTAAACTGATTGCATCTGATTTAATAATGATACATTTTAAGCAACTCATCAGCAATCAACTTCTGTGCTCTATGAGAAGAGTGAAGTTGGGAGTCATTTAATGCAGTATTTTTAACTTTTCTCTTACCATTATCCTTGGACTCAAACTATCCTGTCTTTCCCTTCAGTAATGAGAGAACAATTTGTCTATGTTAAAAGAGGTTGTCCAGGTTTTCACTTGTACAGGACTGAGCATGCATCAATTTCTTCCTATGCTCTAGTTTCTATACACTGCTGCTCAGGCAAACATCAGATTGGTGTGGGTGCTGGGTGTCCAACCCTTGCTGATCAGATATTTATTACCAATCCTATGGATAGGTTATCAAATAGTAGAATCTTGGACAATCCCTTAAAAGGGGCTGTCTCGGCACAGATTTTGGTTACAGATCCTTAGGATATACAACCTGTGTCGAATTGGTGGGAATTAGTTGAAAATTCCAAATGAACCAACCTCTAGGATTATGAAGTAGGGGAGAAAACGGGGTTACCCGGAGGAAACTCACTAAAACATACAAACTCCATGCAGATGCAGCCCCAGTCATTTCTGAACCCAAGGCCACAGCTCTGCAAGATTTTCATCTTTCACTTCAGTCTTTGTCCCCAGCCAGATTAACCACCAATCTGTGTTGAGATAACATGTTACAATTTGCATACACCGATTCTTTTGCCAAAATGAAATTGCCTTTTGCGCATCAAATTTCAGTATTATTCCTGACTGCTATTCTTTTACTTTTGTCCAATAGATATCTAGAAAAAAGCGTATTAAATTAGTTGTGGACCGAGAATACGAAACCAGCTCAACAGGAGAAGACAGTGCTCCTGAATCCCAACGGAATCGTCTGAACCAGCCGAATATTCAAAACAACGTCAATGGAAACATTTACATAGCCCAAAATGGGTCTGTTGTTAGAACCAGGCGCTCTTGCCTCACAAATAACTTAAAAATGTCATCTCCTTCAAGGCTTGGAAAGCACTTTAAGAAACTAGAAAAGCTTGGAGTAACACATGAGGAAAACATCCAGCTGAACACGTTATCTAAAGGAGCCTCTATCAAACTTAACACTAGGCCATCTAGTATATCACTGGCCTCTAACACTGGAGTGACCAAAAATATAATATCCAAGATTGGGGACAATAAATTAAAAAGCACAGATGAACAAGAATCAGTTGTCGATAATGAAGACATCAAAGAGCCATTGGAATTCCACAGTGACCAGACTCCGTCAGACGAAGAAGAGCTCTGGATGGGTCCGTGGAACAATCTTCACATACCAATGACAAAACTATGACATTTTTTTTTACCACTACTTTGATTTATAATGGACTGCACTTTCTATGATCACAATAAAAATCTTGTATTGTGCACATAAATGACATGACTTTTTCCAGTAATACAACAAAAATTGCACTTTTAACTGATTAGTTCCCAGCAAACATTTTCTTAACTGGCTATTAATTTAGTAGGTTAAACCTATTTTGTGTAATGTTTTGTTCAGGAATCAGCAGCTTTTTCAACTTTTTTGATTTATGACATTTTTACTTTTTTATTTAGTTTTCAGTTTTATTTTCATTTACTGTTGTATTTCTAGCCTAAAACGATGTACATGTGGCTTCTAACTTTTTATTAGTGTTCAGTAAAAATGAGAAAAAAAAATTGTTTTAGAAACAGATGGCATCTGCTGCTTAGCAGTAAAAAAAAAAAAAAAAAAAAAAAAAGCAGTGCTCAAAAAGATCAGAATCTCAACAAATAATTACAGTTCAATGTTATTGTGCATGTAGTGAACAGGTTGGGATAACTCTTTCTAAAAGTGTGTTACCTTCTTTCAATACTATTTTCTGCCATCCGATTTTTGTTTTTTTTGCCTTTACATTGATAGTGAAGAAAACTTCTGATCAATACAAGCTTTTAATATGATCAAGCAATCTATTTCATGACTAATCTAGGCATTGACTGCATCAGGTAGATCTAACTTTCTCTGATGTACCGTCCACAGTAGCAGAAAATTACTTAAGATCCCGCCGCTATACAATGCAGATCTGCTGTAGTGTGTGAAAATTTTATATGCCTACCGTCTTGTGGGGAGATGAAATTTGGCCTTGGGCATGACATTTTACTAGATTCCATTTGTTAAAACAGGGAAGAAGACAAAAAAAAAAATATTTTTGAGAAACACTGAAACAAACATGATTATTCATATGTTATGGTTGGTTACTAAATCCATGAGTCAAACAGCATGTATCAATCTCAGGGACTTTTATCAACCGTGCTGATATCACTTTTTGTTCAGTTTCAATATAAGCATCCCCAATGTACTAAATAAATGTTCCCATTTTTATTGACATGAATAGAACTCAAAACCTAAGGGTAATTTTTTAGGTTTGCTTTATTGTTTTAACAATATTAGTTATGCTTTACTTGATCCAGACACACAGTGACCTATACTATACAGTATATCCAATACTTTCAAGGATGTTTTGTTATGAGACAGGTGTTCAACTATCTCAGTGTTATCAGTAACAAGTACATGGTCTTTAGAATAGTTGAAATACGGACATCTTAGAGGAGTTATACATTATTAGAAAAACATGGCTGTTTTTCTCTTTTAACTTGCCACCCTGTCCACAAGCTGTGTGCGGTGCTGCAGCTCAGCTCGGTTAACTTCAATGGCGTGGTGTGGATTTTGGAATAAGGCAACCATCTTCTAGTTTTGTGCAACCTCAATAAAGGGTTAGAGCAGCAGATGACAGATAGGTCTACTATACAGTCCCCTCCAGTGCATATCTAGGGTCTTCCATAAACCCACTAAATTTGTGAGGAGGGGTCAAAGAGCTTCTAACATAAAAAAAACACTAACGGACAAACTTATTAAGACTATTAGGCTTAGACTATACAGAGACTTTGGCCGTGACTCCTGTGACACACCAAAGATCACCATATCACCCAGTACTGTGGGTGCTGCAACTGTTACTTCCAATCACAAATAAATCCAGCATTAAAATAAGTTAGAGTGAATTGCACTAAAATGCAGTTATTTTTCCTTCTTGCCACTTTTCAGAGGTAAGGATTTATTAATTCTAAAATAAAATTGTGCAAAACTGCAAATCCAATGCCTCTGAGAGCCAAAGTGAAAAAAATATCTTCATCACATGTTCCAAACTGCCCTATGTAAACCAGTGTACAGTCTATGGTCTGAAACCACTGCGTCAGTCCTGTAAGGATCCCTCCCTGATGTCCATACTGCAGCTTATTTAAAGAATTTGGTAACAAATGTACATTAAGATAGGGACAATGACAAGTGCCTCTGGTGACATTGTTCTGATGTGAATTAAAAAAAAAAAATATATATATATATATATATATATATATATATATATATATTATGTTAATCTGCAAGGCCATTGCAAGTATATGGGACTGAAAAAAAAAAAAAAAAAAGATTACAATACATAATCTGGAGAGTAATAAAAATGTAGCCCTAAACATAATAAAAAGTGCCATCCTGTAGTCCATTACCCATTTGCTGCATATTAACAACCCTTTAATGTTAACAATTATTCTATGACAAGACCAAATTTTTCAGATGCAGTTTCTGCTGACATATTGTGGCCTTAAGAGTCATCAATGCACTAATTGCTAAGTTATTTACTGAGATTATAGAGTACTGTAGTTACAATATAAGTGAATCAGATACCGCGTACCGTAATTAACCATGGCAGACCCAACAGCCTCCAGGTTAATGAACATAAACGTTTGTGGAAGCCTTAACAATAAGCCAAGTCATTATTTTGTAAAGTAAAAGAATATAATGGAACATTTTCTCAAATATACTTATTTTTCAAAAAGACAATATAATTTATAATACAAGAGAAATAAAATAATAAGAGGAGAATACAGAGATTTAGTAAAGATAACTACTGTACTTATAGACAGTATGAAAGACCAATAAAGATGACAACACCTATCGGGGTGATCAGCTGATTGTGCCAGAATAAGCTGTGGTCTGCCAGGAATAAATGCTGCAGGGAAAATAAAGTAGAACATGGAAGAGTTGACATAAATACAACGCTATCTCAAGTCTGGCAGACAGGGAGCCAATCATACCTTCTGATTCATAGAGGGGGAACCACCACTATGGAGTCCAAATGTCTCAACAGAACATATGGAAAGGAATTTTCTTCATGAAACAATTGCTTTTTAAAGGATACCTGTGACAACAAAGGGCAATTGTCCAGTCTGCTGACATCATGTTACAGAGCAAGAGATGTCGAGAAAATGGATTCATATTCTTGTGTGAAAAGATACACCAAAAAAAAAAAAAAGTCTATTCTTAGTCTGCTTACTGTCACACACCAGGCTCACAGTGCCCAAGAGGATCACTGAGGCCTCAGTAGTTGATGGAGAGAGACCAGTGACATCACTCACATGTCACCGGTTCCTTACCAGTGACCGAGAGGTTAAGTGAGCCCTGGCACACGATAGAAAGGGGACCAGAAGCAGACAATGGAGCACCAGGGATACACCCACTCTGGTCACCCCAGAGATTACTCCAAATGCTGAATAACCCGTCCTGTGGACAGTAATAGTTGGCGAACAAGCACAGATATAAATATCGATCAATAAATTACAAGTCATATTGAATCTTTTCCCTTACTGAAGCTTCTCCTGCTCTGTAACACGCTGCCCACAGGACCAGCTGTATTTTCAATGTTACAAGGTACCTTTTAAAAAGACAACAACCATGTAAAGCCTCTCAAAATTTCTTTATGTATTTTATACTTTTATTTGCTATTATGACACTTCCCTGTTTTCCCTGGTGGTCCGCATTTGTCAGTATACTGTATCCCAGAGAGAATTAGAACAATGCTATTAAAGGGATTCTATCATTGGGGAAACATATTTTTAACTGAAGCCATGTCGTGATAGCCTTTATAAAGGTTAGTCTTCTCCTACCTTTGTCGTTTCGCTCCTCAATGCAGTTTAGAAGAAATATTGATTTTTATTTTTATGGAAATGCATCTTCAGAATGAACAGGGGGTGCCCCTGTTCCCCCCTCAGACACATTTTTGAACTACCCGCTGCCTCTCTCTTCTTTAACTCTACACACATTCCGGTGCTCTCCTCATTTGAGACATTCTTGTCCCTAACCCACTCATTGCCTCTCAGCCAATTCACTTTGCCTTTACTCATGAAGGACAACAATCCGGCGCGCTGTGCGGTTAGTGGATTGGGTTGGCTGATCCCTTGCTGTCGTCAGGCTCGGTGGTGCAATTGGTCTGTTCTCCTGGGGCGTGGCTCCCCGCTCCTTTCCCTTCTCTTCTTCTTTATCAGACTCTTTTTTTCATTCGGCCATTTTCCTGTGGCCTATTACATACAGCGCATACAGTACACTCGTGTAATAGGCCATAGGAAGATGGCCGAATGGACATGCGCAGTCGGCACATGTCTCCCGGAGGAAGGATGACGTCAAGAAGAGGCATCTGCTAAAGAAGAAGAGAAACGGCCCTTTAAGTTCAAAAATGCGTCTGAGGAGAGCACAGGGGACACCCCCTGTACATTCTGAAGACACGTTTGCATAAAAATCAAGATTTCTTCTAAACAGCAGTGAGGAGCGAAACGACAAAGGTAGGAGTAGAATAGCCTTTATAAAGGCTATTACGACGTGGCTTCAGTTAAAAACATGTTTCCCCAATGATAGAATCCCTTTAATGTAATCATAAAGGTCTTTCATATTGGCTATTAAATCTGTTTGTGTCCACTACTGCACTACAGATAACAAAAAGATTGGCTAGATATTTGGTAGTACAAGTTAAAAGGATTCTATTTAAACATGTTGTATAAAAGTTTATATGTTATTTCTAAAACCATATACTCTGCTGCATAGGTGGCTGAAAACTGCAGTAGAAAAACCCCAATAATAGTAATAATGTGTATGTCCATCTTTAGAAATATTTTTGTATGGCCCCATAATATATCGAAAGTGAAAAAGTAACTTGGCAGAAAGTTTGTTACAACAGGTTTTGTGTCCGTAGCTTCTATTCACGCTTACATGTCTCCATGTTAACAGACTACAAACAATGTGTTGTCTGATCCTGCAGTCATATTTCTGACTCCTACTTGTTGCTATCCTACCAAATGTACATTAGCATAAAAGTAAAGGACAGATAAAACGGAGTATGACTGCAGCATCAGGCTACACACTGAGTTTGTTTTGCAGTCTGTAAAAATGGAGGCACTTAGATCTGCAAAGAAGTTACACGTACAAAGTATAAAGATATTTTCAATTAAGGCTATTTGCAAAGTTATTTTTAATTGTAGATGCACTGTATCAATAAAAAATGGCTGTGAAGGTGGGCACAGAAATATGGAAATCCAACACAATATTTCATTTAGCTGGTTAACATTATTTTTCAATCACACATGAAATCTGTATTTATTTTGACATTTCCTAAATAAAGGACTACTTCTTGCTAAAAAAAAACAACCTGTTGTTCTTCCTTTTCACCTGAATATAACAATGTATGTAGAAAGCTGTGGATTTATAAATATGCATAGAAGTACCTTAGACTGCAGGGCGGTGATGTCGACTGTAACATTCACATTCTTCACAAATTCATGACCTCAGCAGAGCTAACTAAATGATATACTGGGACCAAGCAAAGCAGCACCCCTCTGAAGAAAGAAACAAGACAGGATGTGAGCATTTCGGGACAAAAAATAAATAAATAAATAAAAAACTTATGTGAATCCCCCATGTTGGTGGAAACACCAACTACTATAGGGGATCTTCCAGGTAATGCTCCCTGGAATAAAGTAAGCAAACTAGCTCTTCTCCAGAAGGAAGAATGCCATCTCTAAAGCCACCCGTAGGTAGTCAAAGTCAATGTCTGACCCAACTTTTTTTTTCTTATTTCTGGAGAGCCAAGTTGCATAACTCTCACACCTACCAACAGTAGCATACCTAGGCACATCAGCACAAAAACTCAAAAGGTTACATATAATACCCTTCCTTTTCTCCACTGCTGCAAATCCATGTGTCTTTCAAGCCAATGGTTGTATGCCAACATGGGTAAGGACCATGCAAGGGAGAAATTGCAAATGGTAGCAAGAAGAAAGAACTCTCTCCTGAACCCAGTGGAAAAACCTAAGAGCTTTTCTACATGTTATCATACCCCATACCAAAGATCATAGTGCTCCCTGATATTGCAGATATCCTTCTATTAAATAGGTGAAAATTATTGATTTACTGATTGTGCGAGAGTGATATTTACAGTCTGACACCTGGGTTGTGGATATTTTATTTACTTACTTTTAATGATTTTGCATGTGTGCATGTAGACCTAGACATAGATGACATGTATGAACCCTGCACAATACACATTCCTAACTTTTAATTTTAGCAGGTGGTGTATGCCTTAAGTGGGGGGGGGGGGGGTTGTGCAATCCACAGGCTAGATCGCTGGGGTTCTGACTCCTGGTTACCCCCAGTGATCAGAAGAATAGGGTGTGAATGAAGCCCCAGGTTAATTGGGCTTCCGGGACCACAATCTCCAGTTCTGGCACTTCATTCACAAAGAGCCTTGCTTCGGGTCCCCATTCTCACAATCGCTCAGAGGTCAGAATCCCAGAAATTTGACACTTTTCCCCTATCCTAGATACGGCATAAGTGTCTGCAATGGCATAACCCATTTATGCTCTGTTTGGATTAAATGTTTTTTGTACAAAACATTATCATTTGATGCAAGATTGCAGTAAAAGTGCTGGATGGCCTTTTGGCATTGTGTGCATCATTATATGTGGGTGTAAAGGTCTTGAAACCCCTGACAGTGAAAGAATAGATGTTTCACATGGTTCTTTCATTCACTGTAAATAACATATGAGCGTGGTACGGCCCATGATAAAACTAAGTGTAACTTGCGTAACAAATTTTTAAAATACGGTCAACAAAATTGCAACAACTCCCATGATTCTATTTAGTGTCGGCTGTAATGATGTCTCATCAAGGATTTAATAAGCATATAAGTTCAAGTGGTTGAAACATAAAAATCTGTTGAAGCAAATGAATCAAACCGATGTAAATGAATCATGAAATTTTTATGAACTGCATATGCACAGGAAATCGGTCAAGGACAGGAGGACTTAAGAGACTGCGAATTTCTATTGCATTACAAAAGGTATGGTAAATTTATAGCTTGTTTTATGTGAAATTTCTGCTTAGGCAGCAGTTTTTTCCCCCCATATTTCAGTTCTGGCATGTTATGCAATGCCCATTTGGGGTTAGAACTATACTATTATAAGTGAAAGTCTGTGCCAGTAAAAAGTCATAAGTGTTATTATTAATCCTGTGTAAGGAGACCTAAGAGCATTTCTATCAGCCAAGGTCAGAAACTATATTGAAAGAACTGAAATTACATTGATCACAAGCAAAGTAAATTTCTTGAGAAGTTAATGGAAAAGAAACAATGGAAATAAACAGAGCGACCAGTTAGATTTCAGCTTCCTTTATAACCATTGGAGGTTACTGCGGCCAAAAACATGGCTACTTTTAAAGCCAGCTTCAAAAAAAGAAAATCCACAAAAACCTTCAGCAATTTGTTACTTTGATAATTCTTAAATAAAGATCAGGCATTTACCTCTCCTCCTTTTTCATTTTTGGAAATCAGGTGGCTGAATGGGTGAGAGTTGGCTGCTGGGGAAGGGCGTAGTGTCCCTGTTATCCTATTACAGTCAGAACCATTCAACCAAAAATGGGAGACACCAAAATGAAATTAAATGCCAGTATTCTCTGCAGTATTCCTGAAGACTAGTCGGCTATATTGATTTCTTTTGAAACCTGTGAGGAAGAAGAAAATACAGTGGGTACGGAAAGTATTCAGACCCCTTTACATTTTTCACTCTGTTTCATTGCAGCCATTTGCTAAAAGCAAAAAAAGTTAATTTTATTTCTCATTAATGCACACTCAACACCCCATCTTGACAGAAAAAAACAGAAACGTAGATATTTTTGCAAATTTATTAAAAAAGAAAAACGGAAATATCACTTGGTCATAAGTATTCAGACCCTTTGCTCAGTTTTGAGTAGAAGCCCTTTTTGAGCTAGTACAGCCATGAGTCTTCTTGGGAATAATGCAACAAGTTTTTCACATCTGGATTTTGGGATCCTCTGCCATTCTTCCTTGCAGATCCTCTCCAGTTCCGTCAGGTTGGATGATGAACGTTGGTGGACAGCCATTTTCAGGTCTCTCCAGAGATGCTCAATTGGGTTGAGGTCAGGGCTCTGGTTGGGCCAGTCAAGAATGGTCACAGAGTTGTTCCAAAGCCACTACTTTGTTATTTTAGCTGTGTGCTTAGGGTCATTGTCTTGTTGGAAGGTGAACCTTCCGTCCAGTCTGAGGTCCAGAGCACCCTGGAAGAGGTTTTCTTCCAGGATATCTCTGTACTTGGCCGCATTCATCTTTTCTTCAATTGCAACCAGTCGTCCTGTCCCTGCAGCTGAAACACCCCCATAGCATTATGCTGCCACCACCATGTTTCACTGTTGGGATTGTATTGGGCAGGTGATGAGCAGCGCCTGGTTTTCTCCACACATACCGCTTAGGATTAATGCCAAAAAGTTAAATCTTCATCTCATAAGACCAGAGAATCTTATTTCTCATAGTCTGAGAGTCCTTCATGTGTTTTTTGGCAAACTCTATGCGGGCTTTCATATGTCTTGCACTGAGGAGAGGCTTCCTTTGGGCCACTCTGCCATAAAGACCCGACTGATGGAGGGCTGCAGTGATAGTTGACTTTGTGGAACTTTCTCCCATCTCTCTACTGCATCTCTGGAGCTCAGCCACAATGATCTTTGGGTTCTTCTTTACCTCTCTCACCAAGGCTCTTCTCTCACGATTGCTCAGTTTGGCTGGACAGCCAGGTCTAGGAAGGGTTCTGGTTATTCCAAACTTCTTCCATTTAAGGATTATGGAGGCCACTGTGCTCTTAGGAACCTTGAGTGCTGCAGAAATTCTTTTGCAACCTTGGCCAGATCTGTGCTTTGCCACAATTCTGTCTCTGAGCTCCTTGGGCAGTTCCTTTGACCTCATGATTCTCATTTGCTCTGACATGCACTGTGAGCTCTTATATAGACAGGTGTGTGCCTTTAATAATCAAGTCCAATCAGTTTAATTAAACATAGCTGGACTCCAATGAAGGAGTAGAACCATCTCAAGGAGGATCAGAAGGAAATGGACAGCATGTGAGTTAAATATGAGTGTCACAGCAAAGGGTCTGAATACTTCTGACCATGTGATATTTCAGTTTTTCTTTTTTAATAAATTTGCAAAAATATCTACATTTCTGTTTTTTTTTCTGTCAAGATGGGGTGCTGAGTGTACATTAATGAGAAATAAAATGAAATTTTTTTTGCTTTTAGCAAATGGCTGCAATGAAACAAAGAGTGAAAAATTTAAAAGGGTCTGAATACTTTCCGTACTCACTGTAGCTAATTCTTCATTGATTATGAACTTCATATTTTCTGGGTTTTCAGCCCAATTACAAAAACATCTTAGTCTAAAAACAAAAGAAAAATAATAAGTTAAGGATCCACCATTAAATGCACCAGAACCCAGGATATCAACTCAGTTCTTATCCCCTTGTGAATGGATGCTTCTGCTGCTGAGATATCACAGATTTTGTCAATATACAAATGATCTATTTGGAGCAATGAGGGTGCTGCCACTTAACTCTTTGGAGCAAAAAGGGCATTTTATTGCTACAAAGTAGTAATTTGTATATTGAAAAAATTGTGATATCTCAGGAATTGAGGCACCATTTCATAAGGTCACCCTATCCTTTCTACAGGGCTGGGCTGAGATACTGGGCTCTGATGATAGACTCCCTTTAAATGATTTAAAAAAAAAAAATGGAAATAGAACTAAGAATGTATCTGTACAGATAGCAGCCATTTTTTGTAATCCTGGATAAATATTTTGTTTATTTTGCTTACTCGTATAGTGCCAACGCTTTACAGACATTTATGGTCACTGATAGGGCTCAAAATCTTAATTCCCTACAAGTCAGTCTTTGGAGTATGGGAAGAAACCAAAGTACCCGGAGGAAAGCCATGCAAACACGGGGAGAACATACAAACCCTTGCAGGTTGTTGTCCAGTGCTGCAAGGCTACAGTGTTAAATCTGTATTGATGAACAAGGAAAATAAACCAAAAGCTGAATTTTTTGCATTCATGAAGAACCCACGTCATTCTTTCAGATACATTAGTTCTACGGTGGGCAGTATATGGCATATAGGATGGTCTCTCTGCCATCTTCGAGGCAGAGTCTTCCAGCACACACATGCTCTGCTGCCCTACTGTTCCTTCGCTGAAGCAGCATATTTCATGGCCAACCGCTGTTGTTTAAATGATCCTGGATTTCTTTAAGTATTAATAAATTAATCTCTGTCACTCTTTTAATTAAAACATCAATCTTTTTGTTTCATTCCACTGAGCAATCTACATTTATAAAGTATTTACGTTGAACAGGACAGCATTTTTTCAGTTGCACTGGATGCTATCAGCATGATGGGTAGAAGGAACACTCATCAAGGCAGACTTACTTAAAGGAAAATACAACCTTAAATCAGAATCACTCAATAGGCAGCTGAAGATTTGTACTAAAGCCACAAATGTGTACAAACTGCACTTTTTGCTTATTCCCTTTCTATTCTTGTAAGTCTTAAGCTCCTTATCCATGCCTGCTATGTAGGAAGGTTCATCCTGGTGTACTCAGAGTCTCACATAGACTAACATGACCCCCGTTCACAGCTGCAGAACTCCCTTAATCTCCAAGCAGCAAAAAATGTACTTTATGCCAACACATGCAGAATTTTAGACCATAATCTCACCAACTAAATGTCCTCCTTAAAGGGGTTGGTCACTTTCAGACCAATATTGAGAGACCAGGGTTATGGTTTGTATAATAAAAAGTTGTACAATTTTCCAATATACCTTCTGTATCAATTTTTCACGGTTTTCTAGATCTCTGCTTGCTGTCATTCATTGTTTACTTGCAATGAATAAAAATCAGTCCATGGTCATGTGATGGACACACAGGCGCACAGCTTGTATAATAGAGTGTTGAAAAAAACACTTGTTCCTGATAACTGCCCTGAAAGACAAGCAGAGACTTTATGCAGGCAAAATATACTTGCTGGTCAGCATCACATCTCCCCATGTAAATAGGGGATGTTCTGCTGCCAAAATGAAGCTGTATGGAGGTGAAATATTCACAGTATTGATTGTTCCTCCCCAGAGTAGTCTGCATTCACCCAGAATCCCCAATGATCAGCTGCATAAAGTCCCCTTAGCACAGCTCCCACTCCACAGGCTGTGTAACATCACGTCCGTCGGTCACATGGCCTTATCGCAGCTCATCCAATTCAAGTGAATGGAATGAGCTGACACACTAAACACGGCTGCTGAACAAATGTACAGCACCATGCAATTGTGCAGTGGCTGTGCTTAGTGTCACAGCTCATTCCATCACCTGAGGAAGCGGTGAAGAGCAATAGCCACTCCTGTCTGTGTATGTAATCTGTTATACATGTGAAACCTGTTGCTGTAAGTGAATGTGCCAGTATGTTGCCTTATGACTGGTTGAATTGTGCCAAGTAATCTGAGCCATGAGCATTGCCTACTTGAACTGCCAAAATGTCTCCTGTGTCTTATTTGCACCTAACACCAAGGGGAGCCCGAAACACTATCACACAGGACACCAGTAGCAGGGAGTGTCCTAGGGGACCCAACATCATCCTCCAGTGTGACCCTCTCATCAGTTTTCTGGCCAACTTGGGGAGATGTATGGATAACAACACTTTTGACCCCCTCTAGCAGTGGATATCAATTTCCAAATAGATTTATCCTCCAATGTGAATTGCAGCCCATGGTTTCTTCCATTCAAAGTCCACCCATAAAGGGAGAGTAAGTGTTAGTATAAAATGTTGTAACTCCATAGAAAAACTTATTTTATTAAAGGTCCAAAAGACAGGAAAATATACAAAAGATACCTGGCAAACTGGGAGGTCTATAGCCAGCGATGTAACATTAGGAACTATCAGCATGTTAAACACTGTAGCTAGTATCACATCAATGTATTCCATAATATTCAAGTCACTGGGGCACAAAAACCGCTCATCTACATTCCACTTCATGGAGGTGAAGCGCAAATGGGAAGCAAAAGAACAAGTCAGTTCGGATTCCTTCTTCAGGAAGCGAGGCACGGGCAGAACAAGTTACAAAAATATTTCACAAAATAGACAGGACTGTAGCCATGTCCCTCATCTTCTTCCTCACTGTCCTATGTTTGGATGTAAGACAACTGACTTGAGCAGAAGCCTTCCTGCTATGCGCTGTCTGCAACAGGACAACAAGATTAAGACCCACCACCCCTTTGTTCTATGCAGGAGCTGGATTTCTACAAGACTGGTTGGAGAAACTGCAGAAAAAGCTTCAGATTTACAAACGGTGGGGAAAAGGTATCCCCTGTATACTTGTGTATTGTTTAAAGGGGTATTCCCACGAACATAACTATTTTTAAATTTGTAGATAATTAAAAGTTAAACATTTTTGAAAATATAAGTAATTAAACATTTTGCAGAGCTTTAAAGATTTTCTCTAACTATCTTGTGGTCGCAGTCTGCTGTCTTGATCGGTTGCCAGTGGATACGACCATGAATGCAGGACCTTTCTAAAGTCAGAAAATCAGCCATGATGTCCTTATTGTGACTGTGATATCTTCTCATATATGTAGTGTCCCTGCCTGATAACCCAGCTACAATAAGAAAATCATGGCTGGGTTACTGACAAGTCCCAGACCACAGAAAGTTTCTGCATTTGTGGTCGTATCCATTGGCAACCGATCAAGACAACAGACTCTCACCACTAAGATGGTTAGAGAAAATCTTTAAAACTCTGCAGAATTTTTAACTACTTATATTTGCAAAAATGCTTAACTTTTACTTATCCACTAATTTAAATATATGATTATGTTCATGGGAATACTCCTTTAAGTCTACAATGAAGCACCAAGGCCTCTTCAGCTTTAAATTACTTATAGCAAAACCTTAGATATGTAAACTTTCGAGCAGAGTTAGCATTTCAACCAATTTATTTGAGTTTTTTTTCCATTTTTGGTATAGAGCCTTTTAGTAAAAATAAATGCTGCATTGCTCTTGAAATACATATAAAATGCAAGTGCATTTTTAATGGTGCAGAACATATCAAAAACACATCGTCAGCAAATCTACCTACAGACAGCTGTTCAGCCTAACTAGATTTTACAAGAGTCAAAGGAGCCGCTTGCTCTGCGGAATGCATATGCTAAGCAATGATATGACAGTGGTATATTTAAGATGTGCATCCTAGAAACCCTTGAAACTCCGTACGAGCGTCTACCTCTACTAAATAGGTATTAACTAACAAGACAATTATCTCAGCGTGGATAAAACTAAGTAATCCAGTGTACTGCAAATAAACTTATTACCATACACAGAACTTCCATTATTATGAAACATATGCAGGTGAAAGCATTTTCTCCCTTCAGTAATTGCTAAAACTTTACTGCTTGTCTTTTGACAATAAAATAATTGCAGGATTCACACCAGTCTGGTTAAGACAGGTGCATACACAATGTAAATATAGAAAATTGTCACTTAGAATTGACTGTGAAAACACCCGCAATTCAATTAGTAATAGTTGATTTTGTATAGTAGGAGCCAGATCTTATTTACAGTAATTTCTTCTCATTAGATAAAACCACGGCCGACTCTAGCTTTTCTGCTGCCTGAGGTGGAAATTGAAATGGTGCCCCCTCTTCCCGAAGTTAAAAAATTAGGCTCGACAGCCACTGCACATAAGCACCACTCAGAGCTGAAGCCGCCAGAAAAATACCTTACTGAGTCTCCGGCGCATGCAAAGTGATTGAAACAAGTCAGGGACATAAACCCAGCCTCAGTGCTCAGCTTGAAGGGATCATCCAGGAATTGGACAAATCCTGGGAGGGAGGGGGGAGATGAACATAGAGTTTATCCAATTCCTGGAAATAGCCTTTAAGAATAATGTCCCACAGTGGCCCCTCCACACAGTATAATGTCCCACAGTGGCCCCTTCACATAGTATAACGACCCATCGTGGCCCCTTCACACTGATGATCCAATCACATACTATAATGTCTCATATTGGCCTCTCCACACAGTGTAGTATTCCATAGTAGCCCCTCCACACAGTATAACATCCCATAATAGCCCCTAAGAATTTTCCCAAAATTTTGGGTTCAGCCGAACCTGAAATTTTTCAAACCCCAGAGTATAATGAGCGGAGATAAAAGGAAAAAGAGCAAGCATAAACTGTGCTACTCACCTCTCCTGTGCTCCGGTCTTCAGGGCTCTTCAGGTCTCAGAGACATCATGAATAATGTCAAATACCGGTGCCAGAACCCAGCAGAGGTGAGTAGCACTGTTTGTTATGTTTGATCAATTCTCCTGGGTCTACGCAGTTTTGTTTTGGACATGTTTGCCCAACAAATACTCTAACGGCGGCCCCCTCAGGGACTCGACAATCTGCCGTCTTAGGCAAGATGTTCATCTCTTGATAAAACGACGCTTAAAATGATGAAAAATCCCTACTTTTTGGAGGTTACTGAGGTTTAAGCTGAGGCTCAATTCACTGCATGGTTTTATACTGTAGCACGCATTCTCACATTTTAAGCCACATCCAGTTTTTAGCTAAGACATGTCCACCTGTCATGCTACTCTGAAAAAATGTTCTAAAACAATTTGTGAAATCGTGTACCTAAAACAAGCATATTTTAATACAAGCATATTTTGGGTGATATAACAATGTAAACTGGAGAGCAAAAAAGTGGCTGCTTCACTGACGGAGAGAATATTCTCACACAGTAGGTGAAATGAGGACAGTGTGCTGAATGTGTCACATTGAAGTTTGTCATGAACGATCATAGAAGGAAGGAGGGCAAAGTTTGTGGCATGTAATACTGGACTAAGAATTTATAGCAAAAGGTTTCCTAAACCTGTCTTTAAGGTTCCCCAACAGGCCATGTCTACTCAAATGGGATGTCTCATTACAAACGCTTATCCACAGGACAGGAGATAAGTGTCATATCACTGGGGGTCCGACAGCTGAGTCCCCCAGCAATCAGGAGAACGGCATAGTGAGGCTTAATGCACACGACCGAGGTCCATACACTTCTACAGTCCTGGTAAGTTCTGATAGCCCCATAGCCCCCCAGTGCTGGTCACTCAAGCATATTGACGCTTTACTCACAGAGAGAATGCAGGGGGAATTTCAGTCCACCGTTCCCCTAATTGCTGGGGGACCCAGCAGTGCAACACTTATCTCCTATCCTTGTACAAGAACAGTGGCTCAGTGGTTAGCACTGCAGCCTTGCAGCACTGGAGTCCTGGGTTCGAATCCTGCCAAGGACAACATCTGCAAGGAGTTCGTATGTTCTCCCCGTGTTTGTGTGGGTTTCCTCCGGGTACTCCAGTTTCCTCCCACACTCCAAAGAAATACTGATAGGGAAACGTAGATTGTGTGCCCTATATAGGACAGTGATTGACAATGTCTGTAAAGCACTGTGGAATATAATGGCGATATACAAGTAAGCATAATTAATAAATAAATAAAGACATGGCCTGTTAGGGTTCCTTGAGGACAGATTTGGGAATAAAAAAAAAAAAAAAAATGTAGACCCACAGGATGAGAAATAATGGTTTTCAAGTTTCTTCTTTTTTAGGACCCTATTACTGAAACGCTAACAACATGAAAATGTTTTATTCTTTGCATTTTTGCTCAGTTGAACATAATATTTGATGTCTGTTTTTACTTTATAGCCCATTTTCTACTTACAAAAAACTAAGACGATGACAAGATGCTACTGAGAAACAGTAAGAAAAGATGATAGACATGTCAAACCTCCTTTGAAGGCTGCAGCAAAATCCTGTTATAATGATTGCTTTTTCCCTCGGAGTAACAAGATTTGTATACTTTCTGTAATAAAAGGTAGCAGGAAAGAAGCGCACCAAAAAAGGAAAACAAAGTATTTGTACAATCAAGCTTTGGTCAGTAAAAAAAATGAACAGTTTCTGTGACCTTTAAACAAGAAGAGAGAAAGCCATGATGAATTTTAAGAAAGTTTCTCAGTTTATAGACTGTTTAAATGACAGAGACTGCCATATGATGTATGTATATCAGGAAAACAAAGCAAGGATGTAAAGAGTATTATGAGAGCCAGTTACTCTAGGTTCACACTAGCGCCGGTTGTCTGTTCTTCTGGTCTGCTGGAGAACCAGGAAAACAGACAAACAAACTGCTAAAATAGCAGACATAAATGGAGCCCAAAGGAACCCCCCTGACTGTGATGGAGTCTCTAAAGTGTCCATCATTTTTAAAATGAATCGCTGGCCGAAAATGTTGGGCTTGCATGACTTTTTTGCCTGCCAAAAATGAACCCTAGCTTTTTTTAATAAGAAATTAAACCCAAAAATGAGTGAATGGCTACAGGTCTAGCTTTTGAGACCTATGGACATCAGTAGATGTTGTAGAAGAACGTTGTAACTGGTCAACAGATTTCCCCAAATGGCCATGTTTTGTTAATGCGGAAGTTCTGAATGATAGAACTGTTCTATGTGGAGGTACACGTAGGCAGGTGAAAAAGGTGAATCCCCTGGTGGGCCCCAGAGCCAGATGGGTCCCTAATTCACACTAACATGGCACAGTACACTCTTTGTACTTCATACAGTTACTCATCATATAGCATCTCAACCAGACTTTTTGTCAATACAATATACTGGCTAGTTAATTTAAGAAACTACCCAGCTTAGTTTTATATACTGTAGACACAGTGGACGGCTGAGATGACATCTAGGGTCCATATTCTCAATCACATTACAGAGGCCTCAATCACCAATCATCTTGCTGTTGTTGCACGAGGCCTGATGTTGTATGACCCACTACTGAATAAATTTATGTTTGTGACATTTGAGGATTTCATGAATGACTGTTGGGTAATATTTACTGTGGTGGGTGCTAGACAGCCGAGTTCAGCACTGGGTCCATGTGCTATAACAAGCAATTTTGTGGAGCACGGAGGAGACCGAGCCACAGCATGGGGCATGCCTGAGGAGATGCCATAGTGTAGGGCACCCCTAACACAGGGCCAGGCATATTGATGGCAATGAATGTGGCAGGCAATTTGAGTGCCATCTGAAATTAAGGCACTACTGCCCTGACAAATCTTTCGTTGGTACACGGTTAAAAGGTGACTGATACTGTTGTGAATGAAAAAAAAAAAATCAATAAAGACCTCTCTTACAAAGCACTTGATTTTTTATTTTTTTTTACATTGAGCCTTCGTTCTCATGCTTACAGCTACGGTCAGCTGGCTTGTGACAGTTTCTAGTTTTTAAGATCAGGGCTAAGCTGCAACTTTTTGTAGCACTACTGCATAGAACTCAAAGCATTCATCTAGACTGCAGCGGTCACTTAATAGTTAAAATGAATTTGTAGCGCTACAGAAAGTCACAGTGTAGCCATGGCTTTATGACATGTGCTAGGTAAGGCACTATCTTCCCACACTCTCTTCCCACACTCTCTTGCAAAAATATGTACAGACATTTTCTATGACATGTGAATGGGATCTGCAGAAATTGTATTCACATGAATGGGATGCAGATTACTCTCAGATATGACTCAGGTTTATACTAAAACTACAGCAAAATCAGCATAACCTAATCCATCAGACAGCTTGGATGGATGGATCTTCGCACAGACAGGAATTGAGCAGCTTGCAGTGTATGGTAATACTTGCAAGCTATAGAAGAGAAACTATATATTTTTTTTTATTTATAAACTGATTGCAGAAATTTTTTTTAATATCCTGTATATTTTTATGAAAAAGAAAATATATCTATAGCCATTAATATGTGGTTTAAGAAATTTTTTTTTTTGAGAGAGAGAAAAAGTTGCTTAAGTTATCTTAAGGCGCGAAGTCATCTTTGGTGGACACCACCAAAAAAACACAAAATCTGTCTACAGTTCAATAGTATGGAGCCCGGCTTTATAAATCAGCTACAGAGAACACACATTTTCCTGCTGCACCCAAAGAATGAGTCAAATGCCACAGAAGAATGAAAATAGAATACGTATAAACTTATGAAACAAAATGCGCAAGATTGCAATAAAAAGTAATGAATCCTCTTCCATGAAATTGCTAACAAATGAGAACAAACTCGCACAGGGCTGCTTTATATTGAATGATCGTGTTACCAGGCTGTGAATACGATGTAAGTAATAACCTGGATTATGTCTAGATTCAAAAGAGGCCATTTGGTTTGTACTTGATAATATTTCTGTCTAATACCATTTCAGCAGAGTAAATTGACAGCCGGGCTCATAATTCGATCCCTTTCTTTTTAAACACACACAATTCAGTCATAAGAGACGTTTCTGCAGCTCCATATATTTAATTGCAATCTAATTGATCCTTGACAGCTTGCGATTATTTCTTTGGTACTTTTGGATTTTTTTTTTTTCTTCTAAATACAGCTATAAAAATACCGGAGTGTTACAAAAGGTACGAACATCCCTCATCTTCAAATGATGTGCTAAAAATAATGACAGGGATGAGAAGACTGCAACTGGCAAATTGACCTGCACTAAAACAGAGCACTGGTATTTCCTCAATGATCAGCTGCGCAGAGATGTGCAATCTTTACTCTTTACCAGTCCAGTGAATTATTTAATATATCTCCTTTAACAATTGCAGTTTCTTTCGGCGGTAGAAGGGCTCTACTTAATCTATTCTCATGAAGCTCCCGTGACATTGTTTCTTTAATTACATGGTTATCAGCTAAACTAAAGGAGAGAAAAGCATTGAGAGAGACAATGAATGAACTAAAACAAAAAAAAGAATCTCAAGAACGAATTATTGTTTCTTTTATCTTTCCTGTTTTTGCATGCTGACTGAGGCCTCATGCACAGAGCAGAGCAAAATTGTGCAGCCTCCATTTGATGCACTACCTTGCTCCATCAGGTACCATGTTTATGGAGTTATAGATGTAGCAATGGTTATCTTGGCAAAGATCGCTTTATGGGGTAGGCTTACTAATACTATCTAAAAGTAAAGAAATCAGGCGTTACCTTTTAGAGGCTGAGTATATTTGATAGTATTTGTAACACCATGTCTGAAGAAGAGAGCTAGCACTCTCGAAAGCTATCAAATATACTCAGTTAGCCTCTAAAAGGTATCACCTGATTTCTTCACTCTTCCACTACTTTCTATGGCTAACACGGTACAACATTATACTATCTATAAGTAAGACAGTTTTAGGCTGGTTTCACACAACTAAGTCTAGGCCATGAGATGCGCTCTGTGTGCGCGCTGGATTTAGCGGCCTGTACACTATAACGGGAGATGGACTCCTAGCATTATAGTTATCTATGATGCCAGGCTTCTCTACCTCTGCATTATATACTCTCCTGTAGTGATTATAGTATGGGACAGTATGTAGCAGAGATTCAGGGACTCCTAGTCTCATAGAGAACTACATCACTAGAAGTTTGTCTCCCAGGCAGTGTGTACCAGGCCTTAAACTGCACCAGATAAATCTACTACTTCTTTAGACTACTATTGGTATATTTTTGGCACACAAGGTTGTATCTTAAGTCACGCAGCTTTCTTGACAAGCCACACCCCATTTCCTATATGCCACATATGACCTCTTGCCAGACATGGCACAGACAGTGATCCTGGTTAAGCTCAGCCGACTTGTTGTGAACTGCACATGAGAATCCCTGGTGCAGGAAAAACAACAGCAAGACGCATCGGCACAAACAGTATAGATCCACAATGAGAAAATGCACTTTGCCTCCTCCAGGAATTTTCATAAAAACAAGTTTTTTATTTTTCATTAAAAACAAAAAAGTTTCAGAAATTGTGTTTTTGACCACACTGCATTATGGTTTTTACTTATGACCATGAGTACAGACCATAACACAATATGGTCCAAAACACATAGATGGGGTAATAAATTCCCCCTAAGGCCCCACGCAGCGGGCCACAGCAAGAAAGCACTGCGGGAAAAACCGTGATGGCAGCACATCGCGTTTTTTCCCATATCGCTTTTCACAGAAACCTCTGTGGACTTTCTGCTTCAATTATACCTATAGGGAAACCGCCGTATTTCTGTAGGTATAATTGACATGCTGTGATTTCCAAAACCATAAAAGCATAAAAATTCATATGTAAATTCACCAAAGTAGTCATGGTGGGCAGGAAGCTGCTTCAGCAAAGTCACACTGTCCCCTTGCTAATGCGCTTCCCAGGCATGGTTGACATCTCCCTCACATTCCCCTCACTACCTGATGTCATGAGGGAGAGGTCACACCCAGGAGTTGTGATTAACAAGTGGACAGTGAGACTAGGCTGAAGCTGTTCCCCGCCCACCCTGACTACTTAGGGTAATTTACACTTCCTACAGGACCTCCCTAAGATTATGTACAATACTCCCATTGCTTGTAAATAACCACACCATTGTGCAAATAGTAAAAAAGCAGCATATTCTTTTCTTGCCACGACTGTCAGTTTACAGAACCTCAACCTCTGAAGATCCATGTTCTTCCAAATCTTACATTACCACTCACTAATGCTTTACTTTTTTTTTTCATGAACTTTTTTAAAGTTAGCCATCCCACAAGTATGAAGGAACAAGCAAAATGAAACAGCATAATAAACGTGAAGAAAAATCATGACGGGTACCACATCACAGAGATAACACATCAGAAATAGTGAATACAGAGTTCTGGAATGTGGAATCTATGCAGATGTGGAATCTATGATCACAGAACTTGTCAGAAGGGAGGATCAGTCAATAGAGCAATACTAAATGTAAATTGAAGGGGTGCAGCCATGCAGCATCTCAGTTGGAAGTAAAGATACAAAAAAGCCTGAAGGAATTTAGGCAACTCTTGCATATGCACACTACAGAGTCCACCTGTCATGAAATCTCTTCAAACAATGCATTCTCATTGTGACTGCCTTCTCCATATGGAAAGTAAATTGAATTTTAGCAATTAGTACATTGAGCAATATTGGAGTTGCTGATTTGCAGTGGGACATCAATAATCTAGCAGCTAAAAGAGCTTGGGAAAGTATAAAAATGGTCAGGTGTGGAAGAGAGGCTAAGCTCAAGAAACACAAAGCCAGTCCCAGAGAAGGGGTCTGGTGTCCTCCGGTAAATTATTCTATGTACTAAAACACAAGTGTCCAGATGGAAAGGATTATCGGGCAATCCCTCCATACATGTAGCTGTATGCCTGGTAACCACACCCTCTCTGGCATAGATCAGAGGTGGAATCAGACATCTTGACTCACTGAGCAGGGGTAAGATACCAGCGGTGTATAATGACCTGAGACATTTCTCAGTAAACTGAGCTTTTAGAGATTTTCTTAGTCGAGGACAGGGCCTTAAACCAGTGTATTAAACAAATGTTCACACTTAAGGCCTGTTCACATTTACATAGCTAGGAGTATAAGCTGTACTTTTAAAAGGAAAGCTCTTGAAAACTAAAATAAAAGTAGCATGCTCATATAGGGCCCCTATAGTTACCTACAACCTTCCTGCTTTCTCCCAGTTATATAAGTTAATAATGTCTACCAGAGTGGATATGAATCTAAGCGGAAAATGGTGGCACAATCATGGTGTGTGGAGGTCTGGAGAAAATACTTCCACACCCTTAGAGAGGTCCCAGGTACCTGTGTGACCGGGGAAGGAGGGAGAGGCAGAGTAAGCCGGGGGGAGTGGGGCTGCTTCGGATTACATGACCTGGGAGTCGTGACGTGGCTGGAACACCCGGGTCCATCATCAATTACACCTCCCCCAGACAATCCTTTTAACTCTACTGTGACAGATTTTCCTCACATTATGCTCTATAGAAGCTGTCTCCCTATAAAGATACCCCTTACGTTCTGAGCAAAGCCCACCTTTTCAAGTTTTTTTTTTTTTTTTTCACACATCTGACTTGCACTGTGAGTCCAATGTCATTGCATCAGCACTGTGCCACAGTTATGCTGTCCATGTTATGCTACATAGTGTGGTCAACTGATCAAGGGAGACTATAGACTGCCTCAGAAGCTCAGCGGTGTCAAGTGCTTATGCAAACAGTGCCAATTTTTTGGGATGCCATGGCACAAGGAATGAGAGAAGGAACCATGCCATGGACTAACACGGTGGTGAAGACCAAGATTTACACAGATGCTAAACTAACATCAAGAATGATAAGGCCAACTCGAACAAGGAATTGATGATGTCACCATGAAACTAAGACAGAGGAAGCCAACTATTGTGTTTTGTATAAGCTGGAGTGACTTGTGTATAGTACAGCGATTTTATTAGTCCTTGTCTAGGCTTGGTTTAGTAATATACACTGATGTGAAGCCATGGTGGCCGTGCACTAGTGCCAGTTTATCACAATACCTTGCAGAATGGGACAGGGAGAATCAGAGATGGCAGGAATCTTTAGCTAAGGGAGATGATACTACTAAATATGGAGCCTACAAATATAGGGCATCCCTTTTGAGATATACCTCTGATGAATCCCTAAACACACGCAGACAACACGCACGCACGCACACGCACACGCACACACACACACGTGTTTTTAATAATTGGGGGTGCCTCTGGAAACACTGGAGATTTCCTTTTTTGCATTGATATTCTCTCTTAAACCTAAGGGGAGCTGGAGATTAGAAATTTATAGGCAAACAGTCATAAAAATATGTACATTAGCAGCCTACGTATATGATCCGTCCACAGGCTTGATATGCCGAGTTTGCGAGCCTTATAGCTCTCTTTTTTTAACAGATGACAATAAAGTTTGTTAGATTTTATTTGTGTTCTTTACAGATATGTGTGTTGCCCACACTACAGATGACTTTAACATGAAGACAAGCATAAAATGCATGATATTTATTTATTTATTTATTTATTTTAACTCCTTTTGATGATTTTCTTCACTTGCATTTTTTTTTCTTTCAGATGACCACCCCACAAAAATACTTTTTCTGGCAAATTTGAAAGCTCAGCTCAAGGAGGTTTCACCGTACATTACAATAAGGCAAAACATACTGACATACAGTGTTGCACAACAAAGAAAAAAAAAAAAACAACAGTAGGTCAAAAACAAAAATATTTTTCCCGCCGGCTATAAGCTTAGTGATTACTGTGTTTAATTCCCCTGCTACAACTCATTGCAGGGAAAGAAGAGCATTACACATCTCCCATTGAAGTCCATATAATGTACAGATATGCTAGGCAAGAGATGCTCTTTGGAGCTGCGCTCCCCTCTGGCAAGATTGAGGTTTTGAGAAAACAGTATTCTCAAATAGGTTACAGGTCAACATTTTTGTATCCCAAAGGGGTGAAGATGTGAAATAGAATGGTTACTATCGAGTTACAGATTAAATTGAATGCTGTAAGAATAAAATACAGTAAGATCTTTTCAATATTTGCATGATTGTTTATTTGGTAAGCCAAGATAAGTTTTATGGGGTGTTTTTTTAGTCTATGGAAACGTAGTGAATTGTGATTGCACAACATTAAAGGGATCCTATAATTCAGAAAGGCCAATTTTAGTAAGACCACATCGTAATAGCCTTTATGAAGGCTATTCTTCTCCTACCTTTCTTGTTTCGCTCCTCGCTGCCGTTTAGAAGAAATGTTGATTTTTATGCTAATGCGTCTTCAGAATGCACAGGGGGCGTACCCTGTGCTCTCCTCAGACACATTTTTGAACTTACCGCGCCGCCTCTCTTCTTCTTTAGCAGACGCCTCTTCTTGAGGTCATCGTTCGGGAGACATGCGCCGACTGTGCATGTCCATTCAGCCATTTTCCTGTGGCCTATTACATACAGCGCATGCAGTACATTCGTGTAATAGGCGGAGGAGAGCACTGGGGGAATGCCCCCTGTGCAGTTTCAGCACTGGGGGGGGGGGGGGGAACGCCCCCTGTGCATTCTGAAGATGCATTAGCATAAAGATAAAAATCAACATTTCTTCTAAACGGCGGCGAGGAGCGAAACAAGAAAGGTAGGAGAAGAATAGTCTTTATAAAAGCTATTACAAAGTGGTCTTACTAGAATTGGCTTTTCTGAATGATACTTGTGGTCGTGTAGAAAGCCAGCAACATTAGATCTTGTCTGACCGCTATGTAGTAGTAACTTATGGAGCACAACACAACCATATTCATTATCATTAGGTACTATATAGTAGTGTGACATTGTGGATTGTCCGAAGTAAACATTGTTCTGTATCTTTTTGGGTATCTTGGAAATAAGTTTTTAACGCTGTCAAGCTAAGCAAAACTAATGTCCACCAATCATTTCTTTATAAAATTGCTACTTAATTGCAGGTATAAAAACTTTATGCCTAGATTTGTGCCCCGGTGAGGAAAGAAAAAGAACAATGAATGAACAAAGAATTGTGAAAAGCACTTTGTGAATATTTCCATGTCGCAAGGAAATTAAATGTATCTTCTTGTCCTCCAGATCACATTTTGCATAAATATAATGGGAATTTAAATATGCTTTCCTTTATGGCAATTGAACAGGTTTAACGTCGCCCTTAGGGTGAAGATAGAGTTGTTAAATAGTCACCGGGAAAAAAGTAAATGGATTGTTAAATTAAATACACCTATAGGTTGAAGTAAGGAACGTGAAGTTAAAATGATTTTGTGAGCAGCTCTCATTTATTTATTACGGGGAGGCTGCGCCAGACCTGAAAAGAAAAGACAACGTAATAGCTGAGCTTTTGTGTTGAATTCTCTGCTGCAATGATTTATTATATAACATGTTTTCTATGTTACGGAATTGAAAACACTTAGGTAATACAGGCACATATGGACATATGATTTACAGGCACAGCAGCGTATGCAATATTATTCAGAATGTCACAGATTTCGTGTCTATAGTAAGGGAGAATGAAGGCTGCCAAACAGACAGAACAAAGAGAAAACAAAAGTTGGAAATAATTCACCTGCATGCGATGTGGAATCCCAAGCTACAACCAAGGAGCTCAGAAGGATCCTTGTTTTTTTATTACATTTCATTCAGTTCTGCCATTTGTAATTGGATTCTGTATTTGTTCGTCCCTTGTTTATGCATGTACACATTCTCAGTATGTGCCTTTACACACATCCTATTTGTGGTTCCTGAACAAGAATGTGCCTTCTGTTTCTACACCACTTGTAGAGTTAAAGAATAAATTCACCTTTAAACTATAACACATGAAAATATGCCAATTTATAACACATTTTAAAGAGACTCAGTTAGCAGTATAAACCTAATCGCAGTACCTTGTATAGGTAACTCTACAGAATTTCCATGTAAATCACAAAACTTACATGCAAATGAGGGGGGACACTGTAGAATCACCTCTACAAGATTGTGTCGTTAGGTTTATAACCAATTTACCACTGACAGACTCCCTTTATGTATCGTAGTGGTAGGAGGGGGGAACTGGACTCCTCACACAGTGAATGCAGAAGGGCGGGACTGTTTTTCTTCACCACTTGTCTGTAAAATGCTTTCTCTGTACACTGGACTGAACATATTACACATCTCACAGCTTAACTTGCAAGAAAAGTCTACTTACAGTGGAGGAAAAAAAGTATTTAGTTGGCCATCAATTGTGCAAGTTCTCCCACTTAAAAAGATGAGGCCGGCCTGTAATTGACATCATAGGTAGACCTCAACTATGAGAGACAAAATGAGAAAACACATCTAGAAAATCACATTGTCTGATTTTTTAAGAATTTATTTGCAAATTCTGGTGGAAAATATTTGGCAGTCGCTGGGCAGCACGGACTTTCAACTCCCTCCAAAGGTTTTCTATGGGGTTGAGATCTGGAGACTGGCTAGGCCGTGGGGGGGGGGGGGCATGTCAAATGTTCACCTTGGGGCCCAGCCATTCCTAGTTATGCCACTGCCCCCCACGTGTAGGTGTGTCTTAGGGTATATAAATAACACCAATAGACCTATTACACATCCTTGTGTACTAAGAAGTATATTGTAAGTAGTGTATACATTTAACGCCTTAATGTCCCACATTTATATTGTAACCCATGATTTTTAAACCCTACATCCCAAATACATATATTTTAACCATTTTGCATCCATTATATAGGTTAAAGGGGTTTTCAACATTAACAAAATCATATATGAACTTGTAAGTGATTAAAAGTGGTCTTGATAGGTTGATATGACCAGAACTTTTTTTGGTCTGGAACTTGTCAGAAACCCAGCAATTATTTCCTTATTGTGGCTGGGTTATCTGCTCATGCCTATATTGCCCTTGCCTCATAACCTGTCCTCAATAAGGAAATCATAACTAGGTTTCTAACAAGTCCCAGACTATACAAAGTTCCTGCATTCATGATCAAATCCACTGGCAGCCAATCAAGAAAAAAAAAAGACTGTCATCTCTAAGGGGTCATTCACACTACCGCTGATGACAGTCAGTAGTGTTCATTGTCCGCTACAAGATTTTAGCAACGGACACTAGCAGAACCGTCACAAATCCGTTAAAATTTCCATTCACTTCAGGTGTTGTCAATGAATATTGGTGTTCGTTTTACACCAAATCCGTCACATGTCTAGTATTTTTCGGACAAAAAAATCCAACATGCAATGCTTTTGAGTTTGTGAAAAAACTCTGTTTCATGACGGACGTTAAGCGGCCGCTATTTTTTTTTTTAACATTAAAGTCTATGGGTAACAGACCGTATAAATACGGACACTAACTGATGCTAAGGTGTTTTTTGTTTTTTTTAACTGATCCATTAAATGGATCAGTTAAAAAAAACAAACAAATGTACATCTTATAGTGTCCGTTAAAAAAAACAAAAAAACTGACACCTATCATAACAGACATTAATGGATACTAACTGATGTTAATGTGTCCGTTTTTTTAACTGATCCATTTAATGGACACATTAGCATGTTTTAACGGACAGTAATAATGGACGCCCATCTGTTACTCTTAGACTTTAATGTTATAAAATAGCCGACACTTGACGTCCGTCATGAAACCGTTATTTTTCACAGACACAAAAGTCTTGCATGTAGAATTTTTTGTCTGCGAAAAATAATGGACATGTGACGGATTTGGTGTAAACAGACACCAGATAAAATCCCATTGAAATCAATGGAATTTTTAACGGATTTGTGATGGTTCTGCTAGCGTCTGTTGCTAAAATCTTGTAACGAACAATAGCAACGGACACTACTGATGGTCAGCAGCAGTAGTGTGAACGACCCCTTACAAGTCTTTACACAACTCTGTGGACAGAAAAATAAAATGTAATGGGTCTTTAAATGCAGCAAAGTTATAACAGCGGGGAACAGTATCAGACCAAGCTTCCGAAGGATGTGCTACAGTCTGACTGAGAGGCAGGGCCGACGGAAGAAAAATACTAGTTGTGCTGACTCTACACCTAGATGTATCCACAGTATGTAAAAATAAAACTAGGTAGTTTCTTAAAAGGGCTATCTAGTTCATAGTATTTATACAAAAAAAATGGAATGCAAAAGCATACAAAAAGGGAATCTCTACTCCCACAAAATGCACAGCAGTACTCCATCGCCGCCATTAGAGTTGCATGTAGAAGTGAAAAGAAAACCAATCAGCCAGCATCTTGCAAAAAAATAATGGAAATCCTTTACTAGAGGCCACTGACACCACGGTCTTTATCAAGTGACTTCACTCAATATTAGATCAACGAGGGTCCAACATCTTGGATTATTGCAGTAGATATCGGTACTTTAAACATGGTGCCTGCTAAGGAGATGTATTGCGCAGCGAAGATCCGGTGACAATAGCAGCATTCAGATTCTGCTATGATATCAGGTATTAACCCTTTAGATGCCTCACGCAAACATGGTATCTATTTACCAGCAACCAGATGCGCACCATCAGGTTTTAAGATCGCTGTCCCCCAGAATAACATTTAGGGCAGCTATCTGTTCCTATGACAGCCAGAAGCCTATTGAAGACTCCCAGGCTTAACATTAGTATAGTTCTATTATAGACTGCCATAGGCAAACTTTACTCAAATGAATCCCACAATATACTGCAATGCCTAAGCAGAATATGGGAAACATGTCATTTTGGGTGCACAGTGAATGACTTAAAAACAAATCCCACCTCATTCTGAATTTTTAGCAGCTTCCCCGTACTTAGAACAGAATATTAAATGGCAGCAGTATGAAGTAGAACCTATCTAGAAAAAAAAAAAAAGCCCTCGTGCAGCTCTGTGAAAAATAAAGTTATGGCTTTTGGAAGGGGGGGGGGGGGTAAAAAGCGAAAATCGAAAAATGGGGGTGGGGGTCTGATTAGAGATGAGCGAATCGAAACTGACGAAGTGGAATTCGATCCGAATTTGAGGAAATATTCGATTCGCATCGAATCCGGATTTCCTCACACTTCGTAGTAACGAATCGCATTTTTTCCTAAAATGGCTGCTGCACATGTTAGGACATGTGGCAAGGAACTCTGGGAACACGGGACCACCCACAATGCCACGCGTGCAGCCAATCAGCAGCCAGCCCTGTGATGTCACAGCCCTTTAACCCCTTCGCGACCTCCCATGGCATTGGGAGTGGGTGTTAGCTGTAACTGACAGCTAACACCCTGCTCCATAACCCCCGGTCGGAGGACAGCTCCGATCAGGGGTTATAACCCCTTGGATGACACGGTCAAACATGACCGTGGCATCAAAGGGGTTCCACTATGCTACATGTCCCCCTTGGCACCCTCCGTGGCGAGATCGGGGGGGTGCAGATATGCATCTTCTGCAGCCCGGGGTCTGGCCAGTGGCCAGTAGCCCCCAGTATCTGGTTGATCCTGCCCAGAAGTGAGGAAGTCAGCCTATGCGTCTGCATAGGCTGACTTCCTCTATAGACTGCAATACATGTGTATTGCAGTCCATAGTGGTGAACCAGCGATCAATGCATCGCTGGTTCAGGTCCCCTAGTGGGACATCACTAAAAACCACAGCAGACTCCCTATGCATGTTACTGCAAGGCACAGTGTTCCACACCACTATACAGGCTCTCGGCAGCCAGGAAATAGCTGTTTTTTAACTCAATTCGCCGCAAATTAATTCAGATCGAATCGGAAAATTCATCGAAGCTGCTGAATAGAATTTTTGAAAAATTCGCTCATCTCTAGGTCTGATATTTGCAATAGGGCTGTAGCTCTATGCCCAATATTTGAATGAGCACACAGATGCTTCCTGCCCTGTCCTGTGTGGTAGGATGCTGGTGCACACCCAGACCAGCTGATTGGTGTGGGACCCTCACCACACAAGGGCTGTAAAACCCCTTTAATAATAATATGTCAGTCGTTAAGGGGTTACATATATTTTCAATATAAAAACATGAATATATCAGTTCAGCACAAAAGAAGTGATTTTGCATCAAGTCAGAAAGCAGCTGTCTGTCATGCTCAGGAGAAATATATTGTAATTTAGGAAATTGGAGGCTTTTGAGAAGTGCAGATTACAGCCAGTATCAGAGATGTTTCAGCGAACAGTGACTAGCTTTGTTCAAGTCCCAACAGACCTCGCTGTGTATCCAAACTGGAGAATCTGAGTTCTGATAAATGGGTATTCAGTGTGTGCAGAGCCTGTCACAGATAACAAGCAGAATGACAACACAGAGCTAAGTCCACATTGAATCAGCTGCCAGAATCATCTGAGTAGTGTTTCACATCATTTGTTTCCTAAAACATCAATAAATGGTGTCACCCAGGATCTAAAACGTAAAAAGAAAGGTAGCCTTGACAGTGCTGACTTGCAGAATGCTATGGTTCAAAGGGGGGTTTGGAAAAATGGAATTTTATAGGCATTGGAAAAATTACAGTAAATAACCTTAGACTGTGAAATGCTATTTATGGAGATTTCTGAATTTTCACTCATTAACAACCGCTGGTGTGTTTTTACTGCAAACATTTGGGGGGTTTATTCTGGAGCCCCTCCAAAATAAAGTCTACGCTGTGGACTGTGCATCAGCAGGTTGGACGGCCATCTGTCCATAACAAACAAAATCCCAGTAAAGAAACAAGAACAGTTTTATGTTTTTTTGTTTGTTTTTTTTTTTCTTAAACCATTGCTGCCTTTTGGATTAGTAGACAAACAGATGATCAATGAGCGCTTATTATACACAGGAGAGCTAAATTTAAAGGGCTAGTTTGTAAGATTCATTTTTGGTTTTGGACCGCTTAGAATTATTTAAGTAATGCCCACCTCACCAATCCCCAAGGCTCCCGTTCAGACTAGTGATAAGCTAAGCGCCATTTCCTGCATGACCCCGAAGTAGAGAGCGGCACAGGGAAATGACAGGACAGGAGTGGTGAGGAATTGGTAAAGTAAAGCTTATTTTTGAGTTTTTTTAAAACAATTTTTAAACCGGCACATAACCTTTTGACAAGGAAATATGTAAGCTAAAGCTCTGTTCACATTTTCACCAAGCTTGATGTTTGTATCTGATACTGAAGCCTTCCATTTGTAGCCCTGAAACCATAGACTGCTCACTAACTTTGTGTTCACATCTGTGCCGTAGTGTCGATTGTGATGGCCCATCGGAGGACCAGAACAGCGGACACATGGACCGATAAAACAGCAGACACCAACGTTGTCCAACGGACCCCACTGACTATAATGGGATACGTCAGGTGTTCTTTCTTTTAAACGGAAAACGCTGGATGAAAAAGTCAAACTTGTACCACTTTTTCATCTGGCAATTTTCAGCTGTGACGGTCTCCAAATGGAGATTCTGACACAGATGTGAACCGTAGTCTCATTTATTTATGATGATGTACTTTATTTTAAAATGTTGCTGCGTTAAGTTCTAAAGTTCCTGCCACTAGGTGTCTCCCTTACAGCAAAATTGCTGTTTACTTTGTGTTACTAGGGAACCTAGTCCTTAGTTACCACTGTGAAACAAGACAGATTTACAGTGAATGGAAGGATAGGGGCTGTTCCCTCCACAGTGTGAATGTAGAGGGGAGGGGAGGGTTTTCCTCACAGTCTCCACCAACATCTGAAATCGCTTTCCCTGCCCGCACACCGTACTTACTGCATCACACAGCTTACAAATGTAAGAAAAGTCTACTTATATTCTTGTATCTAATTCTGGCTGCTTGTGTGATTACAGATGGGATATTAGTCACAGACAGAAAGCAGCTTTCATGACTGCGCTCATAGATTTGCCTTTTTCTGTGTCAGTGATCTGTTTAGGTTGCATGTCCTGTATTTGCAGTACACTGTCCCTGGATCTCCTATATTATGCTCACTTGGACTTTTCTCAACTATTTGTTTGTTATTTTACAGTTACCCCTAGCAGAATTACATGTAAAAACAGTAGTAATAGTAATGGATAAGGGAGGGGGCAGATTGCTACTTATTGTAAATGCCCCAAACTTGAGAGAGACGTAAAATGTGCTGCAGTCATAATGGGACTAGTAGCAGATAAAAAACTGATATTACACCATGTATGAAAGCTTATTCAGCAGTAGAACACATTGCCCAGATATTGAAATTTTTCATAGAAAAAAAAAACCTTTAGGTTAAAGCCCCACATAGAGGGCCACAGCAAAAAAGCGCTACAGGAAAAATCGAGGCAGAAACACATTGCGTTTTTTTCCTGCAGCGCTTTTCACAGAAAGTCTGCAGAGGTTTCTTCAGCAGACTTTTGCTTCAATTATACCTATAGGGAAACCGCCGGCATTTCCAGTTTTGGAAACTGCAGCATTTCCACTGTGCATATTTTTCTGCAATGTGTGGATGGGATTTGTCGTGGCCAAACCGTGGCGTTTATGCCACGTGGGGCCCCGGCCTCAAAGTTACTGGTGGAAAAAAAAAAAAAAAATTTATATATATCACAAGAGACACTTTTCATCAGGAGCTTGTTTTTGCTTCAGAAAAGAATATAGTAGCATGCTGTGCTTTTCTTTCAGGCAAAATTACAGAAAAATTTGAAAAATAAAAAAAGAAGTTGCCATATTTATACCGACTCCCACAACATTTTTACATTTCCATATGGAACTGAGTGATGTGTATTTTTGAAATTTGAAAAACCCTTCCACATAGTATCCCCACATCAAAGGTACAATTCAGCCCCTTTATAAAATCAAATTCTCTCTAACATGCTGTTCAAAATGCTGCCACAAGATGTCAGTAGAGGACAATAAATCAAGCAAGATTTTTTTTTTACCTGGTAAAGTGTCATCCAAAATACAGTGAAAACAAAAAAAAAAAAAGATATTTTTATTGATGCTGCCATTACTACTACACTGTATACAGTCATATGAAAGTTTGGGCACCCCTATTAATCTTAATCATTTTTAGTTCTAAATATTTGGGTGTTTGCAACAGCCATTTCAATTTGATATATCTAATAACTGATGGACACAGTAATATTTCAGGATTGAAATGAGGTTTACTGTACTAACAGAAAATGTGCAATATGCATTAAACCAAAATTTGACAGGTGCAAAAATTTGGGTACCCTTATCATTTTATTGATTTGAATACTCCTAACTACTTTTTACTGACTTACTGAAGCACAAAATTGGTTTTGTATCCTCACTGAGCTTTGAACTTCATAGCCAGGTGTATCCAATCATGAGAAAAGGTATTTAAGGTGGCCAATTGCAAGTTGTTCTCCTATTTGAATCTCCTCTGAAGAGTGGCATCATGGGCTCCTCAAAACAACTCTCAAATGATCTGAAAACAAAGATTGTTCAACATAGTTGTTCAGGGGAAGGATACAAAAAGTTGTCTCAGAGATTTAACCTGTCAGTTTCCACTGTGAGGAACATAGTAAGGAAATGGAAGACCACAGGGACAGTTCTTGTTAAGCCCAGAAGTGGCAGGCCAAGAAAAATATCAGAAAGGCAGAGAAGAAGAATGGTGAGAACAGTCAAGGACAATCCACAGACCACCTCCAAAGAGCTGCAGCATCATCTTGCTGCAGATGGTGTCACTGTGCATCGGTCAACAATACAGCACACTTTGCACAAGGAGAAGCTGTATGGGAGAGTGATGCGAAAGAAGCCGTTTCTGAAAGCACGCCACAAACAGAGTTGCCTGAGGTATGCAAAAGCACATTTGGACAAGCCAGCTTCATTTTGGAAGAAGGTCCTGTGGACTGATGAAACAAAGATTGAGTTGTTTGGTCATACAAAAAGGCGTTATGCATGGCGTCAAAAAAACACAGCATTCCAAGAAAAAAACTTGCTACCCACTGTAAAATTTGGTGGAGGTTCCATCATGCTTTGGGGCTGTGTGGCCAATGCCGGCACCGGGAATCTTGTTAAAGTTGAGGGTCGCATGGATTCAACTCAGTATCAGCAGATTCTTGAGAATAATGTACAAGAATCAGTGACGAATTTAAAGTTACGCCGGGGATGGATATTTCAGCAAGACAATGATCCAAAACACAGCTCCAAATCTACTCAGGCATTCATGCAGAGGAACAATTACAATGTTCTGGAATGGCCATCCCAGTCCCCAGACCTGAATATCATTGAACATCTGTGGGATAATTTGAAGCGGGCTGTCCATGCTCGGCGACCATCAAACTTAACTGAACTGGAATTGTTTTGTAAAGAGGAATGGTCAAAAATACCTTCCTCCAGGATCCAGGAACTGATTAAAAGCTACAGGAAGCGACTAGAGGCTGTTATTTTTGCAAAAGGAGGATCTACTAAATATTAATGTCACTTTTCTGTTGAGGTGCCCATACTTTTGCACCGGTCAAATTTTGGTTTAATGCATATTGCACATTTTCTGTTAGTACAATAAACCTCATTTCAATCCTGAAATATTACTGTGTCCATCAGTTATTAGATATATCAAATTGAAATGGCTGTTGCAAACACCCAAATATTTAGAACTAAAAATGATTAAGATTAATAGGGGTGCCCAAACTTTTTCATATGACTGTATATAGGTTTTAAGGCTACCATTTGCATAGCAACTAGTCAGGAACCCCCAATCATGTAGGTGTATATGGGTCAAAGAAAGAAAGACCCTTAGTTGTAATAGTTCCTGCTGGCCACAGCATTGTAATGGTTACACATTTGCTACTTTAGGATAGTTACAGTTTACTCCCATGTGAGATGGCATAGACACTGCTCTTGGGTCAGTATCATCAATGTGTCATACATTTACAATACAGAATATGAAGGGGGTTAAATATACAGTACAGACCAAAAGTTTGGACACACCTTCTCATTCCAAGAGTTTCCTGTATTTTCATGACTATAAAAATTGTAGATTCACACTGAAGGCATCAAAACTATGAATTAACACATGTGGAATTATATACTTAACAAAAAAGTGTGAAACAACTGAAAATATGTCTTATATTCTAGGTTCTTCAAAGTAGCCACCTTTTGCTTTGATTACTGATTTGCACACTCTTGGCATTCTCTTGATGAGCTTCAGGAGGTAGTCACCTGAAATGGTTTTCACTTCACAGGTGTGCCCTGTCAGGTTTAATAAGTGGGATTTCTTGCCTTATAAATGGGGTTGGGACCATCAGTTGTGTTGTTCAGAAGTCAGGTGGATACACAGCTGATAGTCCTACTGAATGGAGTGTTAGAATTTGTATTATGGCAAGAAAAAAGCAGCTAAGTAAAGAAAAACGAGTGGCCATCTGATGGACCAAATTATACGCTATTGTTGTGGTCCATTAGTCCATTCTTGTAGTCCTCTGACGGACCAGAAATACAGACATCCCGATAAGTGGTCTACAACCACTACCGGACCGCTCATTGACTAGAATACGTTCTTGCAGTGTTAAACAGGTTCAGGAAATTGTACAACTGCTGTTACTACAGCTGGAGCTCCCATAGGGACAGTTTATTACTAATATGTTTAACATAAAACTTGATTAAAATAAATAAATAAATAAATAATAGTACATTTTCAGGTGACGCATTCCCTCTAAGTGAATGGTTCTAAGCTACAATACTATTGCACGATTTCTGGAAGAAAACAATATTTCTAATTATGCAAAACCACTTAAAGAGGACCTTTCATGTCATCATGCACATGCAGTTTTATATACCGCTAGAAAGCCTACGGAGATGCTGGCGGTTTCCCTATAGGTATAATTGAAGCACAAAATACGCAGATGAAAACTCTGCGGGAAAAAAAAACGCAATGCGTTTCTGCCACGGTTTTTCCTGCAGCACTTTTTTGCTGCTGCCCGCTACTTGGGGCCTTAAAGACTATCTAACCTTTAATTGTTGCAAAAAAAAAAAAAAAAAAATTAAACTAAACAACAGTACATTGTGTGTACATAACGAATAACACTATTTTTGGTTACTACATAACTTATATGCTTGCTAAGAGGACAGAGCCTCTTACTAATTCTTGAAAGTCATGTGTCTGGCAGGGAATGAATTAAGACTGGCGTAAGGATCGCATAATATGTCTGGATTTTTCACCCCATATTTTGGCTGCAAATTCTCTCCTGACTATAGATGACTCCCTCTGGGCTTGCAGAAATCAATATTACATACTGCAGAAATATCACCATTTAGTCACTGAAATTTCCACAATAATTTTATCATGTGTGAACGTATATTTACTCTTGTAAAGCTGGATAATTAACCTTGGAAAGACTTATGTAATGGTTCACATCTGTGTGGTTCAATCTGTTCTTCTGTAAGAACAAGGGAAATTAAAGGGGTAGTGTGATTGGAAGCAGGGCTCCGACCCCTGGGTTGCTCTGCCTCCTTTCTCATATGGGCCGGGCTGACTATAGGAAAGCCATTTACCTGTGACATCAGGGGAAGGGGAGGAGCAAGTCGGGAGTCAAAACACTTCTTCCAATCACTTGACCCGGGAATCGAGATGAGGCCAGAACCCCCTGCTTCCATCATCAAGACTCTTTCGGATCAGGAAGCGAAATTCCTAGGACAACCCCTAAAATAAACACTACAGACAGATCCTTCTTATGACAGATAACAGGGGATGCTGATTACAGAGAAAACAGTGTAGCAAGAGAGTTGTGCTTGCAAGACTTTTTTGTGCATAGTCTTTGATAGACTCTGTACTGGAGGCTCTGAAGGAAGCAGAATGCAGATGTTAACATACCCTTAAAGAGGTTCTCCGGGAATTTCAGAAGTCAGGGAAAAGGCCGAGAAGGTGAAACAAAAAAAACTGTCTGGTCCAGCACGTGCCGTGCCTTTGCCGACAGAAGTCTTGCGCTGCACGTGACTGTTGTGGCGAATCTGGAAAGGAACCGGTGACATATGCGAGAGTCATCTCCTGTTCCTTTCCTGAGGCCGTTGATTGGCCTTCATGGTCACGTGCCATGCAGGACATCTGCTGGAAAAGGCAAGGTGATCGCTTGACCGGACAGCAGCAGCAGACTCCGGACCAACAGGGACAGGAGAGTATCATTTGTTTTTATGTTTCACCTTCCCCAGCCTCCTACCTGACTTCTGAAATTCCTGGACAACCCCTTTAAGTCATGCTTTTGATCACCCACATATATTCTAACACAAGGCCCAGCCTTGACCCCTACTCTAACAGATAGATAGAATTTTTAATAACTTGACAGAGGTCAACTCAAGGCCTTGTATTTAGAGATGGTTTTTGGTGAAAATAGTCTATAAATAAGCAGAAAGCATCCATCTATACTGCAGCAGTCTGAAGCGGAAGGAATCCTTTATCTATAAAGTTTCTGACATTTACAGATTCTACATACAGTGACAAAACATTCCCGTATACCACAGAAGGTCAGGAAGAATAGTAAAAATGCCAAAACAACCGAGCTATATTAATTGAAGGGCTTTTGCAGGTTTTCAAAAGGTAAAATAAGAAAAATGAGAAAAACTAAACCGTATATTAGGGCTGGCTACATACCCATGGGATGTGTAATTATGGGGTTATTCTACTTCTAGGAGACCCCCTTCCATACAGACGGCATCTTTGAAAAAATTACATTTTTTTTCAACCAAATCCATACAGAAAAAGCTATTTATGCCCCTATAAGAAATTGCAGGTATATGGAGGCACTGTAATGGCCCCCATACTTGTATGCGTACCGTAATGGCCCACACACTTATATGGGCACTGTGTTATGGCTCTCGGAGATGGTACAGAACTATTATACAGATACGTGCATAAGTCTTCAAATACATCTAGGAAACAATCTGTTAACGACTGTGATCGGTATAGGGGCTTATTCACATTTAGTTGGTTTTTGTCTGCATGCCATTAGTGCTTTCCATGTACAGCATATGGACCTTAGAAGGGGGAGGGGGGGCAAGCATGCCCTATTTTCAGACCAAATACACCCATGAAAGTCATTGGGGGAAATGTATCAAGGTGGCTTAAAAAGTCACGAACCTCGGTAATATGAAGACTGCCATTGAATACACCAGTCTTCATAAATATCCCCAGTTATACCTTTTTTCTTTAAAACAGACTGACATTGCCATGAGTGAAAAAACAAAAAAAAAAAAAGAAAGTGTGAACAAGGCATAAGGACATGGTCCCATGGCAATTTTTCAGACTTATTGTTGAAAATACATTTGTGAGTCCTCATTTCACGTACATATAACATCAGCGTTTTTCAGACGCTGTACATGGCCATTCATTTCAATGTGTTTATTCAGACATTAAAGGTTTTCTGCAGACTGCAGGTCCACCAAAAAATAATAGAAGCACGTCCTTTTATTTTTTCAGAGATGCATCACACCAATGAATGTCTATGGGTCCATGAAAAAAAACAAAAAAAAAACACAATCTGTGGGTCATCCATTTTTCACGGACCCTGAGAAACAAAAAAAAAAAAAAAAAATTTGATCCGCTTTTTACATCAACCACGGACAGCACAACACCCCAGATGAGCAGGGTGGGGTGCTGTCTTTGAAAAGCAAGGACCTCACCTCCGCCGCAGAATCCGCTTACAACCAGAAGAGAGAAAAGTCCTGCAAGGTTTTATACTGAAACCGGTGGACAGGGTATCCGTCTTACAGACGGGAGCACTAGTGTGAACCTAGTGTCACTTATACACTAACAACCATGAAGATGTGTTCACAGGTTACTTTTTTTTTTTTTTTTTTTTACTGAATTACCCAAAATTCACATGGTCCGTGTATTGGCTGGATTTACCAGCCCAAACACCATACCAGGAGAGGGACTGCTAGCATTATAGAACAATACAGAAGACCCGGTAGCTAAGGTGGCGCCAAATTTAAATACCCGAATTCTGTTGTAATAGTACAAAAGGGCAGGGCTCCCCTGCCTCCCAGTGACATACTGTTCTGTACTATAATGACTATGGGACAGTATGTCACTCCTAGCATCATGATGTTCAGACCGGTAAATCCAACCTACACACAGACCAAGTTTCACAGATGAAACGCTTTCATGTGAATACAACGTAACTGTATGCAGTTTTAGGCTGAGGCCCCACATTGCGGAAATGCAGCTTTTATTGTTACAGATTTTGCTGTTTTTTTGAGCCAAAGCCTGGAGTGGATTCAGCAGATGGTAGACGTATAAGCACTTCCTAGATATCTCCCATTCCTTTGTAGCCATTCTTGGCTTTGGCTTAAAAAAAACCGCAGCAAAATCTGCAACAAAAAAAGCTGCATTTCCGCAACGTGGGGCCTCAGCCTCAATTGCAGCAATGAGCAGCACGTTTCGACTATATATCCTACCTAAATGTACCATCAAAAAACAGAAACCTTCTGGTGATCTGGCTGTTAGCATACAGGTGACATGCATAGTAACACGGCTTTAGGTTAAGGCCCCAAGCAGTGAATTGCTAGTGGAAAAGACCAGGCAGAAACGCATTACTATTTGACATACATTAATGCTAGAGTTTCCATTCGGGGGGTCCGCTTGGAGACCCCCTGAACAGAAATCTAATCCGCTTAAAAAGGCGGCTACCCACGGAAACACTATAATGGGGTCCGCCTGGTTTCCACCCGAAAAGGGCGAAAAATGCGGAGAGAAAAGCACTGCTTGCAGAGCTTTCCTCTCCGCATTTTTCAAGCGGAATGGGGAACGGAATTCCCCAATGGAGTTCAGGTGCAGGTGTGAACCCAGCTTTACACGGCTAAGAATAAGGACTACTACAAAATGTGCCTGAATTTCAGAGGTTGATTTATAGCAAAACCAAATCTGTATTTTGTAACCAGTAAAATATGCCATACTGTACTCTTCCGATATGCTCCCAAGTAGCGAGAATTTGCTACATTTGTGTCTGTTTTGCCAAAAATATATTTTCATAAAATGTCAACAAACAAAAAAAACACTAAGTAATAAACTACATAAATAAAAACACACAAATCCCCTGTGAAGAAACAACGAATCCATATTACTGCTGCTGTCAGAACTGACGTGACATCCACTCGGTCTACAGTGGTCTCTGGGTACATACAGTGTATGAGTAGTGTGAACAGAGCTTTACAGACCCACATACACTCAGAGCCTCGGAAACTCTGGCATGCCACAGTAGCAAAAGACAACCAATTCCTCTTTGGGTGCCAGATGACACCACAGACCTTACATACAGCTTTGTGAACGAGTCCTTAGTGAGCTTTCACACATGCAGTTTTTGAAGTCAAAAGTCAGGTGTGAATCATAATGGAGAGAAAATGCAAGGCTAAGGCTACATGGCGACACATGTCACGCAACTTAAGATTTGGCTGAAAAAAAAACACTATCATATTGCAGATATGACACATGCAACTTCCATTGCAGTCTATGGCAAAAAAAGCTGCATGCGACTTGTGGCCAAAATCTGACACATTTGGATTTTCTGAAACGGTTGCGTCACAGTCACATGATGTTGCATGTCACAATATGACAATAGAGATACATTGAAATTTTTGCTGTGCGACTTCTGTGTAACTTTTTGCCATACAACATAGGTCACCATATAGCCCTGACCTATAACCGCAGATACGACTTACATCCCTCTTTATTGAATCCAGTCCTTGTTTCGGCTCTAAAAATTGCACCAAAATACCTTATCGGAACTGGATCAAAACCTGCATGTGTGAATATACCCATACACATGCAGCAGTCATTTTGGGCAGAAAGCTGCACCATTAATATACACCACAAAACACAGAAACATGTACCCAGAGGTGGATAGAGATAAAAACACAGGTGGAAAGCTGTAACAAGAAAGCCATGACAAGATACCCGGGCACTGCAGGGGCCACACCAGGCCCCAGCATGCCTCATGGGGCCCCAACCAGGAGCAGGGTCACCTCATGTTACTCCAGTCTCACTTCAGGCTCCATATTACCTCATATCACCCTGGTTATTACGTCATATCACTGACAGAAACCTTTCTAGGACTTTGTTTTCCAGCATTTTCCATTGTAATAGTTCAACCCTGTCACTACACAACACCTCAGGGACAGGCTATTAGCAATGCCGCCTGCACACCTCTCCCAAATCCTGCCTGCACACCTTACACAACATGTCGGCCAAAAATACTTTCACATAGGCTTATTTGTGCACAAGTTTTACAGAAAAGGACAATTCCTCTATCCCTGCCCCGTATAACCATGCAGCAATGAACAGTTTGTATAGAATCCAGTCAGTGCCTTACCTTCCCTCCTCACCGCTCTGCCCGCACCTGTGTCGGCTCACACTCGTGTTGTTAGAGCTCCCCCTGCAGGAAAAAGTGTCATTAACATTTCAGCTGCTGTGAATCGACAGCGAAAGAACAGGCAGTACCGCAGTACAAGTGCGCCCCCTACTGCTGAGATAACAATGCTTGTATAATCCATCCATTCAACCTGTAACCTGCATTCTGGCAGTTATAGTTCCACAGCATCTGTGGAGTGGGCTGTTCTTGCAGTATTCTTTAGCTATAGGCACCGGTGTTTGACACATATACAGGATCAGTGTACAGCAATTTGTAGTACTGTATGTCTATGTCTCTCTTTAAGGCTAAGGCCAAATTCGCCACAGAATCACAGATGGTTAACCCGCTGCAATGTACATAATAGATGACTATGGATCCATTAACATAATGTTTCTTACATCCGTTTTTGCTAAATTCACATTAGTATCAGCTATTCATTGTTCTAGTCTGTTGGAGGACGAGAACGACAGATAGGGGACTGCTAAAATAGACTATAATGGGGTCCGTCGGGTGTCCATTGTTTTAAAATTCAAACCGAAGGACGAAAAAGCCATACATGCAGGACTATTCTGTCCCCTGATTTCAGGCGGCCTTCAAGACAGAATTTTCAACAGAGACTTCGACACAAATGTGAATATAGCCTTAGCACGTCTGTTAAACAACACAAAAAACGGATGCAAAAAGATGACCATACATTTACATAGAGATCAATGTAAAAAATTGGATCTGTTTATGTCTGTTTTCTCCTGATGGACACAAAAGTATGGTATGTTACATTTTTATATATATAAATGTAAAGGGATGGACATGTGTGACATTGTGCGGCTGGGTCTCCTTGCAGTGTTCAGTCCTGGAAATACAGCTGACATACAAGAAGAAACATTTGTAATGCGCTTTTCTCACAATAGACTTAAAGTGCAGTCCGGTGGTTAAAGGGATTGTCCAGGATAAAATAAAAATTAAACCCTAAACTAAACCCCTCCTCCCCCACCTAACTTCTAACACGGTATTATGCCCCGCACACGGTATTAAAAACTGTTTCATAATTTTGTGTATGTTTATTGTGCGACGATAGCAATGTGTGACGCTAGCAGCATGTAAACTGAATTATTTATTTTTTTGGGGGGAGGCGCTTTCTATGGTCCGCCTCAGGCAGCAAAAAGGCTAGGTTCACCACTGCCGATACTCCCACTCCCCTCCGAGCCCATCATACTTACCTGTCTTCAGTCTTCTGGGCACAAAGTGTCACTGCCTTCATTTCTGCCAGCGCCTGTGCCGGCAGAAGTGAAGAGCTGAAAGATCCTGCCTACCGCGCATGCGCACGAAGACCACAAAAGAAGATGCCAGCGGGACAGAAGAAACTGATCTCCAGGACACAGAACACAGGTAAGTATGATGTGGTGGAGATGGGGGCTGAGTTAGGTAGGTAGGTAGGGCTAGTAGTCCACAGGCTAGCTAGGGAAACAGGGAGGGAGTCTCAGAGAGGGTGGGGTAGGGAGTGAGAGGGGGATCTGAGGCTAAGACAGCAGGAAGCTACCCATGTAAACAAATGCAGAAGATGCCTGAGATCCCAGAGAAACCCAGAAATCATTCAAAACGCTGCTAAAGGTATTTTGGTGCACTTATTAACTCATTAATAGCACTAAAATACCTTTTTTTAAAAAAGGGGTTTTTTTGCCCGGAAAACCCCTTCAACTAAGTCTAGGTTCACATCTGCGTTGGAGTCTAAAATCAGCGGAGAGAAAAGTCCTACACAGGACCATTACAGTTTATGGGGTCTGTGGGTAACTGCTTTTTTATCAGAGAGACTCTCTGTCTTTGGGGTCCCTATGCGGACCTGATCAACAGAGAGACGAATGCTAGTGTGAATCTAGCGTAAACAGTATTTTGCAGTATTTTATATATAGTGATGGTATTATTTGCCCTCAAATGCCAAACTGAAGAGATGGGTTTTGAGTCTTGATTTAAAATTGTCCAGGGATGAGATCTCTCTGGTCGGTCCAGATAATGCATTCCAGAGAGAGGGGGATGCATGGCAGAAGGATCTGGCTCCAAATTGTTTAAGTTTATTTGTGCCTGCTGATCTGAGAGGTCGGCAAGGATTATGGAGCTGCAAAAGTTATTTTAAGTAGTCAGGGCCTAAGTTGTTAATGGATTTGAAGGTCATGAAGCAAACTTTAAAAGTTATTCTCCATTTTATAGGCAGCCAGTGCAGTGAGCGGAGGTTACGAATCTTACCCCTACTCCACAACTCTGTTTACAATGTAATATAAGTTTATTATATTTTATATATATATATATATATATATATATATATATATAAATATTCTAGGTTTAGCAGCATGTTTAGTCATTTTTAAAGTGAACCCACGTTGTAATTCTTAACTATGCCATTAGATGGCAGAATGCATAACATTTATAGCTATGTTTTAGGAATTAAAAGCTATTTATAAATCCAAAGAGATCAGTAGAAAAATAACCCAAAACTGAGCATAAGCAGTAAAATACTTGGCACCATGTTCTCTGACTCCAGGGATTTGTCTTTTCCAAAACAACACTCTTGTCTAAACTGAAAAAGTAAATGTGTCTCATTATCTCAATGCTTGGCTTATGTTCTTTTTATTTTATATTTAGCTGACTTAAACCATTTTAACATATTTCATGACCTGTATAAATAGTGATCTTCAAGAGAGAGATGGATTTTAACAGAGATGGCTGCTGATCATATACTTGCTATTGTAGCAACAAAAACAGAGGATTATGAAGAGGTTTGTAAAAAATGCAACGATAAATATCCATGTAAGCAAATTTTCCACTTCCTGATGACATTTGAAATTTATGTGGAACGCAAGAATGACAAAAATGTTCACCTCGTTTTTAGAAATATTAATAGGTTGCCTAATGCATCAGGTAATGTTACTTGAAAACATAGCAACATAGTATATGACGTTGGATGGAGTCCATCAAGTCGAACCTCTAAGTATACAGTGTTGATCCAGAGGAAGGCAAAAAAAAAAAAAACATAAAGCTGATGCCAATTGCCCTATGTCAGGGAAAAAATTCCTACCTGATCCCAAATCTGACAATCAGTATAACCTGTAATATTTTTCCATTCAAGAAAGGCATCCAGGGCCTTGTTGAATTTCCCATAGCCTCACTGCTTGAAGTCCCATAGCCTCACTGCTCTTGCAGTAAAAAATGATGCTATGATGCTGGTCATATGTCCCTTCCTTTAGGTATAGAGTATGTCCCTTTGTCACCGTCACAGGCCTTGGCGTAAAAAGATCATTACAGTAGAAAGGTCTTTGAGCTGTCCCTTCATGTATTAGTACCATGTTATTAGATTTCCCCATAGCCCTCTTTTTTCTAAACTGAATACAACTAGGTTCACATCTGCTTTCGGGTTCCGTTCGCATAAAAAAGCGGTTACCTTAGGAAACCCCCAGACCCCATAGACTATAATAGGGTCCGCTTGGTTTCTACTTGGTTTCCGTCCGAAAAGGGTGTAAAAATGCGGAGAGAAAAGTTCTGCTTGCAGCGCTTTTCTCTCCGCATTTTTCACGCGGAAGGAGGAATGGAATCCCCGAACGTAGTGCAAGTGTAGTTGTGAACCCAGCGTAACCCCATCATGGACCACTTTTATGTGAATGTTGGCTATTACATTTAGATTTCAGTAGTCATTCCGGTTCAAACTACAAGCTGTGAAAAACTATTTCTTTGTTGCAAATTTTGCTGTTTTTTGAGCCAAAGCCAAGATTGGTTTTAGAAGGAATGGGAGACATAAACCATATACTTATACTTCTCCTTTCTGATAAATCCTCTCCTGACTTTGGCTCAAAAACTGCAGCAAAATCTGCAACAGAAAAGCAGTTTTTCCACAATGTGTCACCCCACCTAAAGAACATTTTTTTATGCATATATTTGAGGCATTAGGCCTTATTCACATGAAGTGCGGCCGTCACATGGCCATTTGTAAAACCATGAATGTCTATGAGTCTGGTCTGGTCACACTGGTCACTGGTGTTATTCTGTACCTAATAAAATAGCAGCTCTGCCTGAAGGAAAGTATTTTCCTAGTCATATATTTAAAGCGTACCTGTAACAGCTTAATGTTAGGCTCTATTCACATTTCTGGAAAGATTTCCTTTTTTAAGGATACACACAGATACAAGCTAAGGCCCAGGTTCCCCTATACATCTGTCATATCATTAAAGTCAATGGTGGGGAAAAAATAAAGCTACTTTCTATCAGGTGTCCGTCTTACAGGAAAAATATGCACAGCATACATGTCTTTTAGGCAAAAAACAAACTGAGCAAATGCAAAGTAAATGTAAAGCTATGGCAAACGTCCCATTTAAAGCAATACGTAAGATTTCTGTGTTGTAAAGTTGGAAAGGCGACTGTATGAGGTCTAAAGGGTCTCATGTATGGGTCCTATTATACTAGAATTATTATATTAATTAATGTAATGATATTAGGGTGGAGGTTGAGATTAATGTGACCCTGAAGCATTGGTGCATATTTATGTACACTTGTCTAACACCTGTCTAATACCACCGTAGACCATGTTGTACAAGGTCATCATCTACTGCCCCAGAATGGAGAATTGAAATAGATCCCTTTTTCTGTAAGGAAGAAATGTACTATCAGTACCTCATATAGATTCCACATCCAGTCCCTACCTGACAATAGGTATATTAGGTGCCCTCTTAGGTCAAAGTACAACTGAGCAATGAGGATCCTAACTTTCTAGAGCTTGTAATGGTGTTCCTTTATGTTCTACCGTGACCTCAGCTTGTTACCTCACCACCTCAAGCCCATTGTCCTGTACTCTGCTATATACCAGTTACACACGTGTCTCTATCCTCCGAACATGTGCTACCTGCAATAAACCTTTTGCCTGACTCTGTATGCAAGCTGCCAACCCTGATCTCGGCCTGCGCACTGACTCCACTATCACTTAGTGTCTTGCACCCACCAGGTTAGCTGTCCCCAACACCAGGAGAACTACTTCAGAAAATAATGACCTGGTGGATGCTCTACAGTGATTATTATATCCCTATACTGGGTTTAAAGGACAAATACTGAGGAGTCACTTAGAAGTAGCCCTGACAAAAGTCAATAGACTGGGCTCTGATGGGGGCAAATGCATCTGGAAGGCGTTGGATACTTGATCAAGATCAATGGTGGACTCAGTGCTGAGTTATATGTGAGTATTCTACAAGACGAGTTACTTCTTACACTTGAGTACTATGGGTATGAAAAGCATGACATAGTGTTCCAGCAGGACACTGACCTGAAGCATACGTCAAAATTAGTGAAGAAATGGTTCAATGACAATGAAGTAGAGGTGCTGGATTGGCCCTCACAGTCCCCAGACCTCAACACAATCGAACATTTGTTCAACACGAGTTGAAGAAAAAGCTGTATTCGTACCCAAGTGGGTCGACCAGTATGCACCAACATTGGGAATACGTAGAAAAGACCTGGGATCAGATTTCAGTTGAGACATGCTTGAATCTGATCGAGAGCATGCCCAGAAGGATTCAGGCAGTATTGAAAGCCAAAGGTGGATTTACAAAATACTAACAAAATAATAAAAATTAAAATATAGATTTTTAGGAGCAAAACAATAACAATACAGTTACATGACAAGAATCTGCATAACTAATCATATGCTAAATAGTTGAAAGTCAAATTTATGTATGCGATAGCCAAGATGATTGTCTATACAATGATGGTCATCTCACATTCTAAGCTGTAGTGGATGGTGAGATATGGAGCCTGAAATCCAAGAGTTCAAAACATTGTTACCGATTTGCTCATCTGTGTAGGTCATCAGTATTGGATCAATGAAGGTCCATCTTTTTATTAAGGACCCATTAAACATAAAGGATTATTCAAAAAGGACAATCCCTTTAAAATGCTATTGCTGCATATATTAAGGTCATGGGGACACAAAGTGAAATCATGGAGATCATTCATAGGTAGATATCAATATCTGTCATATAAAGCATTCAATTTCTTTCAGGTGTGAAAACGATTATAGAAAGATATCTCTGTAGGGGATGATTAACCGGGTTCTTCATCTTACTGACCTTAGATAACTGTGGAGTATGAAGGTCCTCATCATGGTACCTCTGTAATGACAGGACTTATAGCATGTGTTTAAGTTGGATTTCAAAGGACTCTTAGTATTACACAAACAAGTAGATCAAAGTGAGGCAGGTTTCAATTTTACTTAAGTTCATCATTGCCTTATTACAATGATAACCCTTCCCAAATTATGTGTTACCTGAAATATGTTGGGTAATAGTAGGAAAGCATAAGCAAAATTATCTGCTGTGAATGATAGGTAGATGAAAAATGGCAAATTCTGATTAAATAATGTGTCATTTGGGTCTGCATCTGCAACAGGTCTGATTTTTACATGGACCCCTAACATGACCCCTATAGATAGCAATAGGTCCATACTGTACTATACAGATTTCATCCAGCGGCACACTGGGGTTAATTTGTATGAAAATGATCTGTCTGGTGCACCTGGGGCATGGTTGTGGATGAAATGCGACTACAGGAGAAAACGGGTCCTTTGACAGACACAGCCATACCCCAAGCGCACGGAAACATACATTTTCATATGTATTAGGCTCCATGCACACAAACATGTTCTTTTTTAGTGTTTTAATTCTGTTTTTCACAGCTAGCACGTTGACCCATTCTTATGGTCCCATACACACGACCATGTATTATTACAGTCCATTTAGGGTGGGCAAAACTCAAGAAGGTCCTATTCCTAGGCTTGATAATTGAAATATATGGGTCTGTGCCATCTTTGCCACTTTATCACGGACCTGTACCTGCACACGTTTTCCATGTAGGCTTAAACGTTGATTTTTCTCTGCAGCGAGATGAAACTTTGACAAATAAAATGTCTGTTCACAATGTCACTAATAGCCCCTATGACAGCCTATAGGTGATTTACGGTAGAAGTGATTCTGGTGGTGGTAGACTCACTTTACGTTCCTAGCAATGTATTTTGACTATTCCTGCCTGTTGTGATCCAGTAATGGATGTCTACTAAAAACAGAAATGTCACTTTTTGCTACAGTTTAAGTCTAAATCTTCCTTCTATTATCTTTCTGAATGTAGCAGCCTAGAAGCTTCCAAGCTTAACAAGCTGTAATATATGGGCAGGTTCTAGTTCACAAGTCTGGATGAGTAAAACACGTCACCTTCATCATATTTGTCAGCTCGCTGCGGTCACATACGTAAGAGACCATAACCTTCCTAGCTTGGCGAACCACCAATAGAATATATAAATGTGTGGGGGAGGAGTATTTGCGGCTACAAATGATTGCAGTGCCCTTGCTATGACTTGACCATTGGGTTACAAAATCAAAGCCTTCAAACCACCGCGACCAAAGTTACCATGGGGATATATAACAAAAAAAATATGCTAAATATGACGGCCATTTTGTTTCTTAGACATTCATACTTTTCTTGGATACGCTCTGCAGAAGCGACATATCTAGTATAAGTAAATTAAATACATTATGCTGCTTTTTTTTCTCTGTAAATTTAGGGCAAGGTCCATTTTTTGTATTTTTGTCTCTGTAATTTGCTTATAGTTAGAACGATATCTGTTTGTTTAGTGTACTGTGGTCTGTGCTTTGACATAGAAGAAATGCGGCTATGACATCCCTCGAGACTAACTTGGTAAATTATAACACCATTATAGCGAGCTCTGAAATAAATTCTCCCAGTAGCGGTGGCTGAGTGTTTGTATAGACGTATGTCTGGCTCCACTGCTGCTTTTGTGGTTTCTGTGGTAGCAGCCTGTGGGGCTTAGAGAAGCATCCTTCAGTGTTTTGGCTGCCCTGCTATTTTCATTCTTTTATATTTTCTGCTGAATATATGGCATGGTTTGCTCAATGCTACTTGTTTGTTTTCTTTTCTCTTTAAACAAACACCAACAAATTAAACTATCTGCTAAAGCATTATGTCGCTCTCCACCGTCACCCCCTCCCCATTGCTGCACTATACGAACCATTTAAACTCCATGACCTGTGCAAAATAGTATCACATATTAAAGCAGTGCATTAGTACTATAGAGTCTACTTAAAGATAAACTTTCCAGTTTCAAGACACATGTAGGCTTTGTTCTTTATACTATAGCTGAATCTTTTGACACATTTAGACAAGTTATTTCCACGCCCTCTTTATACTTGCCAGATGAAACTAAAAATATATGATAATGATTAATTTACAAGCATTTTTGTTTCTGTTCACATTGCTGAAATTAATTTATTGTTTTTTCTTTTCTTTTTTTTTTTTTGCTACATAAAGGAGAAGCTAACCCAGCATCATATATACAGTAAGGGCCGTTTTAATGCATTAGAGGGCCCTGTGCAAACTTTTAGAAAGTGGGACCCCCAATGCTCCCCCCCAATTTAATTCCCCTGTCCCCTCAACTACCAATGTTACATTAAAAAAAAAAAAAACTCATCGAACCTTGTTCCCACAGACCTGCAGGCTGTGGCTGTAATGCCTGCAACTCAGCGCTCATTTCACTTCCCTGCCTCAGACATTATCAGCCGTAGGCTCCATGCTCCATGATAGCTCCATGCTCCACTATTGTATTCAACCTCTATCTGTGTCCTAAGGACAGGTTCTTGTTGCTCCGTCTGAACACTGTCCTAGTACCTCTTGTCTGAAATTGAATTTCAGCCACACCCGTCTCCTGCACCTTTGTTTCTCTCCTCTCCTCTAACATTTAATCTTAGCCTTGCCTGTGTGATTAACAGCCTGTCTACCAATCAAGTCTGGTACTGATTCTGGACTTCCTATAAACAGGTCAACAGCTCACACATGGTCGTTGCCTATTGCGACTCTGTCCTGTGACTTTATTTTTTGCTTGCTGTGCTCTTACTGTTATTATTATTCTGACCTCTGACCTTTGGCTTCCCTTTTGACTACTCTTTTGGATTACGATTTGGTACAGCTTTGTCTCACTGGCTTTTGATCCTTGGCTTGCTTACTCCTCTTCTGCATTGTTTGTCTTGTCTTGTTCTGTTTGCCACTTATTTCTAAGAAGCATTTTGCTCCTGTTAGCCAGGACATTTAGCTTCAGTATGAACTAGAAGTATAGGGTGAATTATTATTATAGTCTGTAGTCTCATCTGACCCATGAATATAATAATTGGAGCCCAGGGATGGTATGGAAATAAAAAAATGAAGGACATTTACTCACTTTTTTGGGCTCCACTGGTGTTCTGGTCTTCTTCGTGGGCTGTCCACCATCTTCTTGTTAACTTTTTAAAGAAGAAGTTATGAAGATATTCTATTACTACTTATGCAATTTATTCATAGTGTGCAGCATATTAGCATGTTAACAATATGTCTTATGCCTTTATTAATACTGACTGATATTAAATATTTATAATTTTTATACTTCAGTATTTTTAGTAGACAAGTTATATGGAATAAAAAAATCATTTTGTGTCATCTCATTCTGAACGCCATTTCTAATTTTAAAGCTAACAATGACAGAGCTGCTTGACGGCTTGTCTTGTTGCAAGATGAGTTTTTATTGGTGCTAGTTTGGGGTACATAACATCAATTATTAAAAATATTTTTAGGGGAACTGTGTTCTTTATTTCTAAATACTCATACAAATAATTCCCGTACTCAAATAGTATGCAAATTAAACACTCCAATTTTATTAGCAATCCAGAAAAATATGTCAGTATGTGACTTTTTGGTCTATGAGACCTTCATCAGACATTGGACTGCGTAGAAGAACGTGAATAGAAGCAGGAGTAAGGAGTACAATGGTACTGTAATAGAAATGGTCAGCTTTGCTGTCTTTAACATTGTTTCATCACTTATATCTTAAGAAGGGATTGCCGCCCAGTTGTCGTCTGTCGCCTAGGACAGTTCAGGCAAGTAGGCAGTGACAGGGGGGGTTCAGCTTAGAGCTCACTGTCTTGTTGTGTTCCTCCCCCCAGGGTTCACCAGCAGCTCTGGGGAATTGCTCTTCTAGGAATTCCCTTACACATACTACATGACTGCTGGAATTATTTGTATGAGTTTTCTGTGCAGCATTTTAGTCTTCATATCTGAGTGCCATATCACTATTTACTTTATTTCTAAATATTGTGTGCCCTTCTCGAAGACTTGAATCAGCTGTGATCAGCTGGTATTACTCAGTATCACTGGCATGACCTGTGACAGATTCCTATGACAGATCTGAGGGCTTTTTCAGGTCTCCCTCTGCCATGGTTACCCATCAATCCCCATGATCATAGCCTTAGATGCTGCAGTAACTGATAACCATGACATCAAAGGGGTTTCCATTGCAATGGCTGTTGATCACACAAGCACAGCTTCCACGCCTGTATAACACACTTTGACTCTACAAGTATTATAAAAAATATCACGTCATTCATATTGCCCTTGGTTTTGATTTATAGTTGATAAATGAATGTTTACAAAGTATGCACCCACATATACTTTGGAAACATAAGTACAGGGAATATTTTGTATAGACGAGGCTAAGTATAAGTTGATATTGAATATTAAGGATCTCTTATAATAAATTGTCAACACTGAGTGATAATTAGTGGCTTGTGCAGCTAGCCCCTGGAGAGGTTAAGAGTCCTTGAAGTGGCATAGAGAATGGGATTGCAAACGATCTACTTTTGGCTGTCAGGCATGATGATATCATCCACATTCACATCAAAGCAGAGCGATTATGTCTAGACAGACAGATGAACTTTTTCTATCATTTATTAAAGTTGCTTTAATGTGATTGCCTCCTCCCCAAACAATGGGTGGTAAACTTAATTTTTCTTTATTAAGTATGTAGTACAAAAAAAATATCTGCAGCCGAGGAGCCACCAGCAATTTGAATTCTTTACACCTCCATTGTTCCTAGTTGTCAGAAAGACTGTGATCCTGTGCTGACAGAAGACTAAATGGACATCTAAGAGTAATTGTATGGTGTATTGTTAGTCTAAGACTCAGAACATGTCTCCTAAATTTGACATTTTACAAAAACAATGGAAAGAAAACTAAATTCCATTTAATTGTCCCACTTAAAAGATTTCTATGCGGGAAGATTGGTCCTCCAGTAAATGATTTTTGGGTCACTGTTCATAACAACAGCTGTATAGCCTGTGTTCAAAAATAGCTTCAAGTTCTTTCCAAATATTTGGAAATATCTACAAAGCTTCTATATGTCATCATTTTAAAGCCAGTCATATGTAACTGATGTCTTATAGGTGTGACATGCTGCATATGCAATCATCACTGCTGATGTCATCACTGCAAGACCTGCAGGGGCCTCCAGAGTGATGGCACAGAAGCAGTTAAAGATAAAATGGGTAACTTTTTTTTTAATGTGGCATGGTTTTGGGCAATTTTTTTGAAATCTAAAATTTTATAACAACCTTTTTTATACTATCAAGCCAGGTCATAGTGGGAGACAATGCTACGATATCACATGTGCAGTCACCATATGAATCTATGGTGAGTAAACGAACCTGTTTAAAAAAATGCGGAGAGAAAAGTGCTGCATGCAGTGATTTTCTCTCCACATTTTTCGCCCCTTTCGGGCGGAAACTGGACAGACCACATTATAGTCTATGGGGGTCAAAAGGTTTCCACGGGTAACCGCATTTTTAAGCAGATTAGGTTTCCGTTCGGGGGGTCCCCAAGTGGACCGCCCAAATGGAACCCCGAACACAGGTGTGAACCTAGTGTAACTGATAGTCCAGCACTGCCATTGTCACAGTGTATGGTAACATTGTATTGTAGTCGCTGTTTTTAACAGTACCTATTGCTGACGAATGAAATTCCCTGTGCGCTTACACAGTATACATATACATCTTAAGTCTGGGGTGATACTTTCCGTTACAATATTATACCAATGTCGCAAAACTTCAATGATTCTGCTAGGCAATGACCTTGATTTCCCCATAACACTGGCAGCATTACTGGCATTGGTTCTAGTGTATTGTTAAACATTTAGAAAATGATGTATCATCTGGAAACAAGAATTTTGATGACTAGAGCAGGCAACAGAAAATACTGTAATATCTGAGACAAAGACACCCAGAAGACATTAGTTATTGATCATTTTGGCAGCTAGTAAAGAAGTTCTAATGGACTGGCATCTTAGCAGTAGTAGGCATAAGGATAGTTGGAATTTTACTGTATTTTACTGAATTTTTCAAGTTATACATTAATAAAACTTCTATAAAAAAAAATTGCTGTGGGCTAATAGTACAATGGACCTGTCCCCATAATATGCTGCCCTTAGAGAAAGGACATTACATGGTGACACAGCCACTTTAACTGCAGTAATGGCTATTTATTGAAGGCTCTACATTCAACATGCCATTAGCACCATTAGTAGTAAGATTTAATGTGTTTTGCAATAAAATTATATATTTAAGTAAAAGATTTCTTTAATGGACCCACATAGAGTCTTACTTCTTTTTTTTATTAAAGTCACTCTTTTTTCTTTATCTGCAGAACAAATAAAGGGAACTTGTACATTAATATATGGATAGACCAGACATTATTATATGTTCAGATTGGTAGGGGTCTGACTTACATTACCCCTGCAATCAGCTGATGGAAGGGGTTTTCCAGCAAGCGCCATCTCCACTTCATTGTTTCTACATCTGAATACCATGCACAGCAACTATGGATAAGATAGCATTGAGCAGTACGAAGAGTCCGAAACAATGATCACCCCTCCACACATGTGATCGGTGGTTGTACCCCACTAATTTAGTATCAATGGACTATCTTATGGATCGGCCATCAATTTTATATCACAGAATAACGCCTTTAAACAGAATTTAGGTTGCTAGCTGAGATGAATCCTCTGTCAGGTCTTCTATCCAGGATATTAAAGAGTTGGAGATGATGGGTTCTGGGATATGTAGTTTTCTATTATTTGAATCAGGGTGATTGATCGCTCTCAATGCATACTAGGTGAGAAGATGACACTTCTGACTCCTGATGGTTAGTAAATGGATGGAGTGGAAAGCAAGCAGTGCTACCAGTAGATGGCAGAAAGAGCACACACTAAAGTGGAAAAGCAATTTTTAAGTGCAACATGAAAATGACACAGTTGTAGTGATAATTCTTGGAAATAAGCACTAGTGATACTGAAGAAGGTAGACATGTCTAACTGATGAGGCAGGCAATGGTTGACTGGGTTCCGTAGACTATAAGGCAGGCAATACTGTAATGGTCTGGTCTCTGAGATATTCAGGATAAGAATCAAACAGATGACCAGTTCACCTGCATCTTCTTTTCTCACAACTTTGGTTAAGGCCAGTATACTCAGCCCAAAACACAGTGAGGATAGTTGAAGGTATGAGAGATGGCAGAAAGGAGAGAAAGAGGTTTGGAAGCATAAAATAAAACAGTGGTTATAACAGAGTTCAGGCAGAATCGTACAGTATAGGGGTACTGTAAATGTGGAGGTATGATCCAAAAGAAAGGTCACAAATGCAAAGTATAAACACAGTCAGGGGCATGACCCATAAGCATGGGCTCCCATGGCAAAACTTGTAATGGGGCCCCACTCTATCATGACCACCTTCAGCAGCAAGTTCAAATAATAAATACGGTGAAGTCGCAGCATAGGGATAATGTACACAATGATGTCACAGTACAAGGATAATGTACACAGTGATGTCACACTACAAGGATAATGTACACAGTGATGTCACAATACAGGGATAATGGCTGTTATGACATCATAGCACAGGGATAACACACAAAAAGATCGCTATGTACACTGTGACATCACAACATATAAAATAGTAATTATAATGATGTCACAGTAAAGTAACAAAGCATTCACTTTGTCTTCCATCATCCATAGTTATTATCACTAATTGCACACTAGGTCTTAGTTGACATGGGCCCTCATAGTTGTTGGGCACCATGTCTGCTTCCCTAGTAGTGATGTCCATGATTACACAACAATGAATTACAAATAGGCAAGGGAATACAGTAATTATAACTGAGGCTAGTATATTGCTATATATTGCATATAATGCTGTTATTACCAATAGTTTTCTGCTGCAAAAACTTAGTCTGCAATCAATAGCATTTTTAGCTATCTGTACACCTTCCATAAAGGGATATTCTCATCTTGGAAAATCGCTGTTGTATTGGAAACAACGGTGAGCAAGTCCCACCACTAGGGTGGGACTTATGGGAACAGGCAAGAGGCGCTGCTCTACGCTGTTTCTGTAACTCCCATAGTAACAAAGGAGAGCTACTGAAACAGCGTAGCACAACTCAACTACAATGGTTACATAACTCTACCGTTAAGGAAACAACTTAGCTAAAAGTGCTTAGTGTCTCTGTAGCTTCCATCTACCTGTATGGGAGTTATAGTAGAGCTGCGCCACTTGATGTTTCGGTAAGTTTAGCCCAATTTGCATTCAGTTCTTGCCATCTCAGCAGTGATGTTAATTCTTTTTGTCTTTGCAATAGATAGACAGAAATATTTGCTATTTATTATACTAACCCAAGGACTCCTGTATACAACCATGCGCTTAGTGAATCAGTCATTTGGAGCTGTGGCACAGACCTCTGTCAGCTGTGATTGTCCATGACTAAAACATAAACTATTATGTCTGTGTGCCTGTAGGAGGTGTGTGCACAGGGTTTGACAAGCCTGCAGGCAAAGTGGAGTGTAATAAGTAGTCAGAGGTGAGCTGATGTCTGTCAGTCAGAAGTAACCCCATACTTGTGGGAGGAAGAGTGTGCCTGTGGGAAGCAGAACTGTCATGTCAAAAAGTATCACGCACACTAAAAATAAGCTTTTGCAACATAACAATTGCATAATAAAGCTTCAGGCTTCACACAGGAACGTGAGTGCTTATGTTTTATTTCTAAAATTTCCTTACGTTCCACCACATATATTTATTGATAATGCTACTGAGTATGCATTACTGGCAATTTAATCCAGTTATTCTGTATAACGCTTTAGTATATGATTTCCTTTTTGCAAGGGCTATGCTTAAGAACTGATTCAGATATGACATTGACATATTGTTCTACAATATCACATATCATGTTGTCTGTAGTACCTAATTTGCTGTACATACACCCAAAGCCTAATTTCTATCACTGTTACACTGTGTTATGCTTATGCTTAGTGCAGGGCCTGAATAGGTGGAGCATTATTCAGGAATTCTCTCATGCACCAGCCCTTAAGACCTGCACTAGACATAGCACAGTATGCTAGGATGGACTTTTCCTTTAAGGTTAGTCAATAACATCAACAACGTAATGCAAATCTTTAATAACTAACACCAGTGTCATGTATCTTTCAACACACGAAAAGACCATTACCAGTTAAAGGGGTTATCTGAAGAATGTAATAAAATCTGCAAATGTTATAAAAAAAAAAAAAAGAAACAATACTTGCCCTAGCTTTTGCTCCTTTGATCTTCCTGGTCTTTGTTTACAAGAGGCTCTATAGGTATGCAGACCTTCTGAATTTTTCCTTCTCCTGTAGGCCTCTCTCCAGACCAGTCTGACTTGATTGGCTTTTCGGGCAGTTACCTGGTTATCTTCCTCGCTGTCTGCATGCACAAACTTCTTTACCCAATATCTCTTTAGTTGTCTCAGACTTTGCATGCCTTCTTCTCTACTACCGGTGATAGAACTAGCGCCTCCTTGTGGTCAGGTGGCTGGCTACTGCTGCAGCCAATCATATACCATACTACTGGCAAATCTGAATGGTGATGCCAGTTATGAGTTTAAAATCTGGTGATATACCTTCCTGAAAATCGATATGAATCCTGCAGTTATTAAAGGATTGCCATTAGCCAGGGGGATAAAAATGGTAAAACTGATTCATCGGGTTTATGATTTGCAGTCTGATTTTCATTTTAGAGAATATACGGAGAAAAGATTGAGCAGTCATAGAATTTATTTGCCAGGTGCACACCCGGCAGCACTGCAGTGTGGTGAAGCAGGAGTAGGCCTAAGATGGTCTCTGGTCACTCTGACCCTGGTCATGGTCCGTGCAGACGCATTGGCTGAGACATTCCCACCAACAAAACCAACAAAACCTCCCACAGGCCTGCGACAGTGCAGAGAAAGGAATTCTGATAATGATGACTGATCCCCTGGAGGACACCCAGATATGTTCGGGTCTCCTGGATGTAATGTATAAATAAGGAGACAGGAGACCCGGTGGTAGGTAACAGGCAAAGCTTACTGCACTTTTACTTCAAGTTTATAATGGTTAAACATCCTGTCAAAATGGAGGTTCATTCTCTTTATAGGGTCCTCTTACATGTTGGAGCACAGCAGTAGGAATTTCTTATCTCTCTCATCTGATCCTTTCTGTGGTTATTCTGGGATGACCAAGGCTTCGATAACTTCTCTTGGTTTATACAATCAAGCCTACTAATGGGGGGTCAAGACACCTTCACCATGGATATGGGTATTCAATATGTAGCAGCGGAGGTCTTCTAATAGAAGATATTCTCTGCAATCTTGTAGGGTTCCAGGGAAGTGGGGCAGCCTGTCCTATGTAGTCTGGCATTACTGCCACAGATAACAACCAACTGGCAACAAGTACAACTGAACTAAACTCTGGCTAAGGGGGCGACTATGTATACCTTTACTTCTATCTAGAGATGTCCGTGTACTGATGTTGAGCTAGTCTGTAGGGAAACACCCTTTCTTAAAAGCACTGCGCAAAATAGGACCAAAAGGCCAAAAGAACTATTAAAGGCACAAAAACATAAAGATTTTGCCTATAGCACATATTAGACATATGTAAATTTGGATTTGGAGAATTAGTAAGGAGAATTTTTGAAGAATAACAAAAAATTATTACAATAGAAGCATAGAAACATTATACCAGGAAGTGTTTACATGCTATTACCTAATACTTAGATATAGGTTCAACAAGGACAAAAATTAGAAGGAGAAGCGTATGGGAGGAACCTCCTAAAGGAAAATGTATCAATGCTTCAAATATAGAGACAGGCAGGCTAGAAATGTCTTTAATTAAAGACCAAACATATAATAAGAGACATTTACATTCCCAAACAACACAAAGAATAATTTTGAGATTTGTGTCTCTTTAAAGGAGCGTGTTTCTACATGTTTTTTTTTTCTATGGCATTAATAAAGAGTTCTCAGTGAGAGAACATTAAATTTTACATGGAAAAACATAAAAATATCATGAATAAATGTTCCCTTTGGCATGTGTGCTGTAAAGACAGAGATATCAACTTCTTCAGCTATATAATTAAATCATTCGGGCCCCTTGCTGATGCTGATGTCATCATACCCAACAACATAGGCAAGTGGCACAGAGTACAACCTGCTCCACTTTCATTTATTTTATTATTCAAGTACATTTTAGTAAAGTGTTTTACAACAATAGCAAAGCAAGTCTGCTATATTATCTACAAGCAAGGAATGGCAATATCATCAAAATGTACCCAGGAGGAAGGTGCACAGAAATGGCACCATGAGTGGCATGAGGCCATCAGCAGACAGGATGAGCACAATGATAATATTCAACATGGTGTAAAAACTACAATAATGAACTGATAATGTTAAATTAAGTTCATTACTGTAGTGATCAGACTGTTTGGGAGCTCACTGCATCATAGCTGACTATACAGCCTGGGTCCTACTGCCCACACACAGACCGTTTCCCATGGATAGGAGTCGGTCGTGTGCAAGGGTCCTTAATCCTTAGAAATAGTTATGGAGTTTCATAGTTGGATTCCCAGAGAAGTCACCAACTGATGGTGGATATGCTATTATGAATGTCTAAAGCAGAAGATACTATTTTGGTCAAGACAAGAGAAGTATTTGGCTTTCCTACACGTGTATGATCTAGAATAAGACTTCCCCTCACCTCTGTAGCAGTACCTGCAAATTACTTATGATGGATCTGTCAGAAGGTAATGCAGCCTTTTAGTCCTAAACAAGATGGAAATGCACCTTTTTTTATACGCCATGCTGAATATCATCATTTTCCATGTGACAGGTTCCCTTTAGGCTGGGGCGCCACTTAGTGTAGACACCGCAATTTGGCTGGTGCGGAAACTCGGCGGCAAAAACCACAGTACCTGCAAAGTGGAAGCAAAAAGTTTTCCTCTGCGGACTTTCTGTGAAAAGTGCTGTGGGAAAGACCACAATGTGTTTCCACCACAGTTTTTCCCGCAGCGCTTTTTGGCTGTAGCTTACTACATGGGGCCTTAAACTTAAAGAGGTTTTCCAGGCAAATAATATTGATGACGTATCCCTAACACTCAACATCTTTACAAGTGAACAACTACTTAGGATCGGCCATCAATATTATTCTTATTCTTTTTTTTTTATTGACAGCCAATATTGTAGATTATTCATGAATTACAGCATTGGTCTTTATCTCAGCACCTTTAGTGAAACCTGTACAACCTAGAGTGTAATACAATAGTAAGTTCAGCACCTGGAATTTATCACTAATGTGCATGCTGAACATCCATGATTATCATAAAGAAAATGTAACAATAATATAATACTAAAACATACAGTATATGATGAAATGCTACATGCTTACCCTTAAAATGCTCACCTCACTCTCTGTATTTAATGAATTAAATTAATGTTGTCATATACCTTGACAATAATTACTGCAAGCATAATATAATATTTTTAACAAACCACAACTGTTTCCACCCAGAAGCAAAATATAGTTCTGTGGACCATAGCCGAAAAAGAAGTCTAAAAATAACGAATGCAGCAGCTGTCTGCCTGAGCGGAAGGAGGAAAGCAGCATAAATTACATGATCCTCAGTCCAAATTAACTACAGTATTTAGTGATACAAAAGCAACACCTGACTTCAGCATTTCTCAAGGCAAACACGTTTTGGTATGGTTTACCTTGTACTATGTATGATACAAAGCACAATTCTGGCGACTATATTATAGTATATAAATAATTCGCTGAGATATATACTGAGAGGTGACTAAAAAATAGTTAAAATGTTTTTTTATTATACTATATTCTATAATGGTACTTTACCTATTACATGTATAAAATGAAGCAGATATTGGTTGTTCAGCATGCTATGATATTTTAGTGTGATATCTAAATTTTAATGATTGGCTTAGTCTGGTTTTAGTCCAAGGTTCATCTACACTTATTGACACTTAGTGCACCAGGATAGAAGTGTCCCTTTCTAATGGACCCTTAACCTTTATCAAGTGCCATATTATAGATAATGCTGGGTCACATATAATAAATATGAAGAAAACTCCCACTTATATCATTATGTACAGGAGTAGCTTTTCACTGGTTCTTTGTTTTTGGTAAATGACCTGTCTTATGGCTCTGACACTGGCACTGAGTGATACCAATCATTATTCTTGCTAGCGATAATTCCATAGTCATATCTCAGTATAAAAAGACCAGCAAAACATCTCCAGACAGAAGAACCTGTGGTTGAAAGTCAAAGCTTGATGTGAGTGACAGAAGAGCAGTTTTTCAACTGTAGCCAAAAAAACCCACAAAACTATAGTCCCTAAAATTACTGCAAAATTGACTGCAAGATTAAGGGTACCATTTTAAGTGGAAACAATCAGGTGTACACTGTACATAGATGACATCCATGGAGGTGCTGCAATAGCCAAATCAAAGTCAAGCTTTGACTTTTGACCACAGCTGTTCTGCATATAGAGATGTGATCACGAAACTTAGCATCACAGATGCCCCTACCAGGCACACACCAACAATTGGTCACCTTTCGGACACTGTCAAGTCTGATATATCACACATCACTTCGTAAATAAACATATTTTTGAACAGAACAAGTAGTGAAGGTTATTGACAGTGGTATAAGCTACATAAAAAAGAGGACATTACTGGAGAGAGCAGGTGTCAGGAAAAGTTAAATTTGATTTTGTAAAAATATGGCAGTTCTAGTTATTTTGTCCAACGCCTGTAAGACATTATGGAAAAATACTGAACAGTAATGATATATACACGATACTTGGGGTAAAATAAGTACTTACTATTAACTCCAATACCTCTGTTGGTGCCCATGCCACTCCACTCGGCTCCTTCTCACTACTCCTCCCCTCCAAAGACTCATAGGCACATTCTGCAGAGATTTCAGAGTGAATGTCAGTTTAAGGAAATGGGGCGAAGATATGTGGAGCCATTTTTCTATGATAATATATAAAACTTTCTAACAGTACATTCACCTGTAATGTACTATTGATTTATGCAACGTTTGTTGAAAAGTAAGTGAACATTTAAGTGGTGTATATATGCAAACAAGGGTCGAAATGAAACTATAATTACAGTTCTGTAAATAAAGTAGGATTAACAACTCTCCAAAAAGTACAAAGTTAAATAAATTTTGCGGCTGGACTAAACCAAGCAGAGGTTGGGGCAATTTTACTGACGGCTTTGACCACCTCTGAATGAATGTCTTGAATCATTAACCTAACAGACTGTATACGTCATCCTGTCATATTGTGGTTTATTACAAATTAAACTGGAGAAGATACAATTTCTGCAGCGTGTTTAAAATGAATTTGCTACTTGGATAGCAGATAATATTAATCCTAGGTGGTCAAAATCAACAGCTCCCTTGCTGCGCTGACAGTGTGGTATGCCACCCAGGGCACAAGTCCTACATTCAGATAAATTGGCCATGTTTGATTCTGGCAGAGTGGTTAACAAAAAAAAAAATAAAAGAAGACAAACTATAAACAAGCATAACGTTATATGTTTGGATCGGACTGTAATACACTAAAATATATAAAGGTAAAAACTATATTCTATGTAGTTACTATGTAATGCATTTAATATATACAGATTTAATAGCTCATTACAATGAATGGACAAATGCTGAAAACCGCAGAGCTCCTGTTCTCTATCTATTTACTCTCTTAGCTTGTTGAAGCCTCTATGTGCTAATATGTCTTACCTCACTGCTCATGTATCATATCCCTCGTCTTTTTTTTTTTTATACAGTGTTTCTACTGTTAATCCATATAAATATTTACATGGCCATTTGCTGTAGATTTCCAAGTGCAGAAACATGCTTATATTTCAGTGTAAATGGTAATAAAACCTGTTTAAAATACTAAAAAAAATATAAGGTTTTAAACTACAGTACTACAAATACTTGTACCTTGGGTAAGGCAGAGTGGCTTGTTGGTGCCCGTTCTCTCCCCGACACCATCGCTGCTACATCATTGACTACAGTAGATTGAAATACTATGAAATAAAAATCTTTTCAATTTCCTTGCTTGTATCTCTGAAATAAAGTGACAATAATCATGCAGACTATATGTAATACTCACTATGTGTCCATAGAGGGCGGTATTGACATTCTAAAATATTTTTTTATTCTCATCCAAATGTGAAATTTAGTGTGAAATACTTTTTTTTTTTTTATTTGCTAAGAGCCATTCTTTTTTTTTTATAATACATTTTTTGCTGGCCCATGTCCCATAAATGAAAAAGCAAGAAAATGGAACATCATAATTTTCTGCAGAATGAGCATGCCATAGTTTCACAGCCAAAATGTATTAAAGTGATCATGAGATCTTTTTTTCTGGGTCTCTTTTTTTTTTTTTTTTTTTTTTTTTTAAATCATGTTCTATTAGGTTCCATCTAAGTTCATCTTCATCTCAGTGTTGAGGTGGAATTTTCTTTTCAGGAGAGCTCCCTGGGTAGCTCAGCACCCCTTTTTGCATATGATGCCATGATTCTCAACATGCTATAATCTCCCCTGTAGTGTATACCTTCAGGTATGGAAGGGTGCTGTGCCATTTGAAGCAAATGTCTTTCCCTCACTAGATGGATTGTTCATCTCAGGTCAGGGAGAGAAGAATGTGTGAAATTTATATATACATTCTGGTTGTACAGATACCTTGCAGGTCTCATACCTAGAGGCCAAATGGCGCACTATTAGAAAATTAGCAACTCTAGAATCAATGTTTCAATAAGATCCATTACACAGACCACAAAAGGGCAAGAGTTATACAAACTGCAACCCAAAACTGGGGAATGTGCCCATTTTAGGGGATTCTTGCGACAGGTCTTAAATGTCCCAATTGTGGCAGCTGGAATGTTGGTTAGTCCAGATGTGTCCATTCTTTCCTCTTGGCTTGAGATATACTAAAATAATTGGCATGAGATTACCAAAGATGAGCGAAGTATTCAAAAATTCTATTCGGCAACTTCGCCGAATTTTCCAATACGATTCTATTCGATCCGAATTAAATCATGGTGAATCGCATTAGAAAAAACAGCTATTTATTGGCTGCAGAGAGCCAGGGTGGGCTAGTGGGCGGCAAAATGGCAGAACCCCTTAGATGCCGCAGTCATATTTGACCACGGCATCCAAGGTGTTAAAACCCCCCAATCGGTTATAGAGCAGGGTGTTAGGTGTCAGTTACAGCTAACACTCTGCTCCATAACCGATTGAGGGATTTAACACCTTGGATTCAGCGGTCAAACATGCCGTGTGCGTTCGCAAAGGTGTTAAAGGGCTGTGACATCACAGGGCTGGCTGTTGATTGGCTGCATGCATGGCATTGTGGGCGATCCCGCATTCCCAGAGTTCCTTGCCCCATGTCCTAACATGTACAGCAGCCATTTTGAACTAAATGCAATTCGTTATCACGAAGTGTGAGGAAATTCGGATTCGACGTGAATCAAATATTTTCTTAAATTCGGATCTAATTCCACTTCATCAGCTTCGATTCGCTCATCTCTAATTACCAGTTTGGGGAAACATTTTTTTTTTTACATTACTCACAGTGACAGAGAGGAACATAAAAGTATTTTTGGTTGTTTTTTAATGTTGGTGCTATCTATTCAACTTATATGTTCAAAAAGTTTCCTGGCTCATACCTCAAATGTGCTCTGCAAACATGGTAAAAATTGATCTATAGTATTAGGATATGTAATCATGGGAAGAATAAGCTCTCTTGGTGCCCTCGTTGCGTATACCAATGTTCAGCCTATGATTCTCACATTCAGTAATATTTATGCAAAAAAGAGAAGAAAATACAAGGGGGCTTCATGTGCAAGACCACTTGATAAAGTCAAAAATTTATTAGGGCAATGCACTTACCTGATGGCTTGGTACTGTAATGGGCATGAATTACAGTCAGCCTTTCACGCTGCTCCAACTCAGATATTTCAGCCCAGTAGCCTACCCAGAAGTGAACAATATGACCCACTTATCAGGTCAAGGCACATTACAAATATGTATGGTATTTTTATTGCAAGTGTGAACACAGATAACGTGTTTTGGATCAGAACTCAATCCTTTATCAAGTTGGAGATAACATCATAATAAGTATTCAAACCCTTTAAAATACAAAAAGAGCCAAAACTACAGTAGGCACATGGTGGACTATAGGGAGGGGAGAAGAGGCCATTGCCTATAGTTTGTTTTTCAATGTTTGAACCATCAGTGTGTCATCTCTGAATTGAGAAAGGATGGGGTCTCGATTGTATTCACACCTGCAATAAAAGATACTTCAATACTTACCGGCAACCTGCCTTGATCGTAAGTGGCAATAATAATTGTTCTCTGTTACAGCATCCAGTACCACGCATGATATGCCTGCATGGATTCTTTATGTATATACAGTATATAGTTATGTATAGCAATAGCACACTGTGCTAAGGCCTTACCTCATCCTGGCCCTAGGTGCATAATCTACCACATTTTCTAAACTTTGTGACTTCATGATGAACAAATGCAGTTAAATAAGAAATTCATCTCTGTTCCATCTACATTATAGTCCCATCAGTACTCTTATAAAGGTCAGTCCACTAGCTAATATACTGTATTTTAATGCTTTTCGTGGTAGAAGGACTGGATCAAATTTAACAAACTAGAGTGATTATCTATTCGTATAAATCACAGTAAATGAATAGTCGCTGTTGGTCACATTTAATACATTTTCACTGGACAGTTGCATCTGTCATCTATAAGCAGTTATGTCTGTTGCTTAAGGGTCCCGTGGGTCAGACTGGCGCTGTTCTCTTCTCTTCATAAAACACCAGGAGATGTGTAATTATCATCCATCATCTCCACACTGCTAGACTTCCTCCTCTACAAATCCTGCCGTTTTTAGGAAATACCATGCAGACTGGATCTGAATAATTATCTGTGCATTTACTATGTTTTTATCCATAGCTGATAGAAGTGACTAATATTGATATGAAACAGGCATCACTAGTGGTACAGACTTTGCTTCAATTAGCTTGGGTTAGTCGAACAAGGCTATTCAGGATATTGGGGGATTGCTTTATGATCAATTTTCTAACAAAGTTACATTAGCCTCTGAAAGACAAAAGACCTCTCTAGAACTTGTTGACATTCTATCGTTTTGTAGGAGACCTCAGTTAAAGACTGCAAGGAAGCCATAGTACCTAAGATGTTGTCCCCTTGCCTCCTGTGTTTTAGCTGACGGTTGCTCATATCTGCATCATTGCTTTACAGTACAGTAGCTTCAGTGGCCACATCACTCTGCCAGATATCCACTATTTACTCATTATCTAATGACATACATAGTGAAATATGTGCATCTTGTTCAAATCTGTGCAGCCTCTCCTGAATATGGTTACATGTCCCCTATACATCCCCCCCTAGTCTAGAATTAATCGCTATTGGGACCATTATGAGAGGTATTGTTGGATATTTTGTAGTAGGAGGCTCCAGATGGTTCACCCCTTTTTGGGAAGGGAACAATGTAATAGACAAGTAACCCTTGAGCACAGACAGACACATTAGACAGGGTAACATGCTCATGCTAGGTTCACACTAGTGTCACCTCTTTGTTGTTCTGGTCTGTCAGAGGACCAGAACAATGGAGAGGTGGACCACTAAAATAACAGTAACAAAGTCTGATGGAACGCATTGACTATAATGGAGTCTGTTGGGTGTCTGTCATTTTGAAATTAAGCCGGTAGATAAAAAAGTTCTCAATGCAGGACTTCTTCCTCCGAAAATTTTCAGGCGGACATTGCAAGAGAGTCTCCAGCAGAGATTCTGGTGCAAATGTGCAAATAGCCTTACAAGTCTATTTTTGTTTTCACTAATATCTTGTCAATCATGGACCTGCCAAAAGACTTGTATGACCCCATATACTTGTCTGGACACATCCATAAAATCCGTGATCTGTAAAAATACAAAGGTGTGTTAGGGACCATAGGAATGAATAGGTCCCTATACCATATAAGAATCCATTATTGTGGACAATATATGCAAAACAACTAAGGATGAAAGCATGGTGCTTTAGCGATTTTTCATGTGAATGATTTTTTTGTCTGCTAGCACACAGTCAGAAAACAGAACCATTATAGTGAATGGAGGCATTCACACGTTGCTTCTCTATTTTTGTCTTGGCCATTCAAGTCGAAAAAAAAAAATTACTTCATGGATGTCATCCATGGGCAAGGTGATTAATTGCAAGGTGATGCTGAAAAATAAAGAAGATAGCATCAAGGATGACACACAGATCAAAAATGGAAATACATACAGCCGAGTTTTATCTGTAAACTTTGTGTGTTCACTGGTTTGCTTTCCTGAACTTGCTGGGAGAGGGACTATGATGCTAGGAGTCCCTGCCTCATAGCGACATACTGTCCCGTAGTGTAATCGATACAGGACCATAGGTTGCTGGGAGTCAGGAACTCCTTGCATTATAGATAACTATTATGCTAGTAGTCCCTCTCCCGGCATGAAATTCAGCCTGGTAAATCTGGCGAACACACGGATCAAGTTTTCCACGCGAATTGGTCGTGTGAATCTAGCCTAAGGGTATACAATGTCTCTGTCTTTTGTAGCCCTCAAAGTGGAATGTTTGTGTGAAAGCAGCATTATATAAACATGTGCTTAAGCAGTATATAGGAGAGGTATAAATTTACTTTTCCATCACATATGGTGTCATACATCATAAAATAGAAGCATGAGTTATAATTTTATTGTATTTACTTTCATAGTAATAGATGACATGCATACTGCATCGAGGATTATCAAGCTCTCTTTTTACCTACTGTTTTAAAAAGAGCAATATCCTGAGCATTTACATCTGCATTTCATTAGAGTTACATAACTAAGCAAACATGTCCTCCTCAATGCAATAAACCTATCACTGACCAAGTATGACCTCCTACCTGGCGACAGCAGCTATATAAAAGTCTGAAAACTGAGACCAAATTTGTTTGGTTCTTGAGAGTAGATGCACGCGTTTTATAGAATGCTGGGTACATTACTTTACCAGCGTGTAACCGCTGCTTGACCACTAATTACTTAAATGATGGAATGAGTTAACACCTCATCCAGCTGGTATGCCACAGTTTTTGACCACATCTCCACACTCAACATGTCATTTTACATGTGTTCTCATGGTTCAGAGATAGGTCATATGTAATTACTGTCTATGGTACAATTAATAAAAATCTACATGTGTAGTGGAGTGAAATATACTATTGCAATATAACTTTAAGTTATCATGTAATAAATGTATTATTTTTTTTTATTTTTATAAAGAGACATCCTGTTATATGATATTTCAATTAAAAGTTTTATTGACGTTTTACAAAAACAATATGTAGTGAAAGCAGAACCAAAATGCAAAAAGCTTTCTTAACAATGGTAGGGTAAGGGGGAGAGGAAAAGGGAGAATAGAAATACATCACATGGGGAGAAGGTAAGGTGCAGGAGGAGAGAAATAGGAACATAACGCTCTGGCGCAGCAGAGCGGAAAACAACAAATAACAATACAGAAAATAATACATTTCAGTATCATGAATTTGAGCGGAGGGAGTGTGGCTCCTGTAAGACGAGGGGGTACAAATGGGCGTCTGATGGGGGAAGGCACACTTGGGGAAGAAGGCAGGTAAGGAGTCAAAGGAAGGGTAGTGAGATGCAGGCTAGGGGGTTGGGATGGGAAAGATTAGGAAGAAAGAGAGTAGAAGGAGGTCTGAAAGGTGGAGGAGTAGTAGTTGTCTAGCCTCATCCCAAATCCAGTTCTCATCCAGTGAATTCATCACCCAGTGTGTGGCCCATCTGATAGACTAGTGTTGATAGGCTACTGCACTGAAATAAGAAAGGCATGTGAGAATTAAAAAATATATATATTAGAAAATGGCATGGTTTCCATTCTATAAACAAAATAAATTGAACAAGGGTTACCCAGGTTATTAAAAAATGATATCCTATCCTTAGCAGATGGATCACACACTAGGTGGTGGACTCACAAGATGGGTATTGGATATTAATAACCCAGATAACCCCTTTTGAGTTCTGTGCTAGCTTATAGGTGATGCCATCATAGCAGTGTTTACTCCATTCTCTCTGCTTGCTCCTTGATAGGAAGCAAAAACGAGTCAAAAACTTATAAAGGTTTCTATGGGATTAGAAAAAAACATTTCACTTTTGCAAGTGAATAGAACTGAATTATAATATCATATAATATGCGGAAAAAACGCAGACCCTTTCTTTAGAAACTATGTAGTAGTGCAAGCATCATCCAAATCTGTTGTTTATAGTGTAGCGCCTTTGAGAAGTCACCCAGATTGTATACTATCTAGATTGTAAGCTCTTGCAAAGTCTTTATTCCTATTATTTGAGTTGATAATTTATTGTTCTGCATTGTCTAGTCATGTCTGTCCATGTACTTTACTGTGGAATATGTTGGTTCTATATAGATAAAAAATTTTATTCATTTTTATGACATTTTGACTGATATAAATGCTTAGCTGAAAGTCTATCATCCATAAACTGCTACATTTGCCTCTCTTAGAGTCAACAAAGTGAAAGTCTTCAGCCCCTCGTGTTGACTCTTCTTGACTGTACTAAAAATGGACACTTAACTCCTTAAGAACTTGGACTCATTTCGGCCTCTAGGACGCATCTTTTTAAAATGACTGCATTCCAATCTATCCATACTAAGGGTTGTTTTTTATAGAATGAATTGTAATTTTGAGGGAAACCATTTCATCCAACACATAAAAGGTATAGAAAAACATTTTAAAATTTTGTTTGAGGCAAAGGAAAAAAGCAGCAATTTTTTTTTTAAGGTGGAGAGTGGGTATTGGCATTCTCTTAATGGTATACAATAAATAGCATGTTAACCAAATGTATACAGTTTTATGATATTTTTCTACTTTTGCATAATAAAAACACTTTTTCTGTAAAAAAGTTTGTTTTGTGCCACCAAATTCCAAGATCTGTATGGGTTTTATTTTTCTGTCAACTGAGCTACATAAGGGACATTTTTGTAATAAAATTTTTAATTTTTATTGGTACTGTTCTGGTGTATGTTCATTTTATCATATGGGTCATTAGGAATGTGGTGATAGCAATTATGTATAGTTTTTTTTTTATTTTTTACTTTTGCCATTGACTTTGTAAGGGAAATGTTTTACTTATTTTTACTTAAAGCGGTTGTGCCGCTATGGACACTGATCCCCTATCCACAGGAGAGGGACTAAATGTCCAATCAGTGGGTCCCCCAGTCATCAGGAGGACAGAAGACCAAAAGTCCGATGAAGCACCAGGGTGCTTGTGTCACCAGCGCTCTATTCACTTCAATGGGGCTGCCAGGACTGTAATCTCTGGCAGTGCCCACAGTCCCATAAAGGTGAATGGAAAGGCGGTCACGCAAGTGCATAGGCTCTCTATTCCCAAGAAGGCTTTAGATGGACTTTTGGTCCCCTGTCCTCCTGATTACTAGGGGACCTGGAGTTTAGGCCTCCAGCAATTGAACACTTATCCTCTGTCTTGTGGATAGGGAATAATTGTTCATAACAGCACAACCCCTTTAATATTTTTTGTACAATCTTTATTGAACGTTAACTTTTAAGATTACTTCTAATCATTTTTATAACTTAGTGCATTATTGACAGGCAGCCTAATAGGCTTGACTTTTGGGCTTATGTTCATGGCAGGCCTGGAGGTCAGTGCTAGGAAATGTCAATGGATTAACAGAGGGAGTTCTGTGCAAAACCCTTAGGGGTTGTGGTCACTATTGAATGCAACATGTAAGGTGTTAAAATGCTGGAATTGAGGTTCTTTGTAATATTATCTGTTAAGTCAAGTTGTTGGCTGTATAATACAGTCAACCCTAGCTAGTAATGATGAGAGCACAGCTTCTGTGCCTGCGCCATCACGCAACATATTATGGTGGTTTGTGTTACCTGCATTGCTTCAGCAATGTAATGATACAGTGGGTACGGAAAGTATTCAGACCCCTTTAAATTTTTCACTCTTTGTGTCATTGCAGGCATTTGCTAAAAGCAAAAAAGTTCATTTTATTTCTCATTAATGTACAATCAGCACCCCATCTTGACAGAAAAATACAGAAATGTAGATATTTTTGCAAATTTATTAAAAAAAACTGAAATATCACATGATCATAAGTATTCAGACCCTTTGCTGTGACACTCATATTTAACTCACATGCTGTCCATTTCCTTCTGATCCTTCTTGAGATGGTTCTACTCCTTCATTGGTGTAGAATGAAACTAATTGGACTTGATTAGGAAAGGCGCACACCTGTCTATATAAGACCTCACAGCTCACAGTGCATGTCAGAGCAAATGACAATCATGAGGTCAAAGGAACTGCCCAAGGAGCTCAGAGACAGAATTATGACAAGGCATAGATCTGGCCAAGGTTGCAAAAGAATTTCTGCAGCACTCAAGGTTCCTAAGAGCACAATGACCTCCATAATCCTTAAATGAAAGAAGTTTGGGACGACCAGAACTCTTCCTAGACCTGGCCGTCCAGCCAAACTGAGCAATCGTGGGAGAAGAGCCTTGGTGAGAGAGGTAAAGAAGAACCCAAAGATCACTGTGGCTGAGCTCCAGAGATGCAGTAGAGAGATGGGAGAAAGTTCCACAAAGTCAACTATCACTGCAGCCCTCCATCAGTCAGGGCTTTATGGCAGAGTGGCCTGAAGGAAGTCTCTCCTTAGTGCAAGACATATAAAAGCCTGCATAGATTTTGCCAAAAAACACATGAAGGACTATGAGAAATAAGATTCTCTGGTGTGATGAGACAAAGATTGAACTTTTTGGCATTAATCCTAAGCGGTATGTGTGGAGAAAACCAGGCACTGCTCATCACCTGCCCAATACAATCCCAACAGTGAAACATGGTGGTGGCAGCATCATGCTATGGGGGTGTTTTTCAGCTGCAGGGACAGGACAGGTTGCAATTGAAGGAAAGATGAATGCGGCCAAGTACAGAGATATCCTGGAAGAAAACCTCTTCCAGAGTGCTCTGGACCTCAGACTGGGCCGAAGGTTCACCTTTCAACAAGACAATGACCCTAAGCACACAGCTAAAATAACAAAGGGGTGGCTTCGGAACAACTCTGTGACCATTCTTGACTGGCCCAGCCAGAGCCCTGACCTCAACCCAATTCAGCATCTCTGGAGAGACCTGAAAATGGCTGTCCACCAACGTTCACCATCCAACCTCACAGAACTGGAGAGGATCTGCAAGGAAGAATGGCCGAGGATCCCCAAATCCAGATGTGAAAAACTTGTAGCATCATTCCCAAGAAGACTTATGGCTGTACTAGCTCAAAAGGGTGCTTCTACTCAATACTGAGCAAAGGGTCTGAATACTTATGACCATGTGATATTTCAGTTTTTCTTTTTTAATAAATTTGCAAAAATATCTACATTTCTGTTTTTTTTCTGTCAAGATGGGGTGCTGAGTGTACATTAATGAGAAATAAAATTAACTTTTTTGCTTTTAGCAAATGGCTGCAATGCAAAGAGTGAAAAATTTAAAGGGTTCTGAATACTTTCCGTACCCACTGTATGTTTCTGGGTAGGTACTGGTTAAAATTAACTAAAGTTCACAGTTGGCTCCCAAGTTTTGTTGTTAAGTTTTGTTGCCTATGTCATTTTGGATGACTAGATAGCACTTCTGGTTTTTAGCCCTGACCTTTTGTAATAACAACTGAAAACAAATTGTAACATTTATTAAAACCAGGAAAGAAAATTTCTATTGAAAGTAAGTTTGCTTCCCACATGACATTTTTATAAAAGGTCAAATGGTTTATATTGATTTTTTTTTTTTCTTTTTTTCTGTTTAAATGCTCTAAATCTACCAGGGATAATTGTGTTGTGTTTGGAGTTCAGTCATTAGAAAGAAAAAGTACATTTTGTTATATATTTTTGTAAGTAAGAACTTCCCTTCATGTGATCATTCTTATTTAGTCATATCATTTTAAAATACATAAATGGAAAAATAAAAAATTGAAATATATTGCAAAATGCCTAAAATGTATCAAAGTTCACTTTTGATAACAGGAGTTAAAAATGTCAAACAATAGTAGAGCACTGCCAGCTCTTGACAGGTGCAGTAGATGGGTGCAACTGTCATACTACAGTGTTGACATACAGATTATATGACCAGATGTACCCATAATATATCAGAAAAGTTAAAAAAAAATAACATCAAAATGATTTGGCTATGCTCATATATTGTGGAATCAATTTGGATTTTGGTGCTGTTTTTTTTAATCTAATTATGTTTCACGGTAACAGAATGGCTTTCTTATACGTTTCCAATTGGCTCTAGAAACAAAGTCAGCACAAGAATGGTTTATCAGGAGTTTCATGGAACACCATGTATATTGTTTAGCATGTGTTGGTCTGGTGTAAAATACACCACCATCAAACAATGGAGTATTAACAATGCATTCCCTTATTTGCTGCAACCATTTTCTTCATATGGCAGTCAGGATAACATGAATAAAGGTCCAGGGATTTTGCTCATAGTTTTGTCTTGGCACCATGGTTCTAGTAAAGTGAAACCTTAAGGCTAAGGCCCCATGTAGCGGGCCACTACAAAAAAGTGCTGTGGGAAAAACCGTGGCAGCAACACATGGCGGTTTTTCCTGCAGCACTTTTCACAGAAAGTCTGCAGAGGTAACCTTTCTGCTTCCATTTTAACTATAGCGAAACCACCGGGGTTTCCATAGGTATAATTGACATGCTGCGATTTCCAAAACCACAACGGCTTTGGAAATCAAAGCGTGTCCGCTGCATGTATTGTTTTGCAAGGTGTGGATGAGAGTCATCCACCTTACAGTAACTATAAAATGCCATGTTTTTTCTGCAGTGCCCAAACAGCTTCAGGTGCCCAAAACCAGCCTAAAGGTGTTTTCTGAACGTTGTTATTTGGATAGGTCTCCAAGTGAAGATCAGCAGGGGTCTGAAGCATAGGTCATTTATTATTTTATTTATTATGCTTACTTGTATAGTGTCATCATATCCTACAGCACTTTACAGATATTGTCAGTCACTGCCCCATATAGGGCTCACAATCTACATTCTCTATCAGTATGTCTTTGGAGTGTGGGAGGAAACCGGAGTACTTGCAGGAAACCCAGGCAAACGGGGAGAACATACAAACTCCTTGCAGATGTTGTCCTTGGTGGGATTTGAACCCAGGACTCCAGTGTTGCAAGGCTGCAGTGCTAACCACTGAGGCACCGTGCTGCTCCAAGTGATAAGACTGGAAACTTCCTTTAAAGCTATGTATTTTAAATTTCCCAAATTCAGACAAAATTAAAGAAACTTTGGAAATAGACTTGATTAGAAATGGTCTATTGTTTTATATATATATAGGCACAAGGAGTTCATGTAACTCAGCACTCTAAAGTCAGAGGTTCATATACCAAAAATGGTACTTTTGTATGGCGACATATTGTGGATATATTCTCCACTAAAGGAATTGCTTCTAAGAAATGGGACACAGAGCTACGATATTTTTACAACATCTTATAGAAAATAAGCATATTGCATTCTATCTCAAGATTGATTAGCTATTCTTAAGTCACAACACCCCACACCTGTTGACTTTTGAGCACCTGGAAGCTTAAATTCAAAGGAAGGACAATGAAGACTATTTCCTCACAAAAAGCTGAAGCTCCATTGTTTATGTCCAACAAGAAGACAAATCCTTAATTCTGCTCTTACATATAGTACAGATGTTTCTTTATTATGTGAAAGCAGGCAACTTTATACAGAGAATAAGCATGTCAATCTTTAAGATTTAGACGTTGCTATGTCTGATCTTCTGCACAAAAAGAACACTCAATAACCAACGAGTTAAAATCTTCTCTACATGGAATCCACCATCTTATGCACAAGGTGAGCAAAGAGATCTAATGTATAATACTTAAGTAAGATATGAATTTTATATTATCCATCTTCAGAATTTCAGAAAAGTGCTTATCGATCCGTAAATAAACACAGCACAACAGGTGGCTTGCTGAGCTTGGCTCTAGTGGAGAACAGGGAAACTTCTTAGACATCTCAGTTTAGCAGTTTAGCAAGTGCCAAACCAACTGTGGTTTAAGGATCCATTTTCTCTGATAACATACAGTATATCATACTTTTAAGTTAAAAAGTGCAGATGGCGTGCAAGGTAAATGTACATGTCACGGTTTGTGAGTTTTAATCCCCTTTGCATTCCTTTGTGTGTTGATCTTAGCATTCCATATGTGTTTTTTATGGATTGTTAAGCACTTATATTTTTAAGAAATTGTGAGTACACACACGCAGATGTGTCCACCTGTAAAGGAATTGCTAGAAGAGCAATTCCCCAGTAGCTGCTGGTGAACCCTGGGGGAGGGGAACAACAAGACAGTGAGCCCTAAGGTGAACCCTCCCTGTCCCTGCCTACTTGCCTAAACTGCCCTAGGCGACAGAAGACAACTGGGTGGCAGTCCCTTCTTAGATATAATGCAGACAAGACGAACAACAACAAAAGGGAGATCATCTAGCCAAGGGGTCGGTACCAGTCAAGCAGCACAGTACAGAGTCAAAATCTGAGAGAATAGTCAAAAGTAAAGCCAGTGGTCAGGAATATGTATAGAGATAACAAATAGCAAAGAGTAAACAGCCACACACAAGACAATAGCAAGCACCAAGGTGAATGTGAGAAAATAATAAATAGGAAGGAAGAACCCGCCCCAGACTTGATAGGAAGACAGGCTGTCAATCACACAGGTAAGGCTAAGATTAACTATTAGAGGAGCAGAGGGAAACCAAGGTGTAAGAGATGGGTGTGGTGGAAAATCAATTACAGAGATAAGGGAATAGGACAGTGTTCAGACTGAGTACAACAAGAACCTAAAGCAAGGAATGATAGCCGAACACGTCTCCTGTAGCTTGCGACTGGAGGATGGCGTCGATAATATTGGATAAGCTTTATTACTAATATATATGCTGGTCTCCTGGAGCCTGGATGATTACCTTTGCAAAGCGTAGCATGGTGACGGAATTCTCTGTGTACTACCTTCTCTGCTGCTGCTCTAGCTCTTTGTGATGTCACTGTCTCCACTCTACTCCTGCTGCAGGTCCATAGGGTAGAGTGAAGTTGGTCATGTGACTGAGATGTGGAACATCAGCAAGGGAGTCAGAGGAATACGAGTTCTGGTTCTAGGTGGCCTGCATATACAATAGTAATAAAGCTAATCCAGTGTAGGGAATGCATTGGTAAGCTTTATTTTTACTTGCATAACCCCTTTAAAGTTTCTTGCAACTATTTAATGTAAATGTCAAATTAAAGAAATTATTTTTCTTTATGTCTGGCCTTTGAGTTACCAGGATCATATAAGATATGCAATGGAAATAATAATGGAGTGCAACTGAATTTTCCTGAAGCTAGCAGAGATAAGTGGTACATACTGACTTTGAAAATGTATGAACCATTTTCCCTGACACGCTTGTATATAGTGTGAATATAATATTTAAAAATGAACTAAATACAAGTTCTTTTGACAATTCCCCCAATTTAATCCTCAAAATAATTTCATATACAGCCTTAAAATCTGCAATTACCCCAGGTAAGCTATATTTGCATGTATGGAAGAATGGAGTATTACATGGCAGGCACTCAAACTCATCAACACGACAGGACTGCTAAAAAAGTTCTGGCTCATAGAGGGGAATCCCAAGTCGGAAATTTCCCTATGATGTCTTTATGCTCTAAAAGGGCATAGTTGTCAGTAGTTTTTATAGAGATACAATGCCATAACACAAGAATATTATGTTGAACATGGAGCTGCATAAGATGGAGTACAAATGCCTAACATCAAATAGAATCTATAAACATAATTGTCATGGAAAGTTTCAAACAGACACCCGAAGTTTCATTCGCTCCATTGCCTTATATATCTGCTTTAACTGCACTTTCTCCTGTCAGTGGTATTAATAAACACAGAAGGATCACAAGACTAAAATGGGCCCAAGACATAAAGACACAAGACATAAAATATTGGCACAACAGCATATGAGAGATGGTTTGCATAAAGGACAAACGGAAAGTACATCATTATGTGAAGCACAAACAGTCGTCTTCTCCTCCTCTGTCCTCAAAATAGCTCCACTGATTGATATGAAATATCCTTAAATCCTTTGACGTGACTTTTAATGCAAGTGGTGCACAAGAAAAGATCAAAAGCCATCATAAATCACAGGACTTGTAATGTTATCAAAGATGATTAATGTGCTGTCACCAATTGCTGAAATCACTCTGTACTGTGCAATGGTGAATCCTTCAGCAAAACTCAGAAGCTCTTTCATCCATGTGTGCTCATATAAGCTTGAAGAAACAAGAACAATATGGATTATTAACTCTACTGACATGTAGTCTAAGACTGGATTCACACATGCAGTTTTTTATGCATCTTTGGTATAGTTTTTGATGAAAATGTGTGATTAAAACACAGGAGTTCATGCAATAGGAAAAGCACATGGGAATGACTAATGTTTCTACTCATTTGGTATCCAATCTAATTGTCTAAAAGTCAGATTTGCTTTTACTAATTGTAGAGTAGGGGAGTGAAAAGGCTTTTAACAAATCGGGCTTGTTGCATGTTTTCCAAAGACTTTGGATTCATCCGAACTTGAGATTTTTGTTGTTCGCCACCCACAAATCATTAATACCCCGGCGCGCTCCACATGACTGCTGGGGCCTAGGAGCAGGACCTCAGTCACCGGCCGGAAGAGCTGGATGCTGAGCCCAGGACAGGTAAGTATCAGTATTTTTTAATTTTTAATCACCTCCCCTGGCCTGGCATCTAATGAAAAGGGGCCTGGAGATCACCAGGCCCCTCTACATTTGCAGTATGTATAGTCGTTGGAGAACCAGGCTTTCCCCGACCGCTATCATGGGGCCCCGGCACTTGGCTGGGTACTGATACCAGCCCTGTTGGCACCCCCCGCGGCAAGATGCCGACAGGGACATGTAGCATGGTGGAACTCCTTGGATGCCGCGGTCATGTTTGACCGCGGCATCCAAGGGGTTAAAACCCCCGATCGGAGCTGTGCCATTCGTTACCACGAAGTGTGAGGAAATCCAGATTCGATGCAAATCGAATATTTTCTGAAATTCGGATCGAATTCCACTTCGTCAGCTTCGATTCACTCATCTCATGTATAAATATTTGGGGATATTTATGCTTTATATGATTAAATGACTTTACATATTATTTCTGGAATGTATGTGCCTTTTGTAACTTAGTAAACATTGTAAAAAAAAAAAAAATTGTGTGCTTGGACCTAGAAAACCAACTAAAACACCTTGGTCACCAACTACCTCCAAATACGGAGTGTTTTGTTTTTATTGTGCTTCACTTGTGCGTGCTAGCTGATGATTACAGAGTGAAAATATGTTAATTGCGAGTTTCTGAGATAGAAACGCTAAAATTATTGTGGTGCCAGAAATATTGCCATTGAGTCTTGGTCAAATAAATATTTATTTCCCATTTTAATGAATTTGACCACAATTTTCAAACATTGGTGGTAAACCAAACCACGCTGAACCCAACATTAAAGAGGTTAACTAGTGCAATAATCCAGTGTGTTTTTTCAGATCTTATCTTAAGATAGAAACAATTTGTATTTAGCAATTATGTAATTGTATGGTTGTACTATTTTGCATATCTATAATTTTTCTGTAGACTTCTGTACTTTAGAAATTGTGTAGGCTATTAAGTCATTACTGAACTTTATGATGTAATGCCAATGTTTTACTATGCTGTTTAGATGACATTTTATAATACAGTGTGTGTCTTCAAGTGTTAAAGGATTTTAGAATGTTAAATAGCAAACTCTAGAAAGGTTTCCAAGAAGATATTCATTGGATTATGCCAATAGATGGATACTTATTTTTAGGTTTTAAAAAGTAAAGTCTTAAGGCCTCTTCACATGGAATTTTTATCAGGGTTCGACCATTCCTATGCAAAATATCACCTGATCACATGTTGGGTGATTGCAACTATTATGCAACGTCGTCCCATGTCAACAGGGTGACATGCTGCTGATAAATTCAAACAGGGACAATGGTCTGCAGCATTTTTATTCAGCAAATAAGGGTTCAAAGATCCAGATTGGATGTTCCTATGAATTCATGGAACTCACTATATTAGTTGTTCCCCTACTAGTCAAATATACCTCTATAAGTCTCTGATTGTGTACTCCAATGCATGCCAGATTATGTAAGAACTCTACCAAAAATGTAACATAAGAAGCCACCTAATGGCTCAGGAGGTACACTACAAGTAAGAACAGAACGTGAAGATAGTTAGTATTTCATACTAACACTTAGACATTGCTTAAAGGCATTCTTCAGGGAGTGTTTCAGCACTTTCTTCCTCTGTGGTTTTACTTGAGCTGAACCACTGGTTTTTGGACTGGTTCTTCTCACCCTGGTTCATGTCATCTGATTGAGACCATCCAGACCTGATTTGTTCAGCCTCCTCTCTCTCCCTTGTTCACTGCTGGTTATGTGCAATAGGGGATTGCTTTAATATTATAATGATTTAGTCTGCCAGCCCCCAAATTGCAAGAAACTAGCATGGAACTTGGGAGAGGAGGAAGGAGGTGGACCAGTCTGGAAACACGTCAAATTTTGCTACCACCTTTAGCAGTCACCTGTGATATTACGTTACCATTTGTTTGCCACTTTGACATTTATTACATTTGTTATCAATCTGATATAGGATATATTATCTGGGTCCTGAAGCCTGTACAAACTCAAAAAATCCCTCCCTATGCCAAATATGTTAAAAAAAAGTAAGAATTCATTCCAAGACAATAAAAATTAAATACAGTGGACATAATAGATAGGCTGAGGGCCCACGTTGAGAAAAACAGCTTTTTTTGTTGCAGATTTTGCTGTGGTTTTTTTTATGAGCCAAAGCCAGGAGTGGACTGAGCAGAATGGAGAAGTATAAGAGATTACTATATATTTCCTATTCCTTTTGTATCCACTCCTGGCTTTGGCTCAAAAAATGTAGGAAAATCTGCAACAGAATAGGCTACATTACCACAGCGTGTGGCCTTAGCCATAAAGTGACTTTAGATGTGTTTCAATACCAATAATGTCACTAATATACCAGTGTATGAGTTTAATACAGTACATGGTGCTGTCAGGGTTATAAAAGGACAAACATGAAATTATTATCTAATGTAAAGACATATCCTTGTCTTAGGAAGTAAAAAAGGAAATGAAAGGAATGTGAATATAAGCACATTTTACAGAATGTTTAACAAGAATCAGATGTCTCAGGCTGCATCACATCAGAAGAAGAAGCTAGAAAGTCATTTATAGCCACTGACTAATTTTATAAGGCAACAACTTAACCATTGCATCTATTTTTCTGGGTTGTATTCTATTTTGTTGTATTTGATACTGTACAGAAAAACGTATTTACCCCTATTTTGTATATTTCCATAACCATCATATTTTGTTTCAGATCTTCAAACAAAAGACAGACACATCCCAGGTAAGGATAATAAATTAGGATTCATTGATCAAAAAAAAAAAAATAGATCCAGCATCAACTGGCTGTGTATGAAAATGCTGCAATTGAAAGTTCTCAAGTTCTTGCTCTTGAGATGTATTGAATTCTTACCAGATGCCACCTTGGCACAATGGCGCCAGTTGAGAATGAGGTCCCAACTAAGATGGGGAAGGGTTTGTACCAAATATTTTTGTCAAATATACTTCTTCCACCTGTCATGTTACTTTGGCAACAATTTAGATACTTTTTTTTTTTTTACTTGTGGTGTAAACATTTTTACTTGATAGACTGAGATTTTGAGTCTTGACACCAATTTTATTCATTAATTTTGTACCCCTGGCATGGAGAAGCAATGCCATTATGGGTCTTTTAAAGGATGGAGGAGAACATGAAAATGTAGGATGCCATATGAGATGGATGTCACATTGAAAGTATCCCTCCTGAGACGGAGGTGCCGAGTTGTTGCATTATCTCTTCACTTGGCCACTTGGCTTTTGACTATGAATGTTTTTCCATCAAAGCTATTTCCTAGGTATGTTCTGCTTTGCAAACCAGATCGCAGAGAGATAATTAACAGTACAATCAGCAGTTATACATGTACCTAATCTGATATAGTGCAGAGAACTTGGATTTCCTGCTCTATTAGGAAAGCAGAACTGAAATAAGGCAGTACAAACTGTAAAACAAACAACGTTGCCATTTAAAATGGAATATACTTGGTTTACATGCTGGAAGGCATTGGATTCAAAATAAGCTTTACTTGTTTTCATGGCATCCGGTGAAGTATTTGTGGCTTTGCCTTTTTCCAATAAATGTGCCTTTGCTGATGTCATTATAGTGAACTCTACCTTTGGAGGCCCTCTATTTAAAGGGGGTCTACCACCTCCCACAAGCATATTCATCTGCCACCACCATGTTACAGAGCACATTACAGTGATAAAAAAACATAGCTCTGTTATGTATGTCACTTCTGTAGATTTGGACGAAAACAACTTTGAAGTCTTACACAAATGAGGCAGTTGGTGCACTGAGAGCAGGACCTCAGCCCTGTTGCCACTCAAGTAGGATGGATGATGTCATAGTAGTGAGAGGATCAACTTTCAATGCACAAAGGCAGGAGGTGGTAGGGGTCTGAGTGGCAAGAATAGTACTCCAAGGAGCTGAGGGTCCATCCCCAGTACACCAAGTGCCTCATTTTCATAAGACTTCAAAGTCGTTCTTCTCCAAATTTCCAAAAATGACCAACATAACAATGGTATGTTTTTTATCACTGTAATGTGCTCTGTAATGTAATGGTAGCAGTTGAATATGCTTGGGGGAGTTGGTAGTAAAGCTTATACAGTGTAGAGAATTCAGTGCAGAGCTTTATTATTCCCCAGATAACCCCCATAAAGCAAGTTTAATAGTTGTATTTTTACGCTTTTGCTACTATTTTTCTACTTAGCTAGAATTTTACTGTATTAATAGGATTCTGTACCATGCAGACTGCAGTGGGGAATGAGCACCTTCCCATGTTAAGCCTTCTTCACACATCAGTGTTTTTAGTTAAGGCATGTGCAAGCCAAAACCAGGAGAGAGCTGAAAACACAGAACAGATCTTATCTCTGTGTAATCGCCACTCCTGGATTTGTCTTACAAACACTGATGCAAAACACTGATATGTGAAAAATACAGGAGTCAACAATTATTTTATGGGCAAAAAGGTTCCACAGAAACATACCGGGGGAAATTTATTAAGAAAAATGTAGCAGATTTCTGACATAATTTGCACCAAAAACTATGTGACATGTTGTGCACCAAATTTTCCAGTGTTTTAGACACTTTTTAGACATGAGCGAAAAGGGTGTGCCCTATTAGGAAAGGGATATGGCATTGTGGGAAAGGGCCGTGGCCTAAGTTGCAATTCTGTGCCAGAAATGCGCCAAAAATGCAAGAACTTTCAAGCCAACTAATAATGTCAGACTAGACATTGCAACAATAGGCCAAATGTATCAAACAGCAACAGATACTTTGATAAATCTAGCGCAGTTTAAGACTGTCTAGTCTAAAGCTGCACTGTCTAAAACTTAGGCACTTTTAGTAAATGTGCCCCACTGTCTTAAGCATTGTTATACTTTACTTCTTTAATAGTGGATTTGGGTGTCCTCCGCTCCTGGAGCTGTCATGCCTTCTGATATTTACACCTGTAATAATCGGCAGTGGAGGAGGGGGTTTAAAACAATGAGATACCGGGTACAGTATTTTGTATTTAGTATCTATGTTGTATCTAAAATCTATTAGTGAATGGAGACTTTTGAGTGTCTTATTATATTTTTCCTCCTGTTTTGAAACAAGACCTTTGCCTGAATCCAAGACATTCTCCAATTAGAATAATGTTAATGGCAGGATGTGGTTGGTTCAGTGTGTAGCTGACCTCATCGTTCTTAATCACAAGAATAACATTTACAACAAATCCTTGCAGGAGATTACTTAAGTTAACCATTTGATCTTTGACTTTTAATTTTCTTAGTCTAATCATTTTGACACCATGTCACTCTGAGAATAAGATGGACTACATGCAAAAGATGGGCAATTGTTATGCTGGACTGTCTTGAAATCGAATATATTGGATACTTACGTGTGAATAGCTATGGTACAATGGCAAATAATTTGTATGGTATGAATGGTAAAATAAGAACATATTGTTTTGTTTGTTCTATACCATAAAAAGTAACTTGCCTCTAAGATGCGTTCTTTAAACATAAGGTAGTCCGCATGTAGACAAACTCTTTAAACAACCCAGCACTCGATGGTGTCCATAAAAAAAGCTTTTAATTCACATCCATTTAAAAGCGGTAACCAAAAGAAAACAGCAAACACAGCTTACGCGTTTCGAGGCTAAGATGCCTTTTACTCATAGCTCTTATTCCACACGTGTCTGTAAATAATGGAGCAGATTTGCTCCACCTTTATGAAGCATTGAGGATTTTTGTGATGCACTACCCAAGGGGGGGTGGCTTAATGGAAAGGGTCACAAAGTTATTTCATCTCCTTTTGTAAATGGGGACCTCGTAGGAAACTCATGACTATGATTTTGAGTTTGGGTTGAAAAATAAAAAGGGACCGTTTCTCTTTGTACATTTTTCATGGCTGCCTTGGACCAAGTGAGAATCCAGGCTAAGGTTGTTTTGCACCCAAGTGACTCCCAATTTCATGGATCCCTCATACATTTTAGTGTATTGAAGGAAATATGAAAATGGACAAAAATAGACCATGAACACAGACCATCAAAAAATCGGTCATGTGAATAGCAGCATTCACATGACGGAATTTTAGTGTAGCCTCGTGATGGCAGTTAAAAATATGGCACTCACACGGCCGATTAAGACATTCATGTGAAGTCATATAATGCCCAAAATGGTGTTATCCCTCATGTACACACAGTGTACTATTGCTTTATGTAAAGTTTGTTGAAAGGTTAGATATGTGTCGTTAGGTGTACCTCCAGTTATTAACAACTTTTTATAAATGAATAGTACATTTGAATATAAGAAACTTTGCAATATATCTTTATTAAGGATATCTGTTGTCTTCACCACTTATTAAGTTGTTCTCTTGCTCTTTATCTTAAATCTGACTGCTTTATTTACATTATATTTGTCTTCATATTCAGCCTCACACATAGAGCTCTAGGGAGGAAGGAGGGGCAGAGTAGGATTCTTCTGCTAGCTAGTTATTTGATTTATCTCTTCATTCTGTGCACTTCTAGCCTCTTAACTACAACATTGGAGTGTTGAAGTCGCCTGGAATAGCAGAGTGTAACTCTGCCAAATAAGTGGAGAAGAAAACATATTTCTTCAGTAATATATATTACAAAGTTTCACATATTAGCTTGAACTATTAATTTATGAAAAGTTGTTTATAACTGGAGGTACACTGTAAGTATACAGGAGTGTATATAATTGAGATGTATGTGATGTTTCTTGACCATTCTGAGAATGTAAAGCCTGCATTACGCATAATATGTAATATTTATTTGATATGTCATATTTATTTTATTTTAAATTAAAATAAACAGAGCAAATGATGCAGTAAATAAAATAACTAGTAACATATGAAGCTAAACATAACAATGGTGCAAAGTTATGAAAAGTTGTACAAACAAAAACTGCTCATATTAAACCACCAAGTTCATGCTCTCGTTTTTTATAGGTTCTTTGGAAAATGAAAGCAGTGTGGCAGCAACCTAATTTAGATCCCTGGAAAGGATATATAGGTGTGCAAATCTCCTGTGTGTGAACAATCCCTTACTGTTTTGAATAGCACTGATTCTTGAGTCAAAAGGTCAGCAGTAACCCCATTCAGTATTGGAATCCTAGATCTACTATCTTACTTATTTACTGTTATTAAAATAATTGTTCCTGCTTACTTAAAGGATTATCCTAAAGGAAATAAATCTATCATATTCTTTCAATGAACTTAAATTGGTTGTTCAGGAACAACATTAAAGGGACCATTCTGCTACAGTAAGCCCTGCAACCCCTGTTGTGCTGCTTGATGGAGGGCCACCGAAGGGTTGGATACCAGTGATCACACACTATTAACCCATTCTATGCTAAATATCCTATATATATTTCTGGAAAACCATAAACATATTTTTAAGAATTTTTGGTGGTTGTTTTTAATTTTTTAATTTAATAGCTATAGTTAAAAAAAAATCCTAAAAATCTTGCAATTCCAACTTTTGTCACTAAGCCTAAAACACTGTGACTTCCTATTTCCTATAGAGGGACCATGGTCCATAGACATAATGGTCTTGTATGGGAGAGTTTTGTAGGCATGCTCTGTAACCTGGGCAGAGGTCATTGTGCAGAGAGGGAATTAAATAAGATGGCATATCCTCTTTTGTGACTGATGAGTTTTGTGTGTCTTATCTACATTATAGCTGTGATCATCAGTGTTCTAATAAGTGAGGTGGCTGCTGCAAAGAAATCGCCTACAGAAAACAGGAAGTCTCAGCATATTACATGGCCTAGTGGACACTGTCAGAACTGCAGGATTTTTAGGATTTTTTTTTAACACAGATAACGTGGAAAAATTTTAAAAACTTCACCAAAAATTATTTCAAAATATGTTCAACATAAAACTTAAAAATAAGATTGATTGAAAGCCTACCACTCTGTGTATACAACTGTAATGTAGATGTATACCTCTTTATTGATTCTTGTATGTGCGTGTTCAATCGTCGCGGTTTTGGAAATCGTAGCATGTCAATTATATCTATGGATACACCAACGGTTTCCCTATAGGTAACCTCTGCAAACTTTCTGTGCAAAGTGCTGCGTGAAGAACCGCAATGCGGTGCCGAGGCGGCTTTTCCCACAGCACTTTTTCTCTGTGGAACGCCACGTGCGGCCTTAGCCTTAGATAGAATTATTAATAGTAGTCCAAAATTGGAACACAAATTCCTAGCCACCAGGTTGTTTCTCTTGTTTCCAAATAAATATTAGACTCTTATCAGTCACTATGGGCAACAGCTACATTTTTCTTTTGCACCAGCTTGATAAATCTCCCATTATATATATTACCTTTCCTATTCTAAGGAATCTGTTGGTGCCAAAAATATTTTAATCTAATATTTCAGATGTCAGATGCAGTACAGTAATCATATAGTTGCTGAGCAGTATATCCAGAGCCACACATATACATTATATAGAGATTAGCAACAGAATAATAGAGGAAGGATGGAAAGACAGAATGTCTGCCTATTCATAGCAATAGGAGCAAGGACCTCAACTACTTGAATTAAATGTTCTGTTCCTGCCATGTGTTGACAATTTACTGAGTAAAATGGTAAGGTCCATTGCTAAGGCAGACATAATGGAGCCCACTTTGTGCAGCAGTTCCAAATTACAGCGAAAGAACTTCACAAACATTCCAGGCTGAAAAAAAAAATGTTTAAAATACTTTAGACTGTAACAAATGCGCTAAATAATTCAGTGATTGTTTTTCATGTCGTCCTGCAACCAATTTTTCGTTTCCTTAGTTAATAATCTGTTGTGTGATTTGTTTTTGAAAAGATGCTTACATTTACAGAATGCATGTTAATTACGACACAGGAAGCATATAGCGGATGTACATATATGTACATGGAAGGCCGGGAAGCTGTGACCTTAGGGCTCAAAGCAGTTAAAGAAAGATTGCAGCCTGTCCGATGGATGACAGTGAGTAACACATAACTAGGCTGATCAGAGCAACTGATAAAGGGATACAGAATAAGCTGGATGGATACATTACAGTGCATAGAATGGTTTGTGGGACAAAATAATAATATAACGTATAAGTAAAAAAACTAACTAGTGAGATATAGGGCACAATGCATACAAAGTATTTCCACTGACTGAAAATCATTTTAATATTTTATGGCTACAATATTTGTGCCTCGAAATCAACGGGAAAGATTTATTAATCTCCTTTGCTAGTTTTCTGGCTTAAAAATGTTGCAAACCTCGGTTGCGAGAATCTTCTGTGGTCACAGCTCAATTTGGACTACATAGCCTTAACAATCTCACAACATTTGATGAAAAATTACTTTGTGATTATTTTTCTGTGTAATATAATATTGTTATTTCTTTGTTGAAAACATTTACTAAAAATACAATGGATAAAAATAATAAATAAAAACCGGTTGCGACCAAAATTGTTGCTAGTGGCTTTTTTAAGCTGCCTTTGCCAGTTTCCAAAAAGGAGTTGTGACAAGGGTGTGTTGGGAGCAGGAAATGGGGGCTATCAGCTGATGTAGATTTCAGTGCAGGCCCATGTCCCGGATTTATGAGGAGGTGCATCATCCACCAGGGCAGAAGATTTTAAGTCCGACATTGAAAACACCACTCTTCATAAATTCCCCAGTGTTCTTATTTGTTATAGTAAGCTTACTGTACATTGATCTCTATATATTGTTAAACTATTGCTAATATACAGTAAGAAAATGTAAATCCTATTCTAAATTTATAAGAAATGACAAATTACTGTGGCCATATTAAAAAAATTGCCCAACCACCGAAACTTTTATAAAAACCTTGTAGAATGCTATAAAATAATAGATCTAATACTCACTGTACCAATCCTCCACCTGTCCAGCTCTGATGCTTCCCGTGTTCCCTGTCTCTCTCTGATCTTCTTGCTCCAGCAATGATATGTTCACATGGACATGTGACTGTTGCAGCCAATCATTTTGTTTTTGGAGGAAACTTAGTATCTGGAAAAAAAAAACCGCAAGATGGAACATGGAGAGAACATACAAACTCCATGCACGTATAAGAAAAACTTCTGTTCTATATAATTAAGGGGGTATAAACATAACAGTTGGCATTGATGTGGCCCCAGGAGATGTGAATAACCATACAGTTCCGCAATAATGCATGGAAGGACCAAGTTTTTCCAAGTCTGGTCTTTAATAGTGACTCTCCACTCTATGTAATAGAGAGTTCTCTGAGCTGATATAGCCCCCTTTGCCATATCCCCATGTCTTATAAATTTGCCAAGAAATTAAATAGTAGAATTATTTTTAAAGAAAAATTAAAAATTAGCTATAGATGTGATATTACTTTAGTGTGAAATTGTTGTTTACCTCAAAGATAACAAAAGATTATATTTTGTGGAAGTATATATAAAAAAAATGGAAAGACCAGACTGAGAGTTGAAAATGGGAAACTGCTGGAGAGATATAGAGGAGATTGTCCAAACTATGGATATAAACAGTGGTTGCATCTATTTATAGACACTTTCCATTGATACTTTTATTAGCCACTTCTTACTTTATGATATTTTGCTCAATAATTATACTGTGCTATAGGCCATTACTCCATGTAATAAATCATCCTCTAAATACTGACATTTCTAGTTAACATACAACTCGGGCTGATATAAAATGATTATTTATGATGCAAAAAATGGCAACATGAACCATATGTAGAGTTCTATGTTATATAAACTTACACCAATACCCAATTTCATCACCTATCAACCACCTATTACTTCTGGTGAGAGGATATGTAGATGATAGATAGATAGATAGATAGATAGATAGATAGATAGATAGATAGATATTGAATTAATAAGAACTGCCCTTTATGGCATATATGGTTCATAATCGAAGTCATTGTAAAATAAGGAGAGATGCACTGAATAGGCATCTTGGTACTATGGAAAGAGTAGGAATGATGCATAGCAGCAAGATACCGATTCAGTCAATCTCCAGTTTTTACAGTGGTTTCAGTTGTGTCTTTTCCATAGAGGCAAGGTGTTTATTAATTCAATATCTGTATGTATATATACCCTCTCACCAGAAGTAACAGCTGGTGACTAGTAGGTGATATAATGGGAGTATTTGTCTGTCTTCTTTGTTTCTTAACATTATTGGTTAAAACAATTGGAAATCATAAGGAAGAACTAACATGGTCCAAGAATTAACTACTGCCAAGTTTGTAATGTATTCTGAGAAGTCAAGAAGGCTTCCTTGTCCTCAAACCACATCTATGAAACCATATCCATTAAATTTTTTTGAAAATTAAAATTAGGTGGAGAACGTCTTTGATAGTTATTAGCTGTGAATGGATGACCCATATTTCTTACTGAAATAGCTACTGGATATATGAACAATTTCAACACATTCTACAAATCCACATGTAGTATGTCAGCCTTTTTTTAATCTTAGGGAAAGGGATTGACTCACCAAACTCTTCTTGGGTTCACAGGGGCTTTTTTGAACATAATTTCCAGCAAAATAAAGTAGCCAAACTAGGTGAATCATATCCACAGATGTTTAATGGGAATATTGGTCTTGGAGACACTAACAACAACTGTAAGGTTATGACAAGAAAGTCATTCATGACAGAATAGTCACCAACTGTTTTGACAACCGCAGCCTATCAACAAATACAGATATAGGTTTATACAGAGCTATATAGGTGTATTTGTAGCATACAAAATTATCTATCTATCTATCTATCTATTTACGTAAGATTATGGTTTAAAAGGGCTTTACTTATATTATTTGTGAGACAACACATGTAATTCAGTGTACAGTTATGCAGTATACAGAAATGTATATCAAAGTTGGATAAAGTTTAGAGGCAACAGCCAGAGGTATTAAGAGAACAGGGGGACTGTATTAGTATTAAAAATATGAAAGATCGGTAACTAAAGGACGCCCACTACTATTAAGATGGTTTTACCATTATAATGTAAATGTAATGTTATATGTACCAGGTGTGTGGTAAGATTGGACAGTGATCCTCAGAGCTTATTCTCATAGGGTTTCATGACTGTATGTTATCCATTTTTCTAATGGATAGCACATGGAGCTATTGAAATTAATGGCTCGAATCAAACAACCCATTTTTAGCAGTCCATATGTCTGATCTGTTAAAAAATACAAGTCATATAAAGGGCCGTTTTCACAGATCCCTCAATAGACTCAAATCTATGAGGGATACGTGGAAATGGATTTCCCTTGGATGTACATTGCCATAAAAAATGTACTGCTTTGTAGCCAAATACATGGTCCAGTTGTGTGAATAAGGTAGACAGCATATCTTGTATTGTGTAACTTGTGTGCAAATTTGTAGAGTGTTTGTGCCGAAACTGTTATACAGTACACACAGCTTAAGAAAGTTTACAATTTACGATGCCCATTTTCTTATCTTAGACTGAAGCCCCTCATGGCGTAAATGCCGCGGTTCGACCACGGTGGAAAGGGCGCAGCAAAAACTGCAACGTCTTACAGTCCCTGCAAAGTGGATGAGATTCTAGTGCTTACCATCCACACACACTGCAGAAAAATACCCGCAGCGGAAATGTTGCGATTTCCAAAACCGTTGCACTTTTGGAAATCGCAGCATGTCAATTATACCTACGGAAACGCTGGTGGTTTCTGTTTAGGTATGATTGAAGCAGATAGTCTGCAGAGGAAAACTCTGCTGACTTTCTGTGAAAAGCGCTGTTGGAAAAACCGCAATGCATTTCCGCTGTGGTTTTTCCTGCAGAGCTTTTTCGCTGTGGCCCGGTACGTGGGGCCTTAGCCTTATCTCTTTTTGAAATCAGTAGAAAAAAATTGTAAAATTTGGTGCAAACTGCAAATGCAAGTTTCACCAAAATCATGTAAAAACTGAATGTTAAATGTGGCCCTTTGTGCTTGGTGGATGACTGTCTTATGGCAGAATACAAGCGCCAAAAACACACAACCAATATAGGTCTGTATTACCACCAATTTATAATACTCAAAACAGCCAAGGTGGATCAGTTCTGTTACAACAGAATTGATGCACAAAGGCGTGTTTCGTCTGCTGCTACACAGTGGGCAAAACTTGCACTGGGGCTGACTATACTGTGGTCTGTATATTTTCTCCTTGTAATGTTTTCTGTGATTTTTGTATTATCTGTATTTGGGCTCTGCTTCTTCATAGCTATCTTCATTGTCCTGTGATGTAAACTTTGGAAAACATTTTTGCCCATCATTGAGGCCATTTGTTTATTACTTTTTGCAATGTATAGGATGATTTATATACTAACTAAGGATGGGCGAAACTCTAAAGTTTTGTCTGGTGTTCGGATAGAACTGGACGTGAAATTATTATACTCTTGGGTCTCTTCAGACCCCAGAGTATAATAGGTGTAGGCTCAGGGGATATGAAAAAAATAAAAAACATTTATACCCTCCTCACGGTGTCCGGCGATCTGCATCTTCCATCTCCGGGCTTGTGACATCACTGAAGAGCACCAAAGCCAGTATCTGGCCCTCTTCTGTGACATCATGTGCCTAGGGTCATTGCTGCAGCCTGTGATTGGGCTTCAGAGGTGACATGGGCATGTCAAGCGTCATGACGTTCAGTGTGCCCCTGTCACCACTGAGATCCAATCACAGGCCTCAGCAGTGATCCCAGGTGCATGACATCACAGAAGAGGACAAGAACACTCAGAGGAGTTAAACACAGATCGCCAGAGGCCCAAAAGAGGTGAGAGAAGGTGAGTTTAATTATTTTTTAAATTTTTAAACCTTCCTTGAGCCTACACCAATTATATTTTGGGAGTATAATAATTTATCACAAATCATGTTGTGTTGGCCATTTTAGTTCATCCGAGACAAATCCCAAATTGTTCAGTTTCTTTAAAATCTGAACAATTTGGAATATTTGGGTCACATCTAGTTAGCTGCACACCAAATTGCCCAACAATAATACTTACCCAGTATTACCTTACTTGGGATTTTTTTAATGTTATTTGTAAATGTATGAATTTTTAATCCTATATTAGACTAGAAAACGATTAGATAGAGTCCTTATGACCCCTCAGAGTGTCATAAACATTTTTTGAATGCAATGTATCTGCACTTCTGATTCAGAATGAACCGGCCTGAACCCTGTTGAACCTTTTTTTATCTGAACCAACAACCTGATCCAAATCTTGAAAATCTCTACAGTAATAAGCTTTTATTTACAGGACTATAGATCTTTATATATTTACTTTGACATTCTTTCCTTCTCAAAAAGTTTCAATTCCTTTACGATAAAGTTTTCTTTTTGCATAAGCAGATAAAACAGAAGAAACCATTACTCATACAATATACTGGAATATTTAAAAAAAAATATCTAATAATTTCTTATTTACATGAAGAAATATAATGATTCAGAATAACTCAAATGATTATGGGAAATATCCCGTTCTGACTGGTATGCCAACAAAGCCATCATGTGTTTCAGGACCCACAGCAGTGTTGACACCCTGGTGGTTGATCCATACATAAAGTCTAGGCTGCTGCCTGCAGTGAATCTTCAGATTTTTCCAATGTGTTCACATAACAAGCAACGTGTGATGTCATTTACGGGGTTGTAAAAGGATGTATACAGTGGCTGCATTCTTTAAGCGCTAATGTAAATATTCACTGCGGTCTGAATGGCTCCGCTTTAAAAGACATGACTATTTAAAATTATTGTTAAGGAAATATGTTAAACTCTGTGGAATGCCTGATGTTTTCTCAGTGACATTATCACAGCTGTACCAGTTTACTGCCGATGACATCACTGGGCTGACACCTCAGCTGTCATTATATTGATGTTTGGTAACAAGCCTTCACAATATACTTTTTAAAAAACAATTAGAAAGAAGAGATACTTTTTATCTTAATTTATTGAGAAATTGACAGACGGGTAGAGAGATAGATAGATAGATAGATAGATAGATAGATAGATAGATAGATAGATAGATAGATAGATAAGTGGCTTTCTGCCAAAGTCAAGCTAACACTTAAGCCACTTTGTAGTTCAATTTCAACTTTGCTACATCTGTACATAGATAGAGTAGCTAGATAGCTAGATAGATAGATAGATAGAATGAATGTGAGAGAGAGAAAAAGACCACTGATATAGAGGGATGCAGTAAATAATGGTGAGCGATATATTATATACTGTATCCAGAATATTTCCAAAATGTACAATATAAAGAAGCAGTCACACAAATTTATTTGGCCCCCATTTCGAAATATTTCTGTAAATATTATAATTCACAATAGCTTTATTTTGAGATATTTTCTCTCTGGAGCTCATGTGAAGCAATGATTTATAGATATTCTGTATAATTAGATAGATATTACAGATATAGAAATTAGGTATTAAAGGGGTTGTCCAGGATAACCATTTTTTTTTTTTTATATGAGGCCGGGAAGGTGAAAAAAAAAAAAAATACTCACCTGTCCACGGTGCTCCAGTGTCTCCCAGCATGGTCCAGTCCTGCTGCACTAGTGTTTTCTTCCGGCGGAGATCCCTGCCCCACATGACCATCTCGTGTCCTTTCCTTAGGCTGCTGATTAGGCCAATCAGTGCCTTTGGAAAGGACACAAGACGTGACTACCTGATTGGCCTCTGCTGTCACATGCAGCGGGTTCTTCCACGAGAAGAAACCACCGGGGCAGCAGCACCGGACCATGCTAGGAGACACCGGAGCTCCGGCCTTATAAAAAAAATGGTTATCCTGGACAACCCCTTTAAATAAAAAGGAAACTCTTATGAAAACTGACATTTCTAATTGCAAATATTCATAAGGAAACCCTCTAGACTGAACGATCTATAGAAACACTAGGGCAGATAAACTAAAACTATCTAACTTTGGCGCAATGCAAAATGTCTAGTATACAGTTTAGCATATTAACCCATGCTCCTTTTTCAACAAACTCCGCCCACATGTCGCACAAGGCTCACAAGAAAGCATATTTATTAGTTTATCTGTCCCACTAGGCTTGGTAGGCAGCCTGTTGTAGGTGGTGCCGATGTGATCATGGAGATGGTTCAAACAAAGTATCTAATTGCCAAATATATGATTCCTTTTGTCTACAAATTTCAGTGTTGACAAACCATTTATTACTCAATGAAATGTGTTAATCATTTTAATATCGCTATTATTTCTGGAAATATCGGCCCTTGGATAAGAGGTACAGTAGTAGCTTTCATTGCATAATCTGTGCCATCTGTGTAGTCTACAGAATGGAGTTATCATGATATGGCTGTTACGTTTGTAAGTGTCCCTACTCCTTGTAGATGTACTTGAAAATCCCAGTCTTAAATAGTTTACTCAGTAAATGCATTAGACCTTTGGATCTGTAGTGCTAGTAATACCAGGAATACTTTACCAATGTTTCTACCTTCACGCAATCCCTGTCTACATCTAAGCTTCACTTATACTCTTTCATTAAAAAGAAGAGACCTCAAAAGGAGATAATACATTTACTACACTGTATTTCATGGATTATTGCTCCAGCGATCATAAAAGCATACAGTGATACAGAAGATTGCTATCATCTGCACTACATACCCACAATGAATTAACATGCGTGCATTTATCCTAACGTGAACCCCAATGGTATTTGAAGAATGAGATTTCTGAGATCTCTTCATAAAGAATAGGGAATACTCACGTGAAGAAATCATTCATCTCTGTCCAATGCCCACAACGGAATATTATTTTATTACAGCAGTTGAATCTCTTTAAATAAGAGATACTTTGCTTGCAGTTGGATATAACCATGAATTTCTCTACTTTTAGATTTCATCACTAGATGGCAGGAACATACAATAATAACATTCAATATGTTATTTCTACAGCCAGTTTAGCAATAGTGAGCAAAAGTCTGATATGTATTTTTTTAGGAAAGCACATTTATTCCATTACATTTATATACCAAAGCAAACAACCCCTTTAATTTTAGTAAGGGGTCTCCAATCCTTGTAAAGTGTCTGCACATGTGTGGACTCTCTTCATTAGGTTTTTTGGAGAGCCAGATGTTGTCTTGGCTGTACATGTCCAGATATGTATGTCACAAGTTAGTAGGCACCTTCACAGAAAATGTCCATACATGGATTGGAATGGGGAACAGGCTGTTCCCAGTATCAGTAGAGTCCATGTCTATTGTGTATAAAAAGTCTGTGAATTTTCCGCTTCTTGTATAACACCATGTCTGAAGAAGAGAACTAGTACTCTCGAAAGCTTACTATCAAATATACTCAGTTAGCCTCTAAAAGGTATGGCCTGATTTCTTCACTCTTCCACTATTTTCTATGGCTAACACAGTACAACATTATACTACTAGAGTCCCAATAGTCAGATGTAGATTTGTGTTTATACATATGAGAACCTAGTGTGAAGATTTAATTCCCCTTATGTTTATAAAGGAAAATAGGTCTGACCACTTGGACCCCAAATGATCATGGGAATAGGGGTCCTGTGTGCTTTCTATAAATGACCTGCGCAACCCACCGTTCATTTCTTCTCTGTGGAATTGCCAATGAGAAGCCAAAAACTATCCCTGACAGTCCCATAGAATTTAATGGAGTGGTAATACACACCCCAGTAGTTAGACCCCTACCATCAGACAGTTGTCCCCCATCCTGTGGATTGGGGATAACTTTTAATTACCAGAATGACATTAAGATGGGCATCCGGGGTTAAAGGTACAAACACAGATTCCTCTGTGCTATCTGTGGGTCACACAGATGGAGAGGAAACCTAGCAGTGTATATTCTTCACTGTCATGGCTGTGCTTCTCCTTCAGGAAGAAGAACATCTACCAGCCTCAGTAAGAGTGTTAAGGAGACTTGAAATATTCTGGCAAGCCTGTTTGTTCTGTTAAGATAACAGCTCTGATCATAACTCCAACAAAGCAATGCCATGGTCTATTTTGGCAATTTTATGTTTTTTCCAGTGTGCATTTTTCGTTCCAAGAAATTCCTTGGCTGCAAGTTCTATTTACAGTCATGTTGTAGTGTACTGTATTACCAGTATTACTACTATACTACAGTACAACCAGTAGTGCTACTATACATTGCTACTATATATAACCAGCTCTGCTGTAAGATCTATGCATTTACAGTCGATCACTTTATTATATATCTACAAATTTTCTTAAACATTCTGGTTTTTAGAAGCCTAAAAATACTTTTCAGATTTTTTTATTCCTTTTTTTTTTTATCATGTTCCTCTTTAGTTTGTCTACATATTTCATTACTTCTATCAAACTGTGAAAAAATAGTAGCGTGAAAATGCTTAAGGCTTCCTGAACTATATCTTTTCCCCCTGAAGACGGAAGTGCTCATAATCTCACCTCTTAAATAACATTGTAGGGTTTCCCAGACAGTAGTAAAGGAAGCGACGGAGTCACCAGTGATTTCATAAAGTATCTGCACTAGCATTAATTGTATCCTGATTTATTATTCACTTAGCAAGGTATTTTTTTTTCTATTTATACGATCTTGTTAATTATAACGGAAGCTGAAATGTAATTAAAGTGAATGGGACATGCTGCAGAGCTGGATGCAGAAAGTGAATTCTTGTAGAGGTTTTTCTGTTTCAAAGGAATCATATGGTCAACGGAGGCACCACGGAAATATATATTTAACAAAAAAAATTGTATGTTATTTTCGTTATTTGCTTGCTTTTTTAATTTATTTTTTTACAATTTTAACTTCATTGTAATCAGTGCTTGTTCTGTCTTAACTAATTGCATTATATAGAAGCAGCAACTTAACTAAGGCTAAGGTCCTACAAAGTGAGATGCAGCAAACAAAACCGCTGGGAAAAAAACGCAGCGGAAACGCATCTCCGTTTTTTTCTGCAGAGTTTCCTCTGCGGACTTTCTGCCCTTATTATACCTATATGGAAAACATCAGCGTTTCTGCAGGTATAATTGACAGGCTATGATTTTCAAAAATGTGGGAGTTTTTGAAAACTCAACTTTTTCACTGCACATTTTTCTGCAAAGTGTGGATGAGATTAGCCACAATCCCACCCACTTTGCATGTTTTGCAAAATGCAGCATTTTTTTTGCCGTGGGGTATTTCAGAACAATTGACAGATGACCTTAACTAATATCTGATCAGTGGGAGTCTCTTCCAGCACCCCCACTGATCATCTGGCTGAAGAAGCTGTGGTTTCACTAGGAGCTGTGTTCACTGGGAAAAGCTCAGCATTTTTGGCAGCTGCCGTGTTTGGTTTTATATATTATTACACCTTAATAGAACTGAGCTGAAATATCAGGTACAACCATTACTAAAAGTACAGAGCTGTGTCATGTACACAATAATTTACTTGAAATTTTTATGAAAGTAGGCGAAGCCAGGTGGAGACCGAAGTGGGCCAGGGCAGTGGTGCCTTAACCCAACACATTTTCTCCAACTCACACCAGAAAACTTGATTTATACTTGAAATCTTCACTCTCTGGAGTAGATGTAAATTCTAATGCACAGGAGTGCCCCTCAATTATTAGTAGCCTCTTAATAGGAGGAAAGGCTTAAAGCTATCATACAGAGTGCAGAATCCATGTGGACACTGTTTAAAATATTTTGTTTTATTTTTTTTATGTCTGTGCCACTGTGGTTGTATATATTGTTTTATATGTGTATGTTCCCCTTTTAATTGTATGTTTTGCAGCTTCCCTTATGTTTTATATATGTTTTCTCCCCTTGGTTTATTCCACTGTGCATGGCTACCCCTCTGTATTAGGAAACTTGGAACAGCCCTGGCCAATCACTGGCCACTAGGTTGGAGGTGGAGACTTCAAGTCTCCAGGAGACCATTAGTCAGTTAGTAGTGTGCCATCAACCAAGACAGACCTAGTGTGTCCTCTGCAGCCCCTGAGGAAGAAGAAGTTATCTAAAGCCCTAAAGCAGCCATATACAGTCCCGAGACAGGGAAGAATTGCTGTCAGCTGCATAGAGGGAGAAAGTGCCTATTGTTGGAGGATGTCGTGGTTCACAGAACCCACCAGCCAAGACCCTTTTATCTCCAGACATCTCGGCCCCTGGGACTTCATAGAACTCAACCCCCATAGCCATAGTGGAAGAGGCAGAAAATTTCTATATTATTTGGAGTGGAGAAAGGCACCATATCACCATCTTATTCTGGACACCCCTCATCCCAAGTCCGGGAATAGCCATCACAGTGGAAACTACAACTCCAATCACGAAGCTGCATTAGTTATATGGTTATAAGTAATCACTGTAAAGTTTCATCTTGGTTCAACTGCACCACTGCCTCCTGAGTTGTTCCTGCGCTTACCATCAGGTCAAGAGAGAGAGGTAAGAGAGGACTCCTCTGCAACAGGAAGCACCCCTGGGGAACAACTACCACCACCATCAGGTAAAACGCAGGCCCCCCTCATTAGTTTCTGGCCTGAGAAGTGTGCTGGAGAAGTTGGTTGAGTATCCTTGGCTTACCTGTGACATCACCACCACAACTACAGCTCCCATCCTCCGGTTTCCTCCATTGGGTTGCGGCAAGAACACCAGTCTTATTAAATTTTCCCCAGTATATTAAAAAAATAACATAGAATGACAAGAATATAGGATATAATATCACAAAGGAAAAGTCAACAGAGAGGGATAACATGCAGACTAAAACTAGGGTGAATTGACAAGTAGATATACAGTGCTGGCCAAAAGTATTGGCACCCCTGCAATTCTGTCAGATAATACTCAATTTCTTCCAGAAAATGATTGCAATCACAAATGCTTTGGTAATAATATCTTCATTTAATTTGTCGTAAATGGAAAACCACAAAAAGAATTGTCAAAAAGCCAAATTGGATATAATTCCAAACCAAACATAAAAAAAGGGGGTGGACAAAAGTATTGGCACCCTTTGAAAAATCATGTGATGCTTCTCTAATTTGTGTAATTAACAGCACCTGTTACTTACCTGTGGCACATAACAGGTGGTGGCAATAACTAAATCACACTTGCAGCCAGTTGAAATGGATTAAAGTTGACTCAACCTCTGTCCTGTGTCCTTGTGTGTACCACATTGAGCATGGGGAAAAGAAAGAAGACCAAAGAACTGTCTGAGGAATTGAGAAGCAAAATTGTGAGGAAGCATGAGCAATCTCAAGGCTACAAGTCCATCTCCAAAGACCTGAATGTTCCTGTGTCTACCGTGTGCAGTGTCATCAAGAAGTTTAAAGCCCATGGCACTGTGGCTAACCTCCCTAGATGTGGACGGAAAAGAAAAATTGACGAGAGATTTCAACGAAAGATTGTGCGGATGGTGGCTAAAGAACCTCGACTAACATCCAAACAAGTTCTAGCTGCCCTGCAGTCCGAGGGTGCAACAGTGTCAACCCGTACTATCTGTCGGTGTCTGAATGAAAAGGGACTCTATGGTAGGATACCCAGGAAGACCCCACTTCTGACCCAGAGACATAAAAAAGCCAGGCTGGAGTTTGCCAAAACTTACCTGAGAAAGCCAAAAACTTTTTGGAAGAATGTTCTCTGGTCAGATGAGACAAAAGTAGAGCTTTTTGGGAAAAGGCGTCAACATAGAGTTTACAGGGAAAAAAAAGAGGCCTTCAAAGAAAAGAACACGGTCCCTACAGTCAAACATGGCGGAGGTTCCCTGATGTTATGGGGTTGCTTTGCTGCCTCTGGCACTGGACTGCTTGACCGTGTGCATGGCATTATGAAGTCTGAAGACTACCAACAAATTTTGCAGCATAATGTAGGGCCCAGTGTGAGAAAGCTGGGTCTCCCTCAGAGGTCATGGGTCTTCCAGCAGGACAATGACCCAAAACACACTTCAAAAAGCACTAGAAAATGGTTTGAGAGAAAGCACTGGAGACTTCTAAAGTGGCCAGCAATGAGTCCAGACCTGAATCCCATAGAACACCTGTGGAGAGATCTCAAAATGGCAGTTTGGAGAAGGCACCCTTCAAATCTCAGGGACCTGGAGAAATTTGCCAAAGAAGAATGGTCTAAAATTCCAGCAGAGCATTGTAAGAAACTCATTGATGGTTACCGGAAGCGGTTGTTCGCAGTTATTTTGGCTAAAGGTTGTGCTACCAAGTATTAGGCTAAGGGTGCCAATACTTTTGTCCGGCCCATTTTTGGAGTTGTGTAAAATGATCAATGATTTGACTTTTTTTTTCATTCCCTTTTGTGTTTTTTCATTGCAAGCAAAATAAATGAAGATATTATTACCAAAGCATTTGTGATTGCAATCATTTTCTGGAAGAAATTGAGTATTATCTGACAGAATTGCAGGGGTGCCAATACTTTTGGCCAGCACTGTATGAGTTAAAGGAGTTGTGCCTTTATGGACACTTATGCCCTATTCAAAGGACAGGGGGATAAGTGTCCAATCACTGGTCCCCCAATGATCAAGAGTGTCCTGTGGATAGGGGATAAGTGTCCATAATGGCTCAACCCCTTTAATAAAGTTTATAAAAACATGTAGCAAAGTGTCATTCTAAGGGCTCATTGAACCTTGCTTTCTGTATCAGTCTTGAACATAGTCCATCTCATACACTAGTAGATATATTTACTTTATGTCTCATCTTTAGACCATAAGGTGCACTGGACTATAGAAAATTATTTATTTAATTTGCTTACTTATATAGCACCATCATATTCCACAACACTTTACAGTCACTGTCCCATATAGGGCTCCCAATCTATATTCCCTATCAGTATGTCTTTGGAGTGTGGGAAGAAACCAGAGTACCCAGAGGAAACCCACACAAACACAGAGAGAACATACAAACTCCTTGCAGATGTTGTCTTGGCAGGATTTGAACCCAGGACTCCAGGGCTGCACAGCTAACCACTGAGCCACCGTGCTGCCTAGATGTATGACTGATGCCAACAACATAAGCTTAAACTTTGAAACTCCTCAATCTTGATCCAAGGGACTGACAATGCACTTACTAAGCCAGAGGAAAGCATATCTACTTCTTGTTATACATGATTAGTATCTGGTTTGGTATTCACTGCACTTAGATAGCAGCCTTTTCTTCCTTTCCTTTTTTCTCCTCCATGTGGAGGGTCCAGCTTTCATCAGCATGTTAGCAAAGAAGATCTTGTTCCCTCTGTAGATTTTAAGCTATTTGTGCATGTAGACGAATTGTTTACTGACCCATGTTAATAGGATACACAGACTACATCCACATAATAACGTTCATGGGTAAGTGTATCTAAATAATACATCCCACCCTCTCCCCACCCTTTGTAAACTACCCACCTAACTTACCAACATTTTATTTTGCTCCTGCTTTGGTCAGTATTTTGCTCCTGTTTTGGTCAGTATTTTGCTTCAGTATTTGTAAGTGAAAAGCAGAAGTGAGACATACCGAAAAATGTATAATGGAGATTTGCACCTCTTTAATATTTTGGAGCCAATCCAGATTTTGGTTTACAAATACTAATGCATAACACTGACTATGAGAAAGGGGACTTTAATATTAATGTTTTAACATTATAACACTGCATTTTAGGAAATTAGAACACTACACCTCCTTTGTTATTTGAGCATTGTTTACAAGAGGGATAACCCCCCTTCAGCTCGAATCTACTATCCTAGTTATAGCTTTTGTTACAACCAAACATCCTCCATATAATATATTATAATGATGGCGTTGCCTTTCAAAAGCCAATTACACTGTCAAATCCTTTGCAGAAGAGTTTGCTTTTTGTTCTGCTCTTTGCAATTGTATCTTAAAATGGGATACAATAGAAAGGTAGAATGCTTTTGAAGATTAACCAAGTGGCATACTCAGTAAGATGTAAGCTCAAAACACCATAGCCTCAGTTTATGTTACATATTAAAGGCCCACTACTACTTTAAAAAAAAGCTATTCTTGGCGTCTTTCCGAAAGGCAGTTTGCTTTAAGCTTTGACAAGTAGAATTACAAGATAAATTATGTCTTTTATAGATAAAAGGAATTAACCCATTTCCTATTCCCTTAGTTTTAACACACTTTTAACACTGATGTTTTTAATGCAACATCCTTACAGGGAAAGTTCTGATATTGTAATATATACATAAAAATGTAGCAGAGCTAACCTGAACTTTTGCAATTGGTTAAACTGCTGCAGCGTGATATGTTATCACAATAGACAACAGAAAACAATGAAAAGTCATTTAAATTTTTTTTTCCAATGATTTTTCATTGGTTTCTGTTGTCTTATGTGATAAAATATCATGCTGCAAGCAGTCTCCTTGACACGACCATACTTTTGATGCGCAATTGCGGATCAAAGTACGGACACATGCATTTCTATGGGCCCATAAAACAGCCGTAGCTTTTGTGGCTGTGTGTCCAGGCTGTAGTGAAGAGCCACAAAATTTGGACGTATACCTTTCCATATTTGCGACTCATTCCATTCACTTCAATGGGTTAGTGAAAAGCAGGGTTTACAAATGGATACCAATCTGTGTGTTATCTGTGCCGTTTTCACTGACCCGTTCACTGAACATGGTGTGAAGGAGACCTTAGGGTTAACTCTGCTACATCTGTACATCTATATATGTATAATTTCCTGTAGCTACAAATAGTAAAGATATTATTCAGTTCTTCAGGAGAAAATATTTCACTGTCATTACAAGCAATGAGACAACAGTACGGTCAAGGCATTTTCTAAGGGGTATATTGATACATTATAGTTTTTTTTTGTGGACAACCACAATATACATACATTAAAGACGTTGTCTAGTTCCAGCAAATAAATGTTGTCTGCATAAGCAAAAGTTATACTATGCTATATATATATATATATATATATATATATATATATATATATAACAATTCCTTATGGTTTTCTAGATCTCTGCTTGCTGTTATTGTTTACTTCCAGTGGATAAAAAAAAAATCAGTCCATGGTCTTGTGATATACAGTCTATGGTCATGTGATATACAACCCATGGTCATGTGATATACAGCCCATGATCATGTGATATACAGCCCGTGGTCATGTGATATACAGCCCATGGTCATGTGATATACAGCCCATGGTCATGTGATATACAACCCAAGGTCATGTGATATACAGCCCATGGTCATGTGATGGACACACAGGTGCACATCTGTATTGTAAGAAGCCATACACCTGACAAATTGATACAAGAAGTGCATTGAAAATTTTATAACATTTCATTCTACAAACAGGACAACCCTATTAAATTACATATATCAATGTATTCCTCCTGCCTTCCTTTCAGGTGCTGTAAAACAGCTTTAGAATAACACTAGTAGGTGTAATTTATACATCCACACTTTTAAGAATTATTTTTATGGAGACTGTGTGACACAAACATATTTTTTCTATTTAACCCTCACAATTATAGGCCATGCCCCTGTAATGACAATTGACAAGTTCCTACAGTATTAGGACTCTAGTGCTGAAAGCATTTTGCTTATTGTAAAAGTCCAACATTATCCAACAGATCTAACGTTAATCTTATAGTAAATGTTGATAGAAAATCCTCAATTCTGGTTAATGGGAATATCACAAGTACATATTCAGCTAGACCATCCTAGTGAAGACTGCCAGCAGCAAGAAACTAACCTGCTCTACCGCCATATTTCCCCTATTTTAGATGACTATTGAGTAATCCAGGAGAATAGGCAGCTATGTGTCAACGTAAAGTTCCTTGATGTCCATTTTAATCAGGAAATTGAAACAGTCGCTCTACTAGATCAAAAGGTTATATACCATGTAATACATGCCCAAGTGCTGGTAGGCATCCCCTGCCCTGTGAAATGCAAAGGATGGCACAATTACTGGCAGTGCAGACAATATATGGTACCTGCATAGAGATATAGCACACCTTAACATTACTGCAGAACACTACACTAATAACATAGCACACCATTCTAATAGTAAGTCTATGAATGTCATGCTACAAGCATACAGCACGGTGTTACGCTATGTTAACAGTATAGCATGCTGAAAGCAAAAAAGCAGCACTTTTTCTGTGATGAATTTTCAGTTTTCCAAACTAGCCAGCTCATGCAATTTTATCTGGTTGTCTCAAAGAGGTTTCACTGTATATAGATATGACTGAAAAATTGAATCTTTCGCACACTGATCCACAAGAGTCCATCATGACCATGCAAAAATTGGGTGCTATGGTGTCACCCACTGCAGCACTTCTTCAGGATCAGACTGCTTAGTTTCCTTCTCTTGCCTTCCCCTGCTCTGGAGACTGGGCACCATTTTCCTCCAATAATAATAAAGCTAAGAGTTTCTTTTATAGATCTGAAGTGTCTGTCAGACATCCTTACTATAGGAACTTGATATCTTATTCTGTCATGAGAGTCTTCTGTTACGAGACAAAAACATATTTATCTGGATTCCTGAAGAAGAAACATGTTGTTTTACTTCACAAAATGATCTGTGTCTCCCTCTGAAATAATCATCCCTTTCCACTTTGAAGTTTCATTCATTACCTGTGTTAAGTCAACAAAGGCAGCAAAGCTCGGGCAGGCCACCATTTTTTTCTGCTGCCTAATTAGATGTAATTACTTTATTTTATCCAAAGGTTCATACTTGTAGCATTGCCTTGTAATAATTGAAATTGCATGCATGGTCAAGGGACTGTTTGACGCCAGAGCGGAGACGTTCCTGCTGTCACTCCCTACTACAGCGTCTCGGTCGAAAAATACAGAGACCTCATCATCCAGCAAAGTACTTATTAACTGCACTGCACTCTGTCAATGGACAGGATGTGTACTGACCCACTGGTGAGCCTCAAAAAGACTGAAATCCAAGTCTCTACTGTAATTGGTTTGAGAGCTGTACAGGTCCTCAGAGGCTTGTGGTGGGATATCTTATGGAAATGGTGACCTCTCCATGGCATATTGATTTCTCCTCGCAATTATGAAAAAAAAGATCAAAAGCTATGCTGCCTCTCATTATCTCTTTTGAAGGGTTTGAAGAATGATTGTGTCACCGAAGATTAGTAAAAAACACCCGAAAACACAACGTGTACTATGACAGGCAACAAAAACAATGATGACCAGAGACTGAATATATGACTTTTTTCGATTTCTTCCCCTAGGAGCAGTTAATGAAGGAAGAAGGTTAATTACAAGCCTCCGTCAGCTAATGAACTAACACAGGTCTCCTTATCCATAAGCGGCTCTAACTAAATTTTGACTCTGACTCTAGTGATTAATCAAATGGTAAATCTGGTCTCACCGCTCTTAATAATAGGTCTTTCCTTGACTTCTTTGTTGACCAGTGAAACAAAAGCATCTTCACTGAGTGTCAGAACCTTGGCTTTTGTTGGTGGTGCCAGCTGGTCTACGACAGCGGCAGTTAAGGTTAATGTGAGATGTTAAGTCACAGACTGCATTGAAGTTTAAAGGAAAGGAATATCCACTTTTTTTTTTAAAGATGCAGACAATTTGAGAGGGTCTGCGGAAGAAAATGGCAAGGAAGTACATGTAAAGTGGATGTGACAAGTACAAAGGAGTAATTCTTGTTAATTGTATCAAAATTTCTTTAATCAGGTAGGAAACTAAACCTGCCACAATAGCTGGCTTGCCTCTTTTTGCCTGGTTCTGAAAAACTTTACAAGTTCCTTCTAGAAAATAAGTCCAGTAAATAAATAAATGTATTTCTATACTCAATAGTATGTATATATAAAGTACACACCCTATATATGTATACTTTCGAATCACACTACATGGTAATGAAATGACTATCCACATTCAGAACACATGCATCCTCAGCTGAACTAGGTGTGCACGTATAAGCTCTAATCGGTTATTTGTGAATCAGTCCATAAGAAATAAACTATATGGACAAGTGTCGCCACAGTTGACTCCTAATTGTGTTTTCTCGATTACTGAGCCCTTGAGATTTATTATTGCATTGTATCTGAGCAAACCCACACATTTTGCTGGATCCATTTAACCATCTAATGTGTATGGGAGTCAATCACCTTGGTAAATGTCAGTGGAGATAAGGATTGATTTGTTTCCACATGTCATGTTTTGCTCCCAAGTTTTGCTCCCATGTTTTGCTTCCTCCCCACTATGCATAATAACTACTGCGATAATTCCTCCCCATTCATCTGCATTGATAGTCATCAGAGCATCACTGTTTACACAGGGACATGTGTTGGCTATAATCTTGCATGTTTTATACAGTATAAGGCCTTATTTACATGCACATCACGTATGTGTGGTGTCCTCAGCTTTTGCGGGTGCTATACGTACCCATTCATTTCAATGTGTTTATACATACATTCGTGTCTTTTTGTGGACCATAGGTTTGCAAAAAAACAACGGAAGCACGTCCTTTTTTTTTTTTCACGGATGCATCACACCAATGAAAGTCTATGGGCTTGTGAAATAGTCCGTGATGTGTGTGTCATACTTTTTTACCAACCCAGGGACATACAAAATATAGAAAATTAAACCAAAAAGAAGTGAAAAGCGGATCAACCACGGACATCACATGACCCACAAATGAGTAGGGCGGGGTGATGCCCATGAATAGCACGGACCTCACACGTACACTTATAATAGTTGTCACTTGACAGCCTCATAAATGTGCACACTCAGCCTTGCAGACTGTGCATGTGTTCTGAATGGGGAAAAAAATCTGTTGGTCCAATGTTCTTTGCATCGGCCTGCTTGTCTGTCCATGCATTGGGAGGTTTAAAGGGTCTTGGGGCTACGTCTACAGTCATGGCCAAAAGTTTTGAGAATGACACAAATATTATATTTTCACATGATCTGCTGCCCTCTGGTTTTTATGTGTGTTTGTCAGATGTTTTTATCACATACAGAAATATAATTGCATTCATATTATGAGTAACAGAAGCTTATATTGACAGTTAGAATGAGTTAATGCAGCAAGTCAATATTTGCAGTGTTGACCCTTCTTCTTCAGGACCTCTGCAATTCTCCCTGGCATGCTCTCAATCAACTTCTGGACCAAATCCTGACTGATAGCAGTCCATTCTTGCAGAATCAATGCTTTAATTTTGTCTGAATTTGTTGGTTTTTGTTTGTCCACCCGTCTCTTGATGATTGACCACAAGTTCTCAATGGGATTAAGATCTGGGGAGTTTCCAGGCCATGGACCCAAAATCTCTATGTTTTGTTCCCTGAGCCATTTAGTTATCACCTTTGCTTTATGGCAAGGTACTCCATCATGCTGGAAAAGGCATTGTTGAGCGCCAAACTGCTCTTGGACAGTTGGGAGAAGTTGCTCTTGGAGGACATTCTGGTACCATTCTTTATTCATGGCTGTGTTTTTAGGCAAGACTGTGAGAGAGCCGATTCCCTTGGCTGAGAAGCAACCCCACACATGAATGGTTTCAGGATGCTTTACAGTTGGCATGAGACAAGACTGGTGGTAGCGCTCACCTCTTCTTCTCCGAATAAGCTGTTTTCCAGATGTTCCAAACAATCGAAAAGGGGATTCATCAGAGAAAATGACTTTCCCCCAGTCCTCAGCAGTCCACTCCCTGTACCTTTTGCAGAATATCAGTCTGTCCCTGATGTTTTTTCTGGAGAGAAGTGGCTTCTTTGCTGCCCTCCTTGAGACCAGGCCTTGCTCCAAGAGTCTCCGCCTCACAGTGCGTGCAGATGCACTCACACCTGCCTGCTGCCATTCCTCAGCAAGCTCTGCACTGCCGGTAGCCCGATCCCGCAGCTGAAACACTTTTAAGAGACGGTCCTTCCGTTTGCTGGTCTTTCTTGGGCGCCCTGGAGCCTTTTTGGCACCAATGAAACCTCTCTCCTTGAAGTTCTTGATGATGTGATAGATTGTTGACTGAGGTGCAATCTTTCTAGCTGCAATACTCTTCCCAGTTAGGCCATTTTTGTGCAGTGCAATGATGACTGCACGTGTTTCTTTAGAGATAACCATGGTTAACAGAAGAGAAACAATGATGGCAAGCACCAGCCTCCTTTTAAAGTGTCCAGTGGTGTCATTCTTACTTAATCATGACAGATTGATCTCCAGCCCTGTCCTCATCAACACCCACACCTGTGTTAATGGAGCAATCACTGAAACGATGTTAGGTGGTCCTTTTAAGGCAGGGCTGCAATGATGTTGAAATGTGTTTTGGTGGATAAAGTTCATTTTCTAGGCAAATATTGACTTTGCAAGTAATTGCTGTTAAGCTGATCACTCTTTATAACATTCTGGAGTATATGCAAATTGCCATTAGAAAAACTGAAGCAGTAGACTTTGTAAAAATTAATATTTGTATCATTCTCAAAACTTTTGGCCATGACTGTACATGATGACTTTGGCCACCAATATACTGTAAGTGAACAGAGTTGCATTGTGACCCTGTGGGTGCTGCGTCTCTGACTTCTAATCGCAAAAAAATCTAGTGGTGCTCAATCGTTTTGCGACTAGAAGTCATAGTCCCTGCACCCCGGGATCACAATGCAACTCCATTCACTTACATTAGTGAAGGAGTTACAGGTTGACAAAAACTTTGTTGCGTGATGGAAATTGCAGCCGGTGTCACTGTGTATCCCTAGCCAAAAGCAAAGCAAGCTCTTTATTTTCACTTAAGTGAACAATGTCAGTTCATGTGTGAACAATTCATAAAACATAACCTTTAATAAATATGGTTTAAAACCTTTTGGAAACCAGTGAATATACATATAATACACATAAAAGGACCAAAAATAGATCAAGACTTTGTATCTCAAAATAATCTAAAACATCCATTCTCAATCACTAAAACCTCCACTTGGTTTCAACTGCTTAGAATAGGTAGAGGTGAAGTATAGAATGGAGGGGAAATCTCGACCTCACAGCTAGCTGTTTCTCACAGTGGTGAGCCCACATGCTGATCGGTGTGTGCGCCTGTGGATCAGCATGTGTGGCTCACCACAATGAGGTTGAGCTTTCCTGTTCCCCCACAATATCTGGTGCCCTTCAGATGATGGATTTTATGGGTTTTGAGGGTGTAGGCTGTGTAGTTCCTTACCCCTCCCTTGACGTTAGTAGAAGGTTCTCATTTGGGAAGATTCGGCCCTTATCACACTTATTTCCAAGTATCCGGGTAATATTGTCCCAATTCTGGAGTGTCTGTCTCCACTCTATACTTTACCGCTATCTATACTAAGCAGTTGAAACCAATTGGAGGTTTTGGTGCTTGAGAATGGATGTTTGAGATTCACTCATGTACACACACTCTGTATTACTGTTTGTTCAAAGTTAGGTACTCTTAAGTTCTTTCATTTTTTTTTCTTAATTTAAATTTTAAAAAAATTGTGAAGACAGACCTTTCTTAAGGAAGACAGCATCTTTCATCTTGACTTTAAAGAATATGAGCCATCAAGTTGTTCTCCTTTTTCAAGCTAATCTTTTCATTCATCCCTTTGGCTCTATTTAATGTTTCTTTTTTTTCCCCTTCCATCAGGGGTATATGTGCTTACTTCTGATGGAAGGCTCATTTATACCCGCTCATAGACGTACACTGTCATACATCGCCCATTGTCTTCCATTGCAAACAGATGTATATGTTACAGTATACATTTTGTTTATTGGAAAGTGGAGCAGACTTCACTTTCCTATACAACACCAAAAAAAAATACTGATGCATGACAGCCCACTGTATGTCCACAAGACTTTCTTTTGGCACACTGCAAGCACCTTATGTATACGTCCAGCTTTCGGCTTCACTTTTGCTTATTTTTGGAAACCAAGGTGACAGTGAATATTTGTTGAATGTTGAAAACTTTCAACAGTCAAGTCTTTTAGATTTAAAAAGAACAGATACTGTGTGTGGGGGGGGGGGTCATCAATCCCTCTTCGCCAGTTTTCTGGTGTAGAGGGATGATATTGTGGTGCATATTTGGCGTAAGGCCCTTTCTTGCACCAAACATATGCCAAAAGCCCCAATCTGCACTTTGCTTACCATACTGTGCAAATGTGGGCAGAGTGAGGCAGGGATCATGGCGGGCCAAGGTCATTTTGGCCCAGCAGATTCATTATAATTCATAACAGTTTTCTGGCATGAGTTATAATGGAAATCTATGCAAATTCCTAACTGGCATAGATTTCCATTCTGGCGCAGGGACGTCCGACTGATTTATGAGGGGGCCGCAGCCTCTTCATAAATCTCTAGGTCCCTGAGGGCCCTTTACTAAGATTGGCATACAATATACCAGTCATACTCTAGGTTCACACATGCGCTTGGATTTCCGTTCTTCACATCTTCTTGGTCACCCGAAAAACGGAAACCCTATCCACTTAAAAAGTGTTTACCCGCAGAAAAACGTGGACCCCATAGACTATAATGGGGTATGCTGGGTTTCTACCCGAAAAATGTGGAGAGAAAAGTCCTGCTTGCAGGTCTTTTATCTCTGCATTTTTCAAGTGGATTTGGGGAAGGAATCCCTGAACGTAGAGCGAGCACTGGTGTGAATCCAGCCTTAATAAATCTTCCCCAGTATATTTAGTAATGAAATTATATGGGAATGAGGGACATAGTACTTTGTAACTAGCCAATGTCATTCTGTATTTGTTTTTGTGCACAAGTAAAATTCCTGAATCTTGCCGAAAGTAAAAAAAAAACAAAAAAAAAAACCAAATTCTCAAGAGTAAGCATTCTGAAACATGTAAATGAGAGATTTACGGAAACGTACTTTTTACAGCAAGTCATTTACACATATCATATTGTAGTGCTGTGTGTTGTGGGAATACATTCTCTTCAGAGTTTTAAGGAATTCCCAATGTTATATGGTTCAATCATCAACTTTTGGGCTTTACTGTAACATATTTTATTTATGGATATTTTACCTACTATCCCCTTGATAAAGCATTCTAGCATTACAATTTTCTTACATTAAAATGTCACTTCAAACATATTGCCAGACCTATACAACTAGTATAGGTATACTGGAATGTCTGCTATTGACTGTTATTTAAAATGCATATCATGTGCATATGTTTTTTTGTTATTTCTGTAGTTGTATTGAAAGTGTAGTCAACTGTGCTTTTCTATAAAGTTGAGTTTGCTGGATCCCAGCATAAACCCTAAACTGAATACCAGATTTATAATTTTGTAACTTCTGAATTCCATTCCAAAAAAAACATAATCACAAGCGTCTGATCAAGTCTCAATGCTAGGCTTAAATTCCCCACCTCAGCTCAGGATTGGGCAATGAGGCAGCACTCCTGCAGTCTCAGCCAGAGCTTGACTGGTAGACAAGGCAACCTTAAACCGACAACTATGAGCAGTTTAACTGAAAAGAATGATGTATATAAGTAGGAGAGGCAAGAGCACAGATATTGAGATTCCTAACACTATGTTGTACATCATTGTTCCTCTTGCTATTGAAAAAGGGAAGAACTAACATGATAATGTTAAGAGAGGCAATGAATAAATTAATTCAGCACACTGAGAGCCTTGTAAAATAAAATCATAGTCTTTCTGTAAGGCTGTTCACGTATATATACCATTGGATAGCTCCATTGGATGACAATGATATATGTCACTTATAACACTCCACTGTAAGAAAAAAAAAAAAAAAACATACTTCGTGATATAGCTTAAAAATTACCCTCAAAACATGACTGAATCGTATTCTTATATCATCCGCAATCACACACCGCAAAAAGACTTGAACCCATACACTTGTACAGGAGAGGCTCAAATACGGACAGGAATAGGATCTGCTTCCTATGTTGTAGATGGTTTCTATGGACACTATGGGGCCATAGAAATGAATGTCTCTATACTATCCACAATTACGGATATGTAATTGTGTACAATATACCAAAGACAACTATGGTTATATACATGGGACGTAATATTAGACAGTCCTAGGTGCTTTTTAAGTCCCATAGCTGTCAGTATTTCACATGCGCAGGACAAAGTATTGATCCTGCTTTTGATTATGTAGGAGTAACATCTGATCAAGTATGATATATATTGCTTTGTGCAGAAACTACTTTACATCCTACCGATGACATCCATGTACATTGTTGGTTTACAGGGGGCAATTTGTTTGGCTTTGTGCCAGGTAGAGAAGGCAAAGCTTTGAATGTTTTCAGATATAATACCATTTGACAGCCGACTTTGCCTATAATTCAGTATTATTAACTATAAACTTCTTTCCAATGAGTAGAAAATGATTCCAACCAGAATTATCACTCTTTAAACTAATCTGTTCCTAATGCAATTAATAGTACAACATTTACTGGAGTCTGCTATGCGGAAGAGCTTAGCTAGACTGTGGTCAAGACACGCATTTTATGGATTTTCCCTAAAGCTTCTTTCTTTAGGAAGCTTTGATAAAAAACACATGATCTCAATTATCATTAACAATGCAAGTTTTGTGCTGAAAAGATGAACAGGACTTCTAACATACAGATATAGGCGATAAGCTGGTATCTCACACGTTTGTCATTTCAGTACAAGGTTATTTTTACCTGTGCCTAGTGCCTCTATAGGCTGAATTGTTTCATTAATATGTCTCATGTGAAACTAACTGTATAAATATATTTGCCTTAGAGACTAAGTATATATTAATTTCACATTTACAGATATCCTCAGCGTTGGTACCTACAGGACCCATCTGCAATCATACAAGTGTTACATTAAGAAGTTATATCACTACATGTAGAATATAAAATATGTTATGTATTGCTATTGTCAACAGGATACGTCTCTAGAATTTAAAGGAACACTAAACTTTGAGTAAGCTAAACAGGAGATAGTCTTGACCACATTGTTGTTAGTTTACAGCATTGTTTGCAAGATCCTGCAGTGAAGAAAAGGGGTTAAACTTCTGCTGATCTACTCCATGTTAGCTGGAGAACAACAGATTGGATGGAGCTTAGTCAAGTGGGAGACATGGCACAGAAAGGAGATTCCTGTTTCAGCCAGTTGTCTTACAACTTTTTTATAGGACTGTGAGGGGAGGTGGAAATGGCTGAACTCTGAGACACATGGAGAAGATTTCTTTATATTTTTTGTTTATCAGTTTTAATTCTATTATGAGCTAAAATAAAATTGATATAAATAAAGAAGTGCTAGAATATTTTTATTCATTACTTATGTTTGGGTTCCTTTAAAGAGGACCTTCCACCACTTCCAACAAGTCCAGTTCTTCACATCAGTTAATAGGTACAGCTCCACTGATTCTGGCACAGTTGGACTTTGTTCCCGAGCAATCAATGCTGTTAGTTTGGTGTCTGATATGCTATTTAGTCTCTGTAATGTCAGGAGGGCGGTGTCAGGCAGGAGCATGTAAGAGGTGTGATTCTGAGATCTGACACTGGCTGACTCCGATTGCAGCTCTGAATCACACTCCCTGCCTGCCACTGCCCTTCTAACATTACAGAGCCGAAATAGTGCATCAGGTACAAAAATAAGTCCACTTGTTGCTCGGAAACGTTGAAGGCTAGAGACAAAATTCCACCTGCACTGGAGTCAGTGGAACTGTGCCTATTAACAGATGCTAAGATCTTGAATGGGTGAAGATGGTGAAAGGTCCTCTTTAAAGAATTACTATAAATTTAGGACTTAATGTGGCAGGTTTTGTGATTCATATTTTGGAGAATCAACGAAGAAAAGAGTTTTGCCTGACTGGTGCTAGTTCATTTTACTATCAAAACTCAATTCAACTCATACAAAGTGGCTACAACCTTAGAAAGCTATTAGCCACATAAAAAATATTATTGTAGGGAAGTCACACACTGTTACCGCCACTGCATGGTTCTAAGAAATTTCTAGCAAATCCTTCTTAGATATGAATTTGAGATTTGTAGAATGCCATGAAAGGAGTAGGAAAAATGTTTTAGTAATAGATGCCTGTTTACAACCATACACATTAGATTTTCGACAGACTTCAGTAAAATTACAGGATCAGTTGTCAGGTACTGTTCACACCTAGCAATCTAGGCCCCTATGGTGCTCTATGGTGTAACTGATTTGCCAAAGTAAGTCCCTTGCAATGAATTACAATATATTGTTTTAAGCCCAATGTAAACCTGGTGAGTAAGCTTCAGGCTATACGTATAGGAATATATACACACACTAGTCTATACACTAGTAATGTGCACCTCCATCAGTAACATACAGTATCTTCAATAGCATGAAAGTGTTAAATGATACAATTGTGTTCTTTATGTTTAATGATATTTAAGCACAGTAGGGATCTATAGGGGATATATATTGACAGCAGATATGAAAGATTTAATCACTAGCTGTGAAAAAAGTTATTTTCAGTATAAAGAGTGAATGTATGGCCTTGATATATATACTGATATTGTAGATTTAAGAGGGATTAGCTATTCCCCTAGTGAAGCTGAAACTTAGCAGTAAGCATATGTATGCTCTATATAAGAATGCATATTACTTTAGAGATTATGGTCCTTGCTATTATGAAGTCACAAAAGGGTTTTTCAATGTAAAGTAATCTAAATTTATAAATTTTATAATGCCTGGAGATCTTCAGCAAGCACAAAGAAAGCAGCGGTACCCTGTAGAGGGAGCTTATGCAAATACAAACAATAAGTATATGAAGTATAAACTGCATTAAAGATATAGTTATTATCTATGCATATAAGTTTGAGGTTCTTGGCATACTGTTTGACCAAATTGTGAGAGCCCATCTACCCCAACAAGGCAACCTCATTCAGATTGGACTCTACACTTTACAGACTTACCTCTTTTGGCCCGAATGAAAGCCTACAATGGAAACTCATGTTATGTAGGATCCAGAGATATACTCTATTCTAATTAAAATACCCTTGGAAGGTGGTAAGAGTGCAAATCCAACATGGAGGTAGTCATATATACAGTATAAGTTAATGTGTCAATTTTTGACCATTTTTTTTTAATATGGTAAATATTTTGCCATACCTATTGAGCAGACCATAGAGCAACATGAAATTACATTACAGCATAGTTCCAAAGAAGGGAACTGGACAAGTAAGTAAATTGCACACCCACTAGACAGTATGCAATGAAAAGGTCACAATGTTTGTACAAGCACTTTCAAACAACTGATCAGCAGTGGCCCTGGGTGTCAGACCCCCACTGATTTCTTATTGATGACCTATCCTGAGGATAGATAATGGAAGACCAAAATATACTCCACCTCACGTAGTGAGGTCTACATCTGCCCATTGTGTGCCTCTTCTGAAAAATGGTCCAATTGATGCCATATTTCACTAGAGAAAGGGGTATGTAACCCCGAAACGCTGTAAGCGTCGTCTTCTGGTTATTTTGAAACTGGAAATAAAGAACCGTGACTTTGAACTTTTGGGTGAGCGCGGTGCCTACATGAAGTGAAGTATATTCTGATCTTCCATTATCTACCTTTGACGTCGTTTCCCCAGTGACATATGGGCCCCAGCAGCTATCATACACCCTACAAGGAGTTATGCATGTAAGGTTGTTGTGTCTCACACACAACCTCTTAAAGTGAGAACCCACCTATACCCGCTTCTTTATCAATATCTAATGTTAGATACATAGAGTTACACTATGCACTGCTCGGTGCTCTCATTTCTTTTTGCTTAAGCACTATCCTGAGGATAGATCATCAATAAAAAAAAATGATCTGGATAACCAGACATGGAAGGTTTTCATTCAAAGAGTGTAGGTAGGTAAGGAGGACTCACCATATCTTGTAGGAGTCCGGTCAGGAATTCCTTGGCTTTTTACTCAGAAATTTTCTCCTGCTCATATAAACCTGTATATCACAGAACTTAGCTTCTTTCTCCCTACCATATCCTTGTCTCAGATAGGTCAGCAGAAATCATCTGACAGGTTCATTTTAAATAGCTATTTTTTTGTAAGGATGTGACCATTAAAAAAAAGTTAGAAGAATACATTAAAAAAAAAAAAACAGAGCTCATGCTTATAAGGAACCATGAATGAATGAAATGATCTTTCCAGTGATTCCTATATGTTTTGCTTGGAATAGTTATGAGGAATTAATGTAATTAACTTAACCACTTTTTCAACTGTAATAACAAAACACAGGAAAAGACAACACGGAAGATAATCCCCATATTGTCAGCCATATACAGGAGTGTTCCTGCCCCCAAGACAAGCTTCCGCTTAGTCAATTACAGTGACCACAGGACAAGATCACTTTCTTAAAGACTTGTTTAGGAAGGCTTATACATAACAGTGGCACTATTCTAGTTATTGCAGCATGCTTCTTGTAAAGTGTTTTGGCACCCTGGGGGAAATTTATCATATGCAATATTTTTTTATTCCGTTTTCCTGGAGGCAACATTATGGTTATTTGCAACAAATTTATCAAAATGTTGCCCGATGTGTAAATAGAAGCACACCACAAATACAATACTAAAACTAAATTACAAAACTAAAGTATTGCAGTCACTGAACAATTGCATGTTAAAGTCCTAGGAGGAATAAAAATAAAAATAAGAAAAGTAATATGCAATTGTCATTAAAAGAAACACATCCTCTCCTTTTCTCATTCTGCACATAAAAATACATGAAAAATTAATATCTGTGTGTCCAATAATGCCTAAATGATTAAAATCTAAAATTATTAAAGGGGTTGTCCTGGATAAAATACAAATTAACCCCTAACTAAACCCCCTCCCCTCGCCTAACTTCTAATTTACTTGTATTAAAAAAATCTATAATTACACTTTCTGATAATCTGGTGATGTTCCGTTTCCCCGCTTACGAAACAGAACGTCACCAGTACTCTCCCCCCCCAACCCCATCAATACTTACATGTCTTCCTGTCCGGCTTCTCCCCTCTTCCTCTCTGCAAGCACTTGCGCAGTCTGGAGGTGCCTGGGACACATGCGCAGTAGAGATGGCAATCCATCTCTACTGTGCAGGCGTCACAGGTACTTCCAGTCTGTGCACGCGCTAGGAGAGTGAAAGAGAAGCGCCTCCAGACTGCGCACAGTGAAAAGGAGGAGCCGTCTCTCAAAGAGGAAGATAGGTAAGTACGATGCATGAGGGGGTGGGCTGAGTTAGTTGGGCAGGGCTAGTAGTGGGCGGGATAGCTTAGCTATGGAGACAGGGAGGGTGGTGCAACGGAGTGAGAGAGGAGGGCACTGTGAGAGAGGGAGGTAGTGTGGAAGGTACACAGGAAGCTACAGAGCAGAAAGCTACACCATGTAAACAAATTCAGAAGATGTCAGGAGCTGCCCGGAAAACCCCTTTAATTGTATAAGTGAACACAATAATATACATTGGCTTTTTTTTATCCAAAGTTTTTTAAAGCATAAAAATGTACATGTTTGCTATCCCCGTATTTGAACTGCCCCACAGAATAAAGTGTCATTTTACCGCACAGTGAACAGTATAGAAACTAAACCCTTAAAACAATGGTATAATTACATTTTTCCATTCCTTCCAAATATTTTTTTTTTACTTTTTCCCAATAAATCGTATTGCAGACTAAAAGATGCCATTTCAAAATACAACGTGTCCAGCAAAAAACAAGCCTTCATATGACTACGTCAATAAAAAAAAAAAAAAAAAAAAAAAATTATGACTCTTGGAAGATGTGGATGAAAAAATGAAAAAAATAAATAAATAAAAAGGAAACAGTTGTGTAAGTAAAGGTTTAGCTTTCTCTTTTTACTTATATTTATTATTATTAGAAACCAGATAATGAAACATATAACTTTTTATAATCTTTTTTATACTTTCTGATTGTGGATTTTTTTATTCCAGTTTATGCCATGGGTACTGGCATCTTCCCTGACTTGATGTTAACAGATTTTAGAGATTTGCTTGCCAATAACCACATGGACCATAGACACAATACTCTGGAGATGTTCTCTGAGGTCTTTGTGAGAGTTCTCTAGGCATGTGCAGAGGTACAGTGAAGGGGAGTATATAAGCTGTGACCATCACTTATTGTGAATGGTGGACTCTATGTTATCCATATATAAATATAGATGATACCTGACATTGTAATGCTGCATGTGCTGGTAATGAGGTGGCTGTTGCAAAGAAATCTACTAGAGAACAAGAAATGTCAGCTTATTATTAGGCTTAGTGATCACAGTAAAAACTACAGATAATTTTTTTTTTTTTAATATATATGGAAAAAAATTTTAAAAAGTCACTAAAAATTCTTTAAAAATATGGTTAAAATTTACTTGATTTAAAAGTAGATAATGTTCCATATTCCCTGCAAATAAAGCAAGTTAACTGATAACACTCATGTTTACCTTCAGCCATATTTATAGATACTATCATACAGTACAACTGGAACCACTCATGCATATTGTTGCCTCCTAGCACAGATTCATCTGGGGTGTGAACACAATGGCAGGTGCCTCTTGGATTGAGAAGCCATCAGAACTGGGAGGCACAGTTGTATAAAAAAAGACCCAAGTTTACAAAAATGCTTTACTGTGAAATGATTCTAAGAGATCATTTTGCCTCCTGTGTCCCTTTCTCTGGATTACAGATGGCTAGAGAAGAGACCTACAGTCATGGCCAAAAGTTTTGAGAATGACACAAATATTCTATTTTCACATGATCTGCTGCCCTCTGGTTTTTATGTGTGTTTGTCAGATGTTTTTAATCACATACAGAAATAGAATTGCATTCATATTATGAGTAACAGAAGCTTATATTGACAGTTAGAATGAGTTAATGCAGCAAGTCAATATTTGCAGTGTTGACCCTTCTTCTTCAGGACCTCTGCAATTCTCCCTGGCATGCTCTCAATCAACTTCTGGACCAAATCCTGACTGATAGCAGTCCATTCTTGCAGAATCAATGCTTTAATTTTGTCTGAATTTGTTGGTTTTTGTTTGTCCACCCGTCTCTTGATGATTGACCACAAGTTCTCAATGGGATTAAGATCTGGGGAGTTTCCAGGCCATGGACCCAAAATCTCTATGTTTTGTTCCCTGAGCCATTTAGTTATCACCTTTGCTTTATGGCAAGGTGCTCCATCATGCTGGAAAAGGCATTGTTGAGCGCCAAACTGCTCTTGGACGGTTGGGAGAAGTTGCTCTTGGAGGACATTCTGGTACCATTCTTTATTCATGGCTGTGTTTTTAGGCAAGACTGTGAGAGAGCCAATTCCCTTGGCTGAGAAGCAACCCCACACATGAATGGTTTCAGGATGCTTTACAGTTGGCATGAGACAAGACTGGTGGTAGCGCTCACCTCTTCTTCTCCGAATAAGCTGTTTTCCAGATGTTCCAAACAATCGAAAAGGGGATTCATCAGAGAAAATGACTTTCCCCCAGTCCTCAGCAGTCCACTCCCTGTACCTTTTGCAGAATATCAGTCTGTCCCTGATGTTTTTTCTGGAGAGAAGTGGCTTCTTTGCTGCCCTCCTTGAGACCAGGCCTTGCTCCAAGAGTCTCCGCCTCACAGTGCGTGCAGATGCACTCACACCTGCCTGCTGCCATTCCTCAGCAAGCTCTGCACTGCTGGTAGCCCGATCCCGCAGCTGAAACACTTTTAAGAGACGGTCCTGCCGCTTGCTGGTCTTTCTTGGGCGCCCTGGAGCCTTTTTGGCACCAATGGAACCTCTCTCCTTGAAGTTCTTGATGATGCGATAGATTGTTGACTGAGGTGCAATCTTTCTAGCTGCAATACTCTTCCCAGTTAGGCCATTTTTGTGCAGTGCAATGATGACTGCACGTGTTTCTTTAGAGATAACCATGGTTAACAGAAGAGAAACAATGATGGCAAGCACCAGCCTCCTTTTAAAGTGTCCAGTGGTGTCATTCTTACTTAATCATGACAGATTGATCTCCAGCCCTGTCCTCATCAACACCCACACCTGTGTTAATGGAGCAATCACTGAAACGATGTTAGGTGGTCCTTTTAAGGCAGGGCTGCAATGATGTTGAAATGTGTTTTGGTGGATAAAGTTCATTTTCTAGGCAAATATTGACTTTGCAAGTAATTGCTGTTAAGCTGATCACTCTTTATAACATTCTGGAGTATATGCAAATTGCCATTAGAAAAACTGAAGCAGTAGACTTTGTAAAAATTAATATTTGTATCATTCTCAAAACTTTTGGCCATGACTGTACACTAGAGGAATGGAATGAGAGAAGTCAATATGATGGTCTGCTGGCCAAAAATGAGGGGGCATCATGGGCATCACCAGTGTGAACGGAGCCTTATGTCAATCTTTAGACCTGAAGTCAAACCAACACTACCAGTTCCAAAAACAATTTCCTTTCTACAATACTTCTAATTTTTGTTTACATATTTGGATCTAGTAATTAATATTAATCAGTATCGAAAGGAAAACATCATAAAACGTGAGTCACATAAAAAACTTCTACTTTGCATCACACAGTAGAAATTAGGGTATATTCTGATACTTAAAGTGGTTTTCTGGGCAAAAAAAATAATTTAAAAAAAAAAAGGTCTGTCAGTGCTATCAATGAGTTAATAAGTGCACCCAAATACCTTTAGCAGAGTTTTGAGTGATTTCTGGCTTTCTCTGGGAGCTCCTGGTATCCTCTGCATTTGTTTACATGGGTAGCTTCCTGCTGTCTTAGCCTACAACTACCATGATGCATTGCAGTTCACTCAGATCCCCCCTCTCACTTCCTCCCTCACAACACCCCCCCCCCCATTTCCATAGCTAGCCCGCGGACTACTAGCCCTACCTACCTAACTAACTCAGTCCCCCAACCCCCTCCCCACCCCATCATACTTACCTGTCTTCTCGTCCTGGAGATAACTTTCGTCGGTGCCGCTGTCCCCTATTCTACCCGCAGCTGGGAGCTGGCACCTGCGCAATAGAACGCTGGCAGAAGTGAAGAGAAACAGCGGGCCTACCACGTATGCGCAATAGAAGGCTGCTTCTCTTCGCTTCTGCAGGCGTTCTATTGCACAAGTGCTGGCTCAGGATCTCTTGTAAAGGAAGCGACACTCAGCAGAAGAGAATGTGAGCATTGGTGAGTATGATGGGGACAAGGTGGGGGGGGGGGAGAGGAGTACTGGGGACCTCCCTTCTCCGGAAACAGCGAAACGGAACGGAACCAGGAAATCAGAAAGTGTGCCTGGGGCGGTCACATGACCTTACCAGGCATATGGGTAAATTTACATTGGAAATTAGAAGTTAGATGGGGGCAGGGGGTTTAGCTTAGTGTTAAAGTGTTAGTTTATGCCGGACAACCCCTTTAATGATGCATTTATACAATAGGATGGATGTTGACAAGTGATGTATCCTATTCCTGACTGTCGCACACATGCATGTCTGGTCTGTGATGTAACCCTTGTATACATTTTTTACCCCCTATATTTTCTTTCCACGTCTCTGTTTCTGTATTTCTCTCCTCCCTCATATTAAAAATGTAAAATTATTTCTAGATTTCAGCTCCAATTATCATGCTTTAGTGGAAATTAGCATTGCAACATAAGAACAGTTTTCCATTACATTACCTGTCAAATTAGACAATTTATCAAGTGTAGCCTAGTAGAAAAAGGAAGCAATTATTCAATTATTTCATTAGGCCATGGAACATACTGTATATTGTTCTCTTCACAGAACCTAGACTAATTCCTTTAACTTGCATGCAGTATAATAAAAACTGTCTGCCTTAATACGCAGTAAAGTTATTTATGCTGCAAACCAATTAATTGGAATAAATAATTGCCAAACTACGCACAACTTTCGTACACTCTACTATTAATAGACATGTGTAGTTACAGCACACGTCATATCAGTGAGTGCCAATAGACCGGCAGTGGGTAGAGGAAGTTTAAGCCAAAGATTTCACAGCCATTATTTAGTCCTTGTTTCCTCTCAGGGTAATAGTCACAAATGTTTCTGTGTCTTAGGGTAAAGAGGTTGTACAGGAAGAAAAATAAATTTTTAAATAGGCCCAGGGAGGTGAAAAAAAAAAAAAAAAAAAAATATCATTACTCACCTGTCCTTGGTGCTCTGGTGTCCTCCCAGCGCAGTCCAGTCCTTCTGCTCCAGTGTCAATTATACCTACAGAAACGCTGGCAGTTTTCCTATACAGTCATGGCCAAAAGTTTTGAGAATTACACAAATATTATATTTTCACATGATCTGCTGCCCTCTGGTTTTTATGTGTGTTTGTCAGATGTTTTTATCACATACAGAAATATAATTGCATTCATATTATGAGTAACAGAAGCTTATATTGACAGTTAGAATGAGTTAATGCAGCAAGTCAATATTTGCAGTGTTGACCCTTCTTCTTCAGGACCTCTGCAATTCTTCCTGGCATGCTCTCAATCAACTTCTGGACCAAATCCTGACTGATAGCAGTCCATTCTTGCAGAATCAATGCTTTAATTTTGTCTGAATTTGTTGGTTTTTGTTTGTCCACCCGTCTCTTGATGATTGACCACAAGTTCTCAATGGGATTAAGATCTGGGGAGTTTCCAGGCCATGGACCCAAAATCTCTATGTTTTGTTCCCTGAGCCATTTAGTTATCACCTTTGCTTTATGGCAAGGTGCTCCATCATGCTGGAAAAGGCATTGTTGAGCGCCAAACTGCTCTTGGACGGTTGGGAGAAGTTGCTCTTGGAGGACATTCTGGTACCATTCTTTATTCATGGCTGTGTTTTTAGGCAAGACTGTGAGAGAGCCGATTCCCTTGGCTGAGAAGCAACCCCACACATGAATGGTTTCAGGATGCTTTACAGTTGGCATGAGACAAGACTGGTGGTAGCGCTCGCCTCTTCTTCTCCGAATAAGCTGTTTTCCAGATGTTCCAAACAATCGAAAAGGGGATTCATTCATCAGAGAAAATGACTTTACCCCAGTCCTCAGCAGTCCACTCCCTGTACCTTTTGCAGAATATCAGTCTGTCCCTGATGTTTTTTCTGGAGAGTAGTGGCTTCTTTGCTGCCCTCCTTGAGACCAGGCCTTGCTCCAAGAGTCTCCGCCTCACAGTGCGTGCAGATGGACTCACACGTGCCTGCTGCCATTCCTCAGCAAGCTCTGCACTGCCGGTAGCCCGATCCCGCAGCTGAAACACTTTTAAGAGACGGTCCTGCCGCTTGCTGGTCTTTCTTGGGCGCCCTGGAGCCTTTTTGGCACCAATGGAACCTCTCTCCTTGAAGTTCTTGATGATGCGATAGATTGTTGACTGAGGTGCAATCTTTGTAGCCGCAATACTCTTCCCAGTTAGGCCATTTTTGTGCAGTGCAATGATGACTGCACGTGTTTCTTTAGAGATAACCATGGTTAACAGAAGAGAAACAATGATGGCAAGCACCAGCCTCCTTTTAAAGTGTCCAGTGGTGTCATTCTTACTTAATCATGACAGATTGATCTCCAGCCCTGTCCTCATCAACACCCACACCTGTGTTAATGGAGCAATCACTGAAACGATGTTAGGTGGTCCTTTTAAGGCAGGGCTGCAATGATGTTGAAATGTGTTTTGGGGGATAAAGTTCATTTTCTAGGCAAATATTGACTTTGCAAGTAATTGCTGTTAAGCTGATCACTCTTTATAACATTCTGGAGTATATGCAAATTGCCATTAGAAAAACTGAAGCAGTAGACTTTGTAAAAATTAATATTTGTATCATTCTCAAAACTTTTGGCCATGACTGTAGGTATAATGAAAGCAGAAAGTCCACAGAGGTTTCACATTCTGTGAAAAGCGCTGCGAGAAAAATCACAATGCGTTTCCGCAATATCGGATTGATGGGGTAAAACCAAGCACCCTTGCTGATCAGCTGTTTGAAGGGATACAGTGTTCATATTTGCACAATGCTATGATATTTGTAATGGTTATGTATGGTATTACAACTTCTCCATTTACTTATGTAGTGTCTTGTGCAGTCCCCTATGGGAGGAACTAGGCAGCATACACATACCTTGGGCTTGGCAATACCTAATACACTATAAAAAGAAAGAAAGCAAAAGTATACAGCTGTTCAAATAGTAACGTCCTATACGGCGAATATATTTTTTGTAGATTTTCTCTTTCATTTTATTCTCTAAAATGTGCCGTTTATAGTTTAGATGTTTGCATAGGTTTCTAGACTGGAGAGAATGGCACAGCTTATATCTTTCTAATTTCAGGTCCCAGTAGATATATTTATGTTAGGAACACCACATTATGTTAAGCCAGGATGTGGTCAGTAGTCGTTGCGACAGGTTATATTCAAAATGGACATCTTAACCAATGCATCATTCCCAAATCTGATAATACAATGTTTATACTTTGTTCAGAACATTGTGCAACCACTGTAATAAATAGGTTAAAGTAAATTTAGATTTGACAATGATGCTGAGGAATGTGAGATAAAAATGGCTTGTACTATGGTATAAAAATACCAAATGGCCTGTACCTTATAATTGTAAGTATCTTTATAACAGCAAATGCAGCAAGTTTTATTTAGTTGAAGTGCACCTTGAGTTTACAGGTAGAGTACACAGCCCATAACATTAAGGAACTATATTATATGTGCAGGGGCGTAGCATGAGGGGGCAACTGGGGCATGCATCCCAGATTCTGGTTGTCAGCCGTAGAATTCCTGTATATAGTAAATATGTCAGGTTGAGGTGTCCCTGGCCTGCCCCACTCTGCCCACATCCGCTGAAAGTGGCGAGCGAGGCGCAGAACGGGGATGTGGCATATTTTTGATGTAAGGAAGGGCCTTGTGCCAAAAATGTTACACATAATCCCTCATCTATCTATGCCAGTTTTCTGTAATTTTTTTTGTAGATTTCCCCCTTTTATTCAGATTATAAACTGTTTTGTAAGGATGAAAATGGTGTGAAAAATAAAATAAGTCACTCACCTCCAGCAATCCCCCCACCATTTCTGTTCCACCACTCCCAGATTCCCTCAGATTCCTGGTCCTATGCTAAAGTAATGCCTGCTCAGCCAATCAGTGGCCTCAGTGTTGACCCACAGTGATGGACTGGACATGTGTGTTGTGATGAGACCAGGGTGTAGACACCATCAGGGACCTGGATGGGTAAGTCAATGGGTAAGTGAAGGTATCTCTTCTTTCATTTTGTAATGTCACTCTGAACAAAAATGAACTGTCCAGACAACTCTTTAAATTGTAGCCATTAAAGGGGTTTCCTTGCCACAATAACTAGAGACGAGCGAATTTCTCAAAAGTTCGATTCGGCAGTTCCAAAAAAAATTTGCTTCAATCCAAATTACTTTGCGGCGAATAAACAGCTATTTCCGGTCTTCAGAGAGCCGGGGTGGGCGGGTAGACGACAAAATGTCGGAAGCCCTTGGATGCCGCGGTCATGTCTCTCTCTCTCTCTCTCTCCAGCATGGACAAGTTTTATTCATGTGGAAGGATCTGCTAACAAGCAAAGACACACCTACCCAATCACATCACTAGAGAGTATCTTGTGACCGTCTAATGTCACAAAGGTCCTTACTAAAAATTCGTTACCGCAAAGCATCAGGAAATCCAGAATCGTGGCGAATCAAAGATTTCCTGAAATTCGCATCAATTTCCACTTCTGCAGAATCGATTCGCTCATCTCTAACAATAACCCCTTCTGAAAATGAAGCTGTTTTTACAACTTCTGCCAAAATCAGATCCTGGAGAGGTCACATGAGAAAGAAGAAATTGCGCCAATCATCGAATAATACAAAATGCAAGTACTTTACAAACATACTTAGTAAAAATGTTATTTAAATTGTAAAATTTTAGTTTTGGCCCAGAAAACCCCTTTAATGGAGAGAGATAAAAATGCATGACACGCGCTCCGTTTACAGTAGCCATTGCACCAAACAGGACAGGTAGTTTTGTGACCCCATTTTGGAGAGTACAGTAGAATGCACATGTGTCAAGCATTTACGGCATATATTGTGGATGTCATAAATGGTTGTGAGAATATCCTTTTAAATGACATACTCTTTCTTCATTCATATCTCTGTTCTATGTCTTTCGCTTTGTCTTTCTATATATCTATCTATATTTTTATTCTATATTTTTTATGCAAGAAAAAAAAAAAAAAAAATATATATATATATATATATATATATATATATGTTTATACATCATTTTATTTTTAATTTAGGAAATTATTTTTTATTTTTGTGTTACAATGAATATATGAATGAATGTTTTGGTGCAATTAACAAATACAACATTAATAAATTTGTAAGTAGGTTTGATATATCAGATATTAACTAAGCTGCATGATGTACAATAAAAAGAGCAATTTCTTATCAGCCCTTGTTCTTAGGGATCATTCTTATTGCATTTGTCATAAGTTTTCAAACAGTGCAGGAAGCATTCCCTAGGCCATAGGCTTTAATCACTAATCCTTGAATTCCTTCCAGATAAATGTATGCATTACTTTAAATCCCATCCAGAAACTGCTAGTTGTGTAAACCCCAGGAAATGGACAGGAATGTCCAAGATTGCAATGCCTGGGATTTTTTCTGCAGTCCTAGGGATGCATGAGTATTATTACAAAATATTATACTAATACTATAGCTTGTTCTACATAATATTCACATCTATTTCATGAAATGTAAAAACACTCTGCATATACTGACTTTTCTGGTTTTCTTAATTGTATATGTTGTGTTTTATCCTGATCCAGATGATGTCAAATGACGAACTCCCTGAACTACGCTTTCAACAACCACAGCATATGCCATGTCGCGCATTGATCCTTAGAATGGAGGACCCCTGACCCCATCCAGCTAGTTTCTGGCTACCGCTTCCATACTGCATTTCCCCTGCTGGGATTACTCTGTTTCTATCCTAGAAGTGAAAGGGAATTATGTTACCTGTGTGGCAAAGTCAACTTATGTTATGTTCACGACTCTCATTCCCCTCTATGGGGGATATGGAAAAAGAGTAATGTAGTGAGCTGGACTGATTCCATAACACCAACCACCTCTGCATTCAGTGGCAGCAACCCCATACACCTGAGATAGCTGTCAGTCACAAGTTCGCCTGACAGCTATACCTCCCTCCTTCCCTGACCCACTCAGTATGGAAAGGGAAATTGGACACTGTCAGATTTCTCTCTCACATGTTGAAATCATTTAACCCCTTAGTGATCAGACATATTTTTGCCTTACATTGGTCATGTCATATGCCAATTTTTTTTTTTTTAATAATTATTATCTTATGTGTATGTACCTTAAATGTCCAAGCAATTTTTTTTCATTTTCTTCATTGTCACCTTCCAAGATATAACATTTTTATTTTATTTATTTTTTGTTCTTTTTTGCAGGAAGAAATATATTTTTCAATAGAATCATTTTGGGGTACACATAACCTATTATTTGGCTTTTATTAAGATTTTACTACATAATTGATGACCTATCCTTAGGATCGGTCATCAATGAAACACCAGGGGTCTGACACTCAGGCGCTCGGCCAGCTAGTTATTTGAAGAGGCTGCAGTGTTAGGGTGAGTGCTGCAGCCTCTTTAGTACTCTTTAGACCATTCCCTTGAATGAGACTGAGCTGTGATCGCTCCATGTGACTGATGAACATGATGTCACATGACCTGTGAAGAGAAGGCTCAGGAAACCCCGCTGCCGCTTCAAATAACTGAGGTGTCCCAGGTGTCAGACCCCCACGGACCTTTGGATGACTTATGCCAAGGATAGGTCATCAATTAAAAAGTCCTAGAAAACCCCTTTAACTCTTTATTGGGGTGAAAAGAAAACAGAAATTTTGTATTAGCATCTATAGGTCTTTTACTGTTTTACTACTTTTGCACAAAAAAATCCTTGTTTAAAAATATTTGCATTTGAGAGCAATATTTTTATTTTTATTTTGTTTTAGAATTTCTTTTTTATTTTGTCAGGCCTCCAGTTGCCACGGCAAACCATTGGGACTTTACAAGTTTTAGGGGGTCCAATTTTGATGTGACTTAACTTTTAGTGCAGGTAAAAGTAACAAACTTTGTAATATACTTTATTAAAGAAAAGTGCCTATTTCTTCACTCATTTGACTCTTTCTGCTACTGTTCATATCTGTATAAAGGATGTCTATGGAGAGGGCAGGGAGAGGAAGAGGAGACCTCCTTGAAGCATAGAGTTGTCTGCGCTACAGAGAGACAGTTTTATTTTACAACCCAGCTGGGTTATTAGGGATTACTATTCAACCTTCTGAGAGAAATGACTCATTTAATGCTGTAAATGACCTCATATCTATGCAACTCCCCTTCTCCTCCTCCCCACGCTCCATAGACTGCATTTTAAACATATCTGTTTGTGTATGGAGGATGGATCAAAATCACTCAGAAAAGAAGTAAAGATAGAATATTTAAAGACACAGGCACTTTTCTTCACTTTTCCCTTCACCTACACTATTGATTTATGAAAAAAAAAACAAAAGTTTACTTACATTTTAAAGCTTGGGCCATCACCATTAATGCAGCTAGAGCATCAATTTCTCACTGAAATTTTCCTCTTTCCTTCTCAGTTCCATCACTTATTATTTCTTGACCATAACATCCTAAGGCTAGGTTCACACCTGCGCCCGGTCTCCGCTCGGGGGTTTCTGTTCCTGAATTTGCTTGAAAAATGTGGAGATAAAATTCCTGCAAGCAGAACTTTTCTCTCTGCGTTTTTCGGGCAGAAACCCAGCAAACCCCATTATAGTCTATTTTCGGGCGGAAACCCGGCAAACCCCATTATAATCTATTTCCGTTTTCCAGGTCCCCAAACAGATCCGAAGAACCAGAACACAGGTATGAACCTAGCGTAACAATCTGCCAAACTTTACAATATTTACTTTACCACTATTGTAGTTACCTCATCCGAATGTTGTAGAGTATTTGTGAATTTCAATTTACATGGGAATGAAAAAGTCTGGCCACTATTTCTGCAAATTCTATAGACTTTGAGACTTTTATACTTTGGTATTTTATCTTGTTCATAAAAAGGGAAATAAATAATCCTCATAGTAAAAAGCTTTCTAAATGTGAACATGAGTAGATACATGTCATGTTCCGACTTGTCATCTTACTGGAAAGAGAAGAATCAAAACGTGTTGCCAACATTTGCCTTATAGTTCCACACTAATTCCAACAATAGCTTTATTCTTTTAGATTATTTTGCTTACTTGTCATTTCTTGTGGAGTTAGATCACCCAAGAAGCTGAATTCATGTTGATTTTTGATGGTCTATAATCCTATAAAGGGAGTAAAGTGCTTAATACTTGAAGGATGGCCTTTCATGATATTCATAAAGCTATAGGTTACCAACAATGCTCAAGGATATGTTCTTATAAAACAAGTTACAAATACTTTTTTCATCTTGAACTAAAATATTATTGAAGGGATTGTCCAAGAGGTTAAGAAATTGCATATTTAGCATAAGCAACAGGTGATTGGCCACCGTGGTCTTGTGGATGTACTACACATCATAACTGCAGAAAAATACCACCCAAGCATCAGTACTGAAGCTTATGGGGGATTTATCAGGTTAGAAATGTTTGGTTATTCTATTTTATAGTGTCTTTATACTCCAATAGATCTAGAGACACAACTTGAACTTCACCCAAAATCTTAGACAATAACTAATCCACACAGTTGCTATAGGTTGATATTGTCATGAAGAAGGGATATAGAGTAGGGCAGAAGCAATGGGGAAATCGGGAAAGAGTCCTGAATTGGGTCTGAATCTGCACCAGAAGAGAACCTAATTGTCAGTTTTTTGTGAGTTCATCCTAAATAGTATTGGTTGTTTTCTTAAAGAATAAGGAATATCAGAGCGCTATATATACCCTATAAAAAGTGTTCCAACAATCAAATTTGGTGATATAAAAATCTGTGCTTAAAAGAACACTTCCAACATTTTTTTATTTTTTGGCCTGTTAAAAAGGTAAAATGCATGATGTGGTAAGGGTACTCTTCTTAGTGGATGTTTTTGTGACTTATTCATATTCTTCTAGTCCTAAGCTATGTCATGTGACCAACACTCTAAGCAGTGGCGTAACTAGGAATGGCTGGGCCCCAAGGCGAACATTTGACATGGGGCCCCCCCGAACCTCTGCCCCCAATCGCCCCCCCGGACCGCCCCCTCCAACCCCCCCCCCCCAAAAAAACGCATTCCTGCGCACACTATTATGTGCCATAGTGGCTCCTGCACACAGTATTATGCCCCATAGTGGCCCCTGCACACAGTATCATGCCCCATAGTGGCCCCTGCACACAGTATCATGCCCCATAGTGGCCCCTGCACACAGTATCATGCCCCATAGTGGCCCCTGCACACAGTATCATGTCCCATAGTGGCCCCTGCACACAGTATTATGCCCCATAGTGGCTCCTGCACACAGTATTATGCCCCATAGTGGCCCCTGCACACAGTATCATGTCCCATAGTGACCCCTGCACATAGTATCATGTCCCATAGTGGCCCCTGCACACAGTATTATGCCCCATAGTGGCCCCTGCACACAGTATTATGCCCCATAGTGGCCCCTGCACACAGTATTATGCCCCATAGTGGCCCCTGCACACAGTATCATGCCCCATAGTGACCCCTGCACACTTTTCAGACCCCAGAGTATAATGATCGGAGACCCAGGGGAGGATAGAAACATAAAAAAACAACGTTGCTTACCTGTTCCTCGCTCCGGTCCACTCCCTGCTGCTTCGGCCGCCTTCAATGTTGGACCAGGCCCGCGTCACGTGATGCGGGCAAGGCGTCGCGACGCAAAATGACGTCGGGGACGTCACCAAACAGGCCCGAAGCCTGGAGAAGCGTAGGAGAGGTAAGTACATTGTTTTTTATGTTCCCTCACCTCCCCTGGGCCTCCGATTACTCCGGGGTCTGAAAAGACCCCGGAGTATAATGATAGCAGTGATTGTGAGGTTCGGCCCGCGGCCTCACATACCGATCCCCGCTCCTACTCACAGCCGCCTCCGCAGAATCGGAAGCGCAGGCGGCCATGAGCGGGACCCCGGGGATCGGTAAGCATATAGGGCCTGCTGGGGTAACGGCCTATTAAAAAAAAAAAAAAAAAAAAAAAAAAAAAGGAAAAAGCATCGGGGGCCCGCGGGGCCCTGTAATGTCCCGGGCCCTGTGCCAGCTGCTACCCCAGTAGTTACGCCCCTGACTCTTAAGTCTCCAACTATGGCAGGGTGTAGACAGGAAATCAGTTTCTCTATTTATTCCTATGGAAGAAACTGATTTCCTGTCCACAAATAAGATGCTGTGTCAGCTGGAGAGTCAGAGTGTCGTCACATGACAAAGCTGGTGACTAGAACAATATTGATGATTCACAAAAACAGCCAGCGGTAAAAAGATTTCCTTTTCTACAGTTTACAACATATGCTTTTCTAATGGAATGGAGAATAAATATTTTTGTGGGAGGATTTTTTTAACTGAACATAAATAAACTAAAATAAGCCAAAAAGAAGATTAAATTGGGTTATACATAATGAACATAATATAAAACATAGTATAATACAGAGGATAAAATAAATTGTTATTGAAGTTTTGGCTTAGGAAACACAAACAAAGTCATATCTCATGGAGAGCTGTTTTAACCTTTGGCTAGAAGTACCTAAAATGTAATACAGTAGACAAAACTTTGAGAGTGCAGTCACTGCTTATCATATTTTCATTCATGAAACAATTCCTATGCTTCCGTTCTTACACTAAGATATGTCGATTTACTTGAGTGAGAGTGATTTGAGGGACATTTATTGAAGAGCTGTTATATTTTGACTCATTTTTTTTTCATATGATGAAACCTTGTTCTTTAGGTTAATGGAAGGCTATGATAATTGGTTTCAGCAACTATGTGTGTAGTCATTTTTGTGTCTTAACCCCTTCCCACCACAGGCATTTTTTGATTTTCGTTTTTGTCTCCCCGTCTCCCAGACCCCATTTTTTTTTATTTTTCCGTTCACAGAGCAATATGAGGACTTAATGTATTCTGTTCAATGTACTAGGAAGCTGGAAAAAAAAATTTAGAATGGGGTGGAATTGGAGAAAAAGTGGATTTGTGGCCGTCATATTTAAATACCCGTCATCCCCTGTAATAGTATGGCGGACGTCGGAATGGGGTTAAAGGAAATGTATTGCCCATTTGTTTTTGTTTTTTTTATTATTTATTAAAATCAGATCAGTGAAATAAATAATTTTTTATAATCTATTCTTATATTCTGATTGTAGTTTTCTATTTAATGTACATGAAAATGAGGCTGCCATCTTACCTGTGCTTCTCCTCTGCTCTGTTAACTGTATTTAATGTACAAAAAAAAAAATAGCAATTCCACCATTGTTTTTGTAAATTTTCTCTACTGTTTTCTATGCGGTTACAAAAATTAAAAAGACCAGTTGGTATGAATACAGAAATACCAAACATGTAGTTTTTTTTTTTTTTACATTTTAGTACTTTTGCACAATAAAAACATGTTTAATATAAAAATAAAAGAAAAGTAATTTTGTGTTAGACCTACTTTGCCCTATTGATTACTTGTGGGATGAGTATGTTTGTAAACATGTTGTACCAATGTCACTTTCTTACTTTAACCAAACCTACATTTACCTTTATGCTAATAATTGTATATACTGTACTGTATGGATTCTACAATATAGGTTCCTCTGTGATAGGTTTAGCACACCTTTTCTATAGTAGCTGCTCAGTCCTCCAGTAATTAACTGAGCTCTTTAGAGCAATGAAGGCGTTGTCAATGCTCCAAAGGTATAAGTGTGAATGCCCTTGTTGCTCCAAAGAGCTCATTTGCATATTGACAAAAACTGATATCTCAGCAACGGAGACACCGATTCACAAGGGGAAACCCTATTTGATTCAGGTGACCCTAATCTATCTTTCTATCAATCTATCTATCTATCTATCTATCTATCTATGGAGCTTGGTTCTGGTGACAGGCTCCCTTTACAAGGGTTTGCATATAGTCTTAAGAGACTTAAGAGTGTCATGCATGACTTGTCAGGGCACTTTTGATTGAGATTAAGTTATTCAGACCGTATCATATCTGATGGCCAATACAATCAAATTTGAGCCCAAATGAATTTTGGGATATTTGCTCCTCTAACATCAGGTGATTGGCTGATCCCACAGAAAACAATGGGTTAAATTGACAATGTAATATGTATGATCACATTTAGTATTAACAACATAGAAGTCTAATGTGTACAATATGTAGTAGAAATAGTTGAAGACAGGTTGCAAGTCAAACAAGTAGCTTTGTGTTGGGTTGAGTGATCATCTTTTGTTCATTTTACAGAAGGTTAATCCTCATCCTCATCTTTAATGTCTTGTAAGACGATCTGTTTAGATTTCTTGTATAGAATAGACTTATCATTAGTTATTCTGTTATTTTAAAGTGTAAAGCCAGGAGCCTTAGTGTACATTATAATGTGACAGCTGTGTTTCTGTTTATGTTAACATTTGCTCTTCAATATTGTTTTGGCTATAGAGAACTTTGATATTTGGTGTCTTCAGTGCTGAACAAGAAGACAGAAATGATCTAAAATGGAAATAGGAAGGCCATACTTTACCTTGAAATGTAGCAATTTGAGGAGGAGGAGGAGGCACATTCTTGCTACTTTCACATTAACAAAAGAAGTTGGAACGTCTAAAGGAATTGGCCGGTGAAAAGATGATGTGATGACTGTAAATTCCATGGGGAACAATACTGCCTGTGGTTGTGGATCTACATTATTAACTATATGAGGAAAGATTAGGATGTTTTGAGTAGAGTAACACTTATGGTGTCAAGTTCAATAACTGTTTAACAAAACAGATAATTGTGCGATGTCCAAGTCTACGTTGTTTTGTTTTAGGAAGTTAAGGATTATTTATGATCTTGGAGTAGACCCATCAATTAAAACAATATCTTTTATTGACAGCCTTTCATATGTGAATACATGCATAGTACATGGCATATGACATAAATATTATGAAAAAAATATATTATATAGTATAATATGTAATATTCACATAAAGAAGACATAATTCAATACTAGGAGAGCTATAGGAAGTAGAATCTACTGTATGCGTCATACACTAGTGATTTTTTGCATTCACGTTTAACATATAGTACCTCCAACATTTCAGAGAACAGAAAGAGGGGCAAACACTGTGGAACGCAAAGCACATCACAATACATTTACTTATGATAAGCTACAACTCTAACCACACCCATCCCCCTTTGAACTCGCCCAATCTCTCGCCTCTACACAGTATAATACTCAAGTGGCCAAATCTGGTATAATGCCTTCTTTTAGTGCCCCCATATGGTGTCATTTCTCCCTTTTAGCTTCCACACAATATATTGCCCCTTTGTGGCCCCCACACAATATCATGTCCTTTTGTGGCCCCCACATAGTATAACATCCCCCCAGTGGCCCCCACACAGTATAATGTCCTCTCCCCACATAGTAAATTGTCCCCCTTGTGGCCCCCCATATAGTATCATGTCCCTCTGTGGCCTCCACACAGTATAATTTACCCCTTTTGGCCCCCACTCAGTATAAGGACCCTTGTTACTCCCCACAGTTAAATAAAAAAAAAAAAAAATGAATACTCATCTCACCCTGAGTCCACTCTGATAATCTGCTTTAAGAAGCTTGGAGCATGAAGCACAAAGCAGTGATGTCACTTCATCATGCCTGGCTACATCCAAGATGCTGGCAGGCAGCACTAGGGGATGAAACTCGAATCTATCTGCGTCTGGAGAATGGAGATAACGTTGAACCCGGGAAATACTGCCCATCACCTAGGACAGTGGGAAAGGTCCATAATCTGGGACTGTCATGCTGAATTTGGATCGGTTGGGAAGTATGCCTTTAATATGGTGTGATGTATATCCCCTGAAAAATGACATTATAAGAAAGAAGGATCAGACATGCTGAATTTCACCACCCAATCCTTTTATTCCCAAGGGAAATAAGCTACTGCTAAAGGTGTCCCTCTAAAATTGCTTACTACCCTTTAGCATTTTAATTACATGCACATTTGGCTGAATTGAGTTTGCATCTATGTGAGCTATTCAGGAGGAATAAATGTTGGCTGAACAAGTTATGTGAGGTGTGTTGTCACTTTTAGTCTATGTCCTATACAATATGTTGCTTTCAACGTGAAAATTGCAAATATCCTCCTATCAATAATGTATAATCTTTCTCACTCATAATATTGTGAGTGAACTGGGCAAATTCTCTTGGCTGATAACCCTGCTCACATGAAAAACACCTTTCCTGGCTTTACTGTACTCTGCCATGCTTACAATTTTGGACCAAATAAAGATCTCTATTTTCTTCTTTTTATCCCAAGTTTCCAGTGTTAAACTCATGATATAAGACTTTTTTTGACCCAAAGGAAAATCTGTCAAATGAATTACTGCCTTTTTATTGTGATACGTCTCCTACTTGTTATCCTAACCCTAAAACAAACATTTGTTTTTAGTTTATCTTTTAATAAATTCCAAGTCTAGACCCATTCATTAATTTTGCAATGATGTTCTTTGATTTAATGCGAGAAGCCTACATTCGCTTTATTCTTCAAATATTCCCATATTAACCTTAATTATATATATCATCTTGACTAATGAAACATCTGTTGCCAATACAAGTATGCAAAGGAAAAAGTGACCCGAACAACCACAAAAACATTGAATCCAAAACATCAAAATGGATCTTTTTACCTAAGCATTTATTCCATTAAATTTGACAAATTGCAAATCTGTGCACGGAATCTTACTGCTCATTAGGACTATGTGTATTAGAACACTGTCTATCTTGTATGTCTATATTTATGTTGGGAAAGTTTTAACTTTTGTTGAATAGTGTTTATACAATGTTATTGAAATGGAAAGGATCTCGTGGAACTTTTAGAAGACTGCCAGCTCTCATGACTTGCCTGTAATTACTTGTATTCTCCATAAGAAGTTCTGGGGCATCTTTTATACCTCTACATTATGCTGTTTTCCCTCCTAGAAAGGTATGAATTAATTAATTCGATTTCACCATCTCCTTGTCAAAGGGGCGTGTCCTTACACAACCTGACACTGGCAGCACTGACTGGACTGTGTCAGGCAAATACATAAAACTTTACATTCTACTTTATTTATTACCTTTCAACAATCTTTAGTTCTCCTTATACCTGAAGACTCTGGGGCAAATTTATTAAGACTGGCATATTGTACAAAAAGTCTTAATAAAGTCTGACAGGTACAGAGAATGGGAAGGTAGAAATTGGCATAGATGTCCATTCTGACTCATGCCAGAAAGCATGAGTAATAATAAATCTCTTGGGCCGAGGTGGGAATCAGGGCTTGTGGCACACATTTGGCGCAAGAAAGAACTTTGTATCAAACATGTGCCTTAGTATCAACCCTCTTTGCCTGAAAACTGGCATAGAGGAAATGATGAATACCCCCTCTGTATCTATGCTTAGAAACTTCTGCAGTTCTCTATACAACAGTCTAAGCTTAATATTGCAAATACTAGAAGAGGGTAAGTGGATCTGTGTACGGGAGTGGACACAAGAACGACAACTACATAATAGATCAAATGGGTTAGGCTAACAGTGAGAACAAAATACTCAGCACTGAATGGTAACTCCTCAGAATTCAGTCATCTGACCTGTGCAAGGGGGGGTCCCCTCTCCCTCAAACGGGAAGCATTGATCTCTACTGATCAGTCCCTCTACAATGGCAGCCTCTCATCTGTCCTGCTTCCTCAATCAGCAAGATGGCCACAAACTCCATAGACTCTGCATTTCCCCTTCCCTGTCCAGAGTTCGACTCTGCATCTGCAAATGTCTTTCTTCCCTCTTGTCAGAGCAACTGTGTTCATGCTTCTCCAGTGATCACTATGGAAGAGTGAATAAATCAGGCGATACCTTTTAGAGGCTAACTGAGTATATTTATAAGTAACCTTTCAGGAGTACTAGCTCCCTTCATCAGACATGATCACTATGGTCCACCACAGGCCCCATGGCCTGTCAGATTGTCCAGAGCTGTGAGACTGCTACCCTCTAGTGGATGTGGGGTGAGCTCTCTTCCTTACAGATACAGCTGCAGTTTCTTTCTCTGTCTGAGATAATACTTTTTTTTAAGGGTTGAAAGAGCAGAAGTAAATGTGCCCATGCACATTAGATGCCATTTTTCAGCTTTCAGATGGCCAGAGAGTGACATGTGAGTAGCTGTTTAAAGAAAGGACAGCATTGGAGATGAGTATGCATTGAGCTTAGGGCAAAAAGCATGATAGGTATACAGCTGACACATTGTGATAAATGGGGAAACAACAAACACAATACATGGGACAGATGGCCCCAGAAGTAGTCATAGCTAAAGAAGTCTTCATAAATTAGGCTAGTTTCACATCCACGTTGAAGTCTCCGCCGCAAATTCTGTTTAAAATCGTCAGAGAGAAAAGTCCTGCACAGAGGACTTTTCTCTCTGACAGTTTCAGTATAAAAAAAAAAAAACACGATGGAACCCTGATGGACACCCGGCAGACCCCATTATAGTCTATGGAGTTCGCGGGTGTCCATGAGCAACTGCTGTTTTAACAGACAGGAGGCCATCCGGGGGGACCTGAACGATGGAGAGCTCGGCACAAATGTGAACCTAGCCTTAGAGAAGTAATCTGTGAGTCTCTAACTGTGCATTTTTTGGGGGGGCTGAGGGGTAAATCAGACTTTTGATATGGGACCAGAGGCGTAGCTAGTGGGGGGGGGAAGCCCACTGACTTTTTGGGGCCCACCCCGGGGCCGCCATTAATACATACTTTATTTCTAACTGGATCGGTGTCTGCAGACACCGATCTGGTTAAAACTTATCCTGCAACTTCACAGTATTGTAAACCGCAAGCTACACGAGGCTTGCGGTTTACAAGTCCCCGAGACCACAGACCGATGTCTTCCTCTCACATAGGCGGCGCGATGACGTAACAACATGGCGCCGCCCGCGCTCAGACACAGACGTCCTGTGCGTGGACAGGGAGGAAGCGGCGACGGCTCCATTCATCAGCATTGCAGGTAGGTGAGTATGACTTTCTTTTTTTCTTTTTTTTAGCGCAGTTGTGGGTATATTAATAGTATAAGGGGCGGATAGGAGGGGGAATTATAACTATAAAGGGAGGATTCATTAGGGGGGCATTATGATGATGGGGGGGGTCGTTTATATAAGGGTTATTACAGGGTATTATGAATACAAGGGGGGAGGTTAGTTATATAAGGAGCCATTAGGGGGCATCATTTATATTATGAGGCATTATGAACTTAAGGGGGTGGTCATTGATATAAGGGATCATTAGGGGTGCAGTATTTATGTCAGGGGCAATCAGGGGCATAATAAGAGGATCAATTAATTTAATGAAAATGGCACTTGGGCTTTATTAAGACTAAAGCCCCACATAGCGGGCTACAGCAAAAAAAAAAAAAAACGCTGCAGGAAAAACCGCGGCGGTAACATTGTGGTTTTTCCCACAGCGCTTTTCACAGAAGGTCCACAGAGATTTCCCCTGTGGACTTTGTTTTCAATACACCTATATGGAAACCATGGGTATAATTGACATGCTGCAATTTCCGAAACCGCAACGGTTTTGCTGCACGTATTTTTCCGCAATGGGTGGATGGGATTTGCTAGAATGCCACGTTTTTTTCTCTGTGGGTTTTCACCACATGGGGCCCCATCCCATCCCCACTTTGCAGTAAAATACACACAGCGGATACGCTGCGATTTCCAAAACAGTCACAGTTTTGGAAATCGCAGTATGTCAATTATACCTATGGAAACGCCAGCGGTTTCCCTATAGATATAATTGAAGCAGAAAGTCCACAGAGGAAACCTCTGCAAATATTCTGTGCAAAGTGCTGCAGAAAGAACCGCGATGCGTCGCTGCCTTGGTTTTTCCCACAGCTGTTTTTTGCTGCGGGACGCTACATGGGGCCTTAGCCTTAAGGTGTTTCCCAGCTCATTTTTATTGATTATTTATCCTCAGAATAAATCATCAATAAGAGATAAGTGATTCCCCACTGATCAGCTGTAAGAAGGGGCTATGGCGCCTGTTTATATCACACGCTGCCTGTTTATAGTGACTGCGTGATGTCATTCCAGCCTTGTCACATAGATGTGTATAGGACGAGGTTGTAGTTACGTTACATGGCCGCTATGAAAAGAATGACACTGTGTAAACAGAGAAGGTGTCACAGCACTTACATAGGTACCCACAGCTGATCCTCAGGGTCCTGGGTATTGGAACCCCAATAATTTTTTTTTCCCCCCTTTTTTTTTAATTAGGAAACATCTGGGACATTATTAATAAGGGGCACTATTTAAAGGGGTGCACAGGGAAGTTATTAATTTAAAGATGCACTTGGGGGTGTTATTCATTATGGGGAGGTATATATTTTATAATTGGGGGTAGCAGCAGGATGGGGGCTTTGTGTAGGTGAGGACAATGTGGGTCGGTGCCTGGAAAAGTGAGGAGCCAAAGATGTCTGTGTTGCAAACTTTACAGAGACTGGAAGAAGTGGTCATGGCCGTCCAGATAAAAGAGACGGGGAATGTGAACGATTGGTCAGAGACGTCATCTGTAAGTCACTAAATGTTACTGCCCTGTATTCACCTAAATTGTCTGCAGAACCCTGTGTAGAGCTGCTATATACCACTATACGCTCACCGTATACTCATAGTATCGGTATACGAACAAGTCCAAGTTGGGGGCCCATTTGGACATGTTCGCCCCCACTCTGCTGAACCCATAGATATGCCTCTGTATGGGACCTATGCTACCTAACAGAAGTTTCCAAAATCTGGGTTAACACTATACTACTATACCACTCAAAACCATGAAAACCAATTTAAAAATAACAGTCATCCAGAATGGGGTATTATATGGGCTATATAGTCATCACAAGGGAATTATCACCATTTCATCACTAGATTATGCAATATCAAGAGAAAATAGCAGATGAATGTTTTATCTATAGCCTGTGTAGAATTGTGGGAAACACGCTCGCCTTAGTGTATGTCACTGATAGCATTATTAATGGTTTATGAGGTCCTGAGATGAATCATTGGGTGTAGTAGTCCTCTATATGCCAGACATGGTGTGAGAGTTCACTGTACTAACAGACGTAATGCAGAATCAAGGATTTATACGTAGGAGAAGATAAAAGTGTTTATAGTGTGTGATCACTCTACATCATGTAGTAAGACAAAGACCTGCATTCATCAATTATGATGTGAGAACCTAACATGGTCTAAAACACACTTCAAGAAGACTTTGAACTCATGTTATTTGTACGTATTGCAGAGAAAAAAAAAATATTTTCTCTTTTTTCTTGGCTAAAGTCCTAAAATTAGTATAATTTATATGTCAATGCCAATGTCATACACAGTTCTAACAGTAGTAATTGTGGTACTAGTAGTCATACACATATTATGACAATTCACATTATATATCTGCAGTACCTACCTGGTAAAATGCTTTTAATACACTTTCCATATCCACCTTGTGATAAATTGAAGATCATTTCATACGACTTTATTTACATTGCTTACTTGTATAGCTCCATCATATTCCACAGCACTTTACAGATATAGTTAACACTGTCCCATGTAGGGCTCACAATCTAAATTCCCTACCAGTATGTCACTGGGGTGTGAGGAAACCGGAGTACCCGGAGGAAACCCACTCATGTATGGGGAAAACAGAAAAACTACTTGCAGATGTTGCCCTTGGCTGGATTTGAACCTAGGACTCCAGCGCTGCAAGTATTATCCACCGTGGAATCTTCTTGACTCAGGCCGTAAAGAGGTGGGTCCTGCTGGCTAACAATAGCTATGATGGTTGGAAAGCTACATGTGGCTGTACTTTTCTCATACAAAACATATATAGTGCTCATATAAGTTATTGAACATGTACTACATGGCTGCACCAAGTCATCCCGAGCAGAAGGTGCTTTTTGCCACAACTTATTCACTTACTGTTATTTGTTATAGCATCAATATATTCTTAGCGCTGTACAAAGGCCAAGTGCTCTTTCAGCCACCAGCATTTTTTCCTGACCCTCCCATAACCATGCACATTGAGTTTAGGTGAGCATACATGTAAAATGGGGATAGTGGGAAAAACTGTTGGCAAACATCTTGAGCTGTAGCTTATATCTCCAGGAAAAAAAAGGATCAGGCTCATTAAAATCCAAAAATGACTGACCCTTCTGTTCTCCAAAATCTGCTATCAGAGAGAGTTGAGGGGCTTGCTGTACTAATACACAAAGATAGGTACAATTTTCAAATAAAGCCCATTAACCTCTGTGGGGGAGGTAGCTCGGTAGCAGCCTAGGTACAGACCCAAACAATCTGAGACAGTGACACGAAAACTCAGGTGTAACAGGTTTATAAAAAAAAAAAAAAAAAAAAGTGACAAAAAATAAACAAAACCTTCACTTCAGGAAAACAGGCAAAACAATATCAGCATAAACTTTAGGCACAAAATAAATAAACTCCTGCTCGTCTGAGCGGCTACCTAAACAAAATAACACTTACTAACCTGTGTGGCTTTCTGCCAGCCACACCAGCAAACAGTTTTGCACCATAACAGAGTCTTTAGGAAAAGCAGACAGATCCAGACACCTGCTCTCACTCCCCAGGATCTGCCCTCAAGTGCAGGCTCTGCAGGCCTATATGGGCTAGTAATGAACCTCAAGACCCGCACCTGAGCTGGGGCTTACTCAAAACCCGCCCTGGACCAGCCATATGACAAAACCTGGGGACTGACATACCGTGACTCCAGCACTTGTCCTGTCACCTTCTCACACCTCTTATGTCAAGGTTCTCTTGGTTGAATCCACTTTTATCCATCACACATACCCAGTTTCAGAGACTAACAAGATACAGAAAATTTTGCTGGCTCACTGAGTGGTGTATTTCTTTTTACAGAGTTGCTCTTCTCTATTCAAGACAATGATGGCTTAACCCCTTCATGCATTCTCACGTACATGTACGTGGGAGAATGTGGTTAGTTACCGCATCCCCACGTACAGGTACGTGACGGTGATCGAGCGGGCTCAGAAGCAGAGCCCGTGCGATCACCGCGGGAGCCGGGCTGTATTTGACAGCCAGGCTCCCGCTGCAACAGCGGGGACCAGTGATAACACACATCCCCACTGTTTAACCCTTAAGATGCCGCGGTCAATAGCGACTGCAGCATTTTAAGTGTTTGCTAGTGGCACTGAGTGCCGTGTGTGGCATCGGGAGAGGGTGTGAGCGCCGATTGGGGTTTTTAACCCCTTGGATGCCGCGGTCAAACATGACCGCAACATCCAAGGGGTTCAGCCATGTTGCCGCCCCCGGGACCCCCGCGGAGAGATCGGGGGGGTGCCGATATCTATATGCAGCCCGGGGTCTGGCCAGTGACCCCAGGCTGCCTGAAGCCCCCAGTACCTGGTTGATCCTGCCGGGACCTCTGGAAATCAGTAGTATCTCAATGAATAGTATGACTGATCAGACTCCCTAGGTTTCAAGGTCCCTAGGGAGTCTGATCATACAAGTAAAAGTTGAAAAAAAAAAGGTTTTTAAAAGTATGAAAAAAATTTAAAAAAAACACAAAAGTTCTAATCACCCCCCTTTCCCTAGATCAGATATAAAAGTAAATAAATAAAAGTAAACATAAACACATTAGGTATCCCCGCGCTCCAAAATGCCGGAACTATTAAAATATTAAAATATTAATCCCATACGGTGAACGGCGTAGCGGGGAAAAAAAAATCAAAATGGCCAAATAGCGTTTTTTCCACACTTTGCCTCCTATAAAAAATTGAATAAAAAGTGATCAAACCATCAGATCTCTCCCCAAATGGTATCAATAAAAACGTCATGTTGTCCCGCATAAAAAGATGCCTTACCCAGCAACATACATGTAAATATGAAAAAGTTACACAATATGGCGATGCAAAATTTTTTTTTCTATTTAGCAAAGTTTTTAATTTTTTAAAAGGTATCCAAACATTACAAATACTATATAAATTTGGTATCGCCGTGTTCGTACTGACACGCAGAATACAGATAACATGTCATTTTTACCACAGTCAATGCTGTAAAAATTAAACCCATATGAATTTGGCGCAAATGCAGTTTTTCTCCAATTGCACCTCATCCTGAATTTTTCTCCAGCTTCCCAGTACATTGCACAGCATATTGAATAGTGACATTACAAAGTACAATTTATTTCCTAAACAATAAGCCATCATGTGAGTCTGTGAACTGAAAAATGAAAAAGTTATGGCTCTTGGAATGTGGGGAGGGAAAAACGAAAATGCAAAAACAAAAAATGGCCCGGTCATTAAGGGGTTAATAGTATAAAGGGTGGTTAGAAGGGGGAAATATAACTATAAGGGAGGATTCATTAGGGGGCATTATGACGATGGGGGGGTCATTTATATAAGGGTTATTAGGAGGTATTATTAATACAAGGGGGAGGTTATTTATATAAGGGGCCATTAGGGGGGCATCATTTATATTAGGAGGCATTATGAACATAAGGGGGTGGTCATTAATATAAGGAGCCATTAGAGGTGCAGTATTTATGTCAGGGGGAATCAGGGGCATAATATGAGGGTCAATAAATTTAATTAAGGTGGCACTTGGGTTTTAATAAGACTAAGGCCCCACATAGTGGGCTGCAGAAAAAAAAAGCGCTGCTGGAAAAACCGCAGCGGTAACATTGTGGTTTTTCTCGCAGCACTTTTCACAGAAGGTCCGCAGAGGTTTTCCCTGTGGACATTCTGATTTCAATACACCTATATGGAAACCGCCAGTGTTTCTGTAGGTATAATTGAAATGCTTCAATTTCCAAAACCGTTTTGGTTTTGGAAATCTCAGTGCATCTGCTGCACGTATTTTTCCGCAATGTGTGGATGGGATTTGCTAGATGTAAAATGCCAGTTTTTTTTTCTGTGGGTTTTCGCCACATGGGGCCCCCATCCCCACTTTGCAGTAAAATATGCGCAGCGGATACTCTGCGATTTCCAAAACAGACGCAGTTTTGGAAATCGCAGCATGTCAATTATACCTACGGAAATGCTGGCGGTTTTCCTGTAGATATAATTGAAGCAGAAAGTCTGCAGAGGAAACCTCTGCGAACTTTCTGTGCAAAGTGCTGCTGGAAAAACCGCGATGTGTCGTCCACTGCGGTTTTTCCCGCAGCTCTTTTTTGCTGCAGCACACCACGTGGGGCCTTAGCTTTAAAGAGGACCTTTCACGTCCTCATGTATATGCTGTTTTACATAACGCTAGAAAGCCGACAGCATGCTGAATTCAGCGCACTGCCGGCTTTCCCGGTATGTGCCCCAGGGCTGGAGATATCGGGGGTCTTAGTTCCACAGTTTACTGTCAGAAGGGCGTTCCTGACAGTCTAGTTGCGCTGTGAGGAACGCCGTCTCTGACAGTTCTCGTTCATAGACTTGAACTGGGGGGGTGTTCCTTACAACTCAGAGTCATCATCGCTGGACTATAAGGAACGCCCCCTCTCTCTGTACTCGTCTATAGCCCTGTACTGTCAGAGGGGGCGTTCCTTACTGCCCGGCGATGACGCTGAGCTATGAGGAACGCCCCCTGAGTACAAGTCTATGAATGAGAACTGTCAGAGAGGGCGTTCCTCACAGCGTAGCTAGACTGTCAGGAACACCTTTCTGACAGTAAACCGTGAAACTAAGACCGCCGATATCTCCAACCCTGGGGCACATACCGGGAAAGCCGGCAGTCCGCTGAATTCAGCGTGCTGTCGGCTTTCTAGCGGTATGTAAAACAGCATATACATGAGGACGTGAAAGGTCCTCTTTAAGGAGTTTTCCAGCTCATTTTATTTATCCTCAGAATAAATCATCAATAAGAGATAAGTGATTCCCCACTGATCAGCTGTATGGAGGGGCTATGGCACCTGTTTATATCACACGCTGTCTGTTTATAGTGACCGTGTGATGTAATTCCATCTTTGTCACATAGACATGTACAGGACGAGGCTGTAGTTACATTACATGGCCGCTATGAAAAGAATGACACTATGTAAACAGAGAAGGGGTCATGGCGCTTACACAGGTACCACGGTTCATTCAAACAGCTGATCCTGGGGGTCCGGGGTATTGGAACCCCAATAATTTTTTTTTCCCTTTTTTTTCCTTTTTAATTAGGAAACATCTGGGGCTTTATTAATAAGGGGCACTATTTAAAGGGGTGCACAGGGAAGTTATTAACTTAAAGATACACTTGGGGGTATTATTCATTACAGGGGGTTATATTATATATTTTATAATTGGGGTAACAGCAGGATGGGGGCTTTGTGCAGGTGAGGACAATGTGGGTCAGGTGCCCTGGAAAAGTGAGGAGCCAAAGATGTCTGTGTTGCAAACTTTACAGAGACTGGAAGAAGTGGTCATGGCCGTCCAGATAAAAGAGATGGAGAATGTGAAGGATTGGTCAGAGACGTCACCGGTAAGTCGCTAAATGCTACTGCCCTGTATTCACCTAAATCGTCTGCAGAGCCCTGTGTAGAGCCGCTATATACCACTATACGCTCACCGTATACTGATAGTATCGGTATACGAACAAGTCCAAGTTGGGGGCCCATTTGGACATGTTCGCCCCCCTGTGCTGAACCCCTAGCTACGCCTCTGTGGCTGACTAAATACTTTTTTCCCCACTGTATTATTTTATTTTTATTTTATTTTATTTTATTATGCTTAGTTGTATAGCGCCATCATATCATGTGTGTTGTGGTAAAGTGTACGGTAAAGTGCTGGACGGGGTGTATATCTCGCCTGGTTTCCTCAGCCAGGTGAGATAAAGGAAATCCAGGATTTAGGTTGCTTTAGCAAACCATAGTCTGCTAGCGTTTTTTCATTATATTATATGGGCTGGTCTTTTCTGGACTGGAGGGCAGGATTGGTAGTGAGTACTCTCCAGTCCACACTGCAGTCCACTTCGGGATTTGCCTCCACTAATCTCAGGTGCTCCCAGGTGAGGTTTCCTGTGTGTTATTGATTGAGGAAGGAAGCCTAACAGAAAAGGGAGCTGTGATATACTGCAGAGGGAAGAGAAACCAAACACTCCTGGAGGTGAGCGTTTACACTGGACCGCTGTGCTCACTTCTTTATGTGTACTTGCATGAAGACAGTGAGGTACACTGATGTTAGCTACCACCGGACAGGCCTAGACATTTATTTTGTTTGGACACTTTTGTTTTGTGCTGGAATTGCCACAATAAAGCTCTATCACCGTTTTAAGTAACCTGCTGTGCGTGAACTTGGTCATTGCCGCCCCCACCGTGCGTGTTGATCCCTACAGTGTGTGTGTGTGTGTGTGTGTGTGTGTGTGTGTGTATATATATATATATATATATATATATATATATATAATTTTTTTTTTTTTTTTAATTTAAATTATAAAGTACAAATTGAAAATGTGCCCACTTCTTTGTCAAGCTGGTAATGTTGATTTGTAATGAGGTAATGTAGTCAATGTCTGGCAGCACTGACCTTAGCGTGTTATATGCTCTCCCTGTCAATTTTCTTCTATCACTTTTTGAAAGCATACAAAGAAGCATGTATATATGTAAATAAAGTATGTAGGATGTCCTATGGTTGAACTCTTAGAAGTCTTGGTGAGTTTAAGTGCTGTGTGTAACTTAGTGAGTGTTTGTTTATGCGTTTGTATGTCTTCCACTTGTGTAAGCTGCAAGTCTATAGAAAAGAAATACCTTGCTTACAATACACAGCCTTATGATCTCGGAGAGCCAGTCTCAAAATGAACAGGGCCACCATGAGCTTTTCTATGTACCCTACAGTATTCGCTTACTTGTGTTCTTCATTTCAGTGACAGTTCTGATAAAACTTGTCAAGATTTAAGGTTTAATGTGAGAGCTTTCATTTATAGCTTGTTTGCTTAGGTGTTTTAGATTTCTGATACATTATACTCGTTTTCAAAAAGACTCAGATTCCAGATCATTCCACTATAAGGCTAAGGCCCCACTTTGCGGAAAAGCTGCCTTTTGTTACAGATTTTGCTGCAGTTTTTTGAACCACATTCAAGAGTGGGTTGAGCAGAAGGGAGAAGTTTAAGTACTTCTTATACTGTATATTTCCCATTCCTTTTGTAGCCACTCATTGATTTGGCTCCAAAAAACGCAGCAAAATCTGCAACAAAAAAACCTGCTTATTTGCGACCTTAGCCTAAATTATCGTCAGATACGTCCCAGGATTTTTTTTTTTTGTACCCTAGAAACATAGAAGGAAATATACATAAATATACCATTGTAATCTCACAATCTGCTGCCATTGCACTTCTTCAGGCTTCCTGTTGCTTCAGTCGTCTTTATTTATGAATTGAGAATAGTTGGTGGTACTATGGATGATACTGAGTATAGGAGTATAGTGAGAGGTACTTTGCAGTCAGGACTGCAAAAAAAAAAAAATGAGCATGCACCATCCCACTGCAAATAGAAAGACAGGCTATTTTAGAACACTTGCAGAAGATATGAAAATATACACTGCATATTCTCAATAGGATCAAAAGAATCACTATAGGACGTATCAAATTGGTAAGTGTTTGGAAGGGAAAATGTTGGAAAACCCATAATTCTCGTTAAACGGATTAATTTGACAGTGTATTTTTGGGGTATTATGTGCTAAAAATATTGAAAACCTATCCTTAAAAAATGTAGCAGGAAACAGACAACTCTGCTTTCTATGTAGTTGCTAAACAGGTGAATGTGAGCTGATTTGCAGTCACCTTGTTTGGCCACTACACAAAGAATGGTGTTGGCTGCTTCCTGCTCCACTCTCTGCATGTCAACTGCTGACAACAGCTGATTGGTGGGGGCGTTGGTCCCTTATCCTTAGGAAAAGACCCTTAAAACTAACCTTATTGACAGAGGTTGGACTGGATAGGTATGAACAAAATATCGAAATTCAAATTCCCCCTTTCCCTAGATTACAACTAAAAATAAGGTTTTACAGCATGGGGGAAAAAAAAAAAAAAAATATATATATATATATATATATAATGAAACCCTAAGGAAAATGGCAAAATTACATTTTTTCTCTAATTCCACCGCAATTTGGAATTGTTCTAGTTTCTCAGTACATAATGTGAAACATTAAACCATACCATCACAAAGTACAAATTGTCCCACACAAAATAAGCCCTCATATGGCTCTATGAATGAAAAAATAAAAAAGTTATGAATTTTGGAAGGTGGGAGTAGAGAACAAAGATCAAAAAATGACTGCAGTGGGAAAAGATTAATATATGACTGTAAAATGCGTTCTCTGCCCAGGAGCCTAACCATTTATCCACATTATGCTTGCTTAGCCAATTTTGTGCCCACATCTCTCTTATATTATCCTCTTCTGTGATAGAGCTTAGTGTCATCTGGAAATATTAGTATTGTACTCTGTAAACAATGTACAGATATTAATTAAGGAGTGCCTAATACTGTCCCATTGGTACTCCGCTAGTAACTATGATCTCCATTTATAACTTTTAAAGCCCTTATACTATAACTAGAGATGAGCGAATTTTTCAAAAATTCAATGCGGTCGATTCGCCGAATTTTCCTAAATGATTTGATACGATTCGAATTAATTTGCGGCGAATCTCATTAAAAAAAAACAGCTATTTCCTGGCTGCAGAGAGCCTGTATAGTGATGTACAACACTGTGCCTTGCAGTAACACGCATAGGGAGTCTTCTGTGGTAGTGAAACAATACTGTGAGTCAGTATGACACGCACATGACAGGCGTCGCTCTTCGAACCACTGCACACTTCACTTATTTGGCCAGTTACTCTAGTTTTCAACCACTTTCCCTAGTGCCTGCTGATGTCTCTCCCTGCACTAAGTACATTGGAAAATGCCTGAATCCAAGATGGCGGAGGGTATTTATAGGGCTGTGACATCACAGGGCTGGCTGGCTGGCTGGCTGCTGATTGGCTGCACGCATGGCATTGTGGGTGATCCCACATTCTCAGAGTTCCTTGCCCCATGTCCTAATGTGCAGCAGCCATTTTAGGAAAAAATGCGATTCGTTACTACGAAGCATGAGGAAATCCGGATTCGATGCGAATCGAATATTTACTGAAATTCGGATCGAATTCCACTTTGTCAGTTTTGATTCGCTCATCTCTAACTATAACCTCATGAAAAATACAACTACACATTTGATAGCAAAATATGTGCTGCATCTTGTCTGTGAAATGTTTATGAAATGTGATCTTCATTTTAGTAAACTTCCCCTAAAAGGTGTTGAAGTGAAACAGGCAGGTAACGGTAGTATCAAAATACCAGCATGTCATGGATTGATTAATGGGCTACAGCATCAGTCAGTAACCCCCTTTTCTTAAGGAATGATAGGTATGATATTACTATTTTTTTTTTTAATTATAAACTAGGACTAAGACCCAACATTAAATGTCCATGGTCCCTACTCATTATGAATATGGGCAATTGCAAGGTTATGAGTAACTTTGACAAGGACCCAATTCCGGGTTATTTGCTGGTTATCCTTCATTTGACCACTTTTTGTAGGCATGCTCAGAATACCCCACCCAACCTCCAATGTTGGATGTGCTGTGACCCAGCTATCTATGCATCACAATTTGCCTCTTGTCAAAGTCTCTCAGTGATCTGGAAAGAAATCAGGAAAAATAGTGATCTGACATGTAGGATAACTGCGAAAAGTATTCTAGAATGCAATAAAATTGGGGTTGCAGAAGGGTTGTTCTAGAATTTAGTAGCCATTGAATGAGTGGTCTAGCATATATGAGAGCTAAGGGAGTATTTACTATAGGACCAATGGAAAAGCAAAGGTCTAGTGTATAGTAAAAAGTAAGGAGTGTTCTAGCACATACTGTATCAAATATGGAAATTGGTTGTTTGGTCTTCCTGCCCTTTACAGGTCATATTAGAAGAAACACACCTGGAGATTAACCTCAAAGGAATGTGTATGTCTTGTATTAGGTACCACAACAATATACTAGTAACTAAGAAATATTTTCAGAATTCAGTTGTGGGAAGCTTTCAAGAAATATATGATGTCATTCAAACAGGTGGAGCCTTCCATTTTGTACACGTTGTCTGACAGATCAATACAATAGGACTTGGGCAGAGTCACTATGTTTTTGTATTTTTTTTTCTTGTATTAAACAAGCTTTGTAGTCCTGCATTTGTATTTGGTGTATTAAATTCTAAGCTTACTTCCTTTTGCTCTCACTTTCTCTACAAGCGAATCCCTAGTACTCAATATAGGCAGTACTTTTGTCTACAAGGGCAAACATTTAGAATTTAACCACATCACTTCATTCACTTTTCTTTATAATCCATTTCCTTCCTATTGTGTGTGTAGTATCTTTTGTTTAGATATTTTAACATTGACTAAAGAAGAGATTCTTCTGTTGATAGACTAGAAAAATAATCCTTCTGAAAAGCAGAACATGTTTTCCGTTTCACTTTTTAAAAGCCAAAAAAAAGTTTGTCTCATTAAACTGTCTCAACTACATCATCCACCGTGATCTCCATTCTGATATAAGCTCATGTTGCTGGATGAAACCTGTGGCCTTTCTTCAAAAAGATAATAAGTAACAGACCTCTAAGTGTCTGTTGAAAGGAATAGAAAGCTGCTGTCTGCCATTTGCCTCCCCGGGGAGCTGCTGCTATTGTTGGGAAGCAGACAGCCCATGTGCACTAGTCAGGACTTACAATGACACACTCTAGTGACAAGAGACATAACATCACAGCAAAGGCTCCTGAATGGCTAAATCCACTGACACAAGTCTAGGATCTATAATTAACACTCAGGTGCTTAGAGATGAATTCTGTCAAAGCTAATTTTGGAATATTATTAATAAAATTCTGCTCCTATTGCATGGATTTTCTAGTAGTTGAGGTATTTAATACAATGTTTTTTCCTCCACTAACCATTGATGAAGGATTATAACAGATAAAACAATATTTTATAGTATTTGGGGAATTGCGCACATTGTTGAGGTTTTGTGCCACTTTTTTTGAGCGCAATTTATGTGTAAATCTCTCCATAATTTCTAGTTGACTTCAATTCACAATACACACTGTAGAAATACAAACCAACATTGGTTAGCTGGTTATTGGATTTGACTAAAGGGCTGGTACAAAGGAGACAGGATATGGAAAAGTCTAAAGGTGACCATACACCTCAGATAGCTGTCAGCCAAACTTTCTTTTAACCAACATCTATTCCTTCTCACGTCCACATACTCATTGGAAAAGCCAATGCCAGACCCCTCTGTTAGTAGATTATCTCTTTTGAGAACAAAAGAATTCGGCATGTTAAAATCCAACATGCCTAACCCTACTTTCTCCTAACATCCTCTTAAGACTCCATACATAGTAGATGGTAATCCAATCTCCTTGAAATTGGTGGGCTCAACCAATGTTGATCCAATGGGTATGGTCACCTTTAGGCACACATTTCCAGGGTTCAGGGTATGCTGACTAGAGGGAGCATACCATTCGGCTGTATCATTATAGCATAGCTTATGTATTTGAGGGCATTAAGGCCATACTGAATATTAGATTAGGATACCTTCTTCAGTTTTTACTTCAAACCTAGCCTAATAAAACAAATAGCTAACACAAGGTGCCCTTACCTTTATCAAAATCCTAAGGCTATTCTAACATATTTGATAGTTAGCCAGTCCCAATGAAATTGTTAGGTTTAGTTTGTATATGACCAACTCTAGCCTATTCATGAAAATGAGTCCTTCAAGATAAATATCTGCAAGGCATTATTCTCAGAAAAGGTGAGTTTTGCTTTTGGGGTATACACAAGTAAATTACATGCAAAGTTTGCACAATTACCCAAATAGATTCTAATAAGATAATCTTTACTCTGCAACTACTCAAGTCTTATGGTCAATTTTAATCACCCTTTGGAAGAACAAGAAAAGGAAATGATGAATGATATAGACAAGGGGCATGTCAAATAGGTTAAATCAGGACAGATTTTGTAGAAGATAGGATGATCAAAGAATATACTGTATAGATAATGGTGTCCATTTGGTTAGGTTTGAGCAGATGTTGTACATCTTCTTTCGCCAGTAGAGTGTAAGTATTAGATATTTCAATCAGTGTAGACAGAACTCTCACAGTATAGCAAAGCAACTTTGAGTAGAGGTCAGAAAGGATGAGAATGTCAGTTAATCGAGATGTAGGACTTTTTGTTGGTCCTCTATTGGTCAACAATTAAGTTGGCCTTACATGTTAGATACATATCTGCCAAATCCAACAATTTTGGTGGGACTGGCCAACCATTAATGTGTATGGAGGGCCTCCTGACTTTCCCCCAAATATAAATGTTGATAGAGATAAAGATCCTGTGGCTCTCTGTGAGATAAGCTCTAGCCAGAGGTGTTCTTACCATACCTACTGTAATGTGAATGGCCAATCAGATATGATAACTTCCTTTCACTAAATGCTGTGTAGTATTCAAATTAATAGCCAATAAAGAGGAACATATTTTCCTACAAAGTATCATGTACAGCAAGGGAGTAGCTATAGAGTGCATAGAAAGCAGTCGCTAATGGGTCTGGAGCATCGGGAAGAGGGGTAAAGGTCTTTCTATAACATAAGTATACACTAGTATTATAGATTGCACATGGTAAGAGAGAGTGCTGTTACATATTTTGTATTTGGGCTCAGATGTACAGTATTATTTCCACTGTTTCTGTATCTTCTTTAATCCTAATGGGATTTTGTACTTGACAGAAATTTGAGAAGATCGTGTTATATGTTGAGTAATTATGACATTATGACATAAGCAGGCTTAGCGCTCCACAGAACAGAAAGGGGTTATCTGGTCTGTGGGACATTTGTTTTATAGTGATATCTATCCTTTGATCGGTCATTAGTATCAGATCAATCAGAATCCAACATCCAGAACCCATACCGGTCAGCAGTCCCAGGCAGTTTCTAGAACCTATACAGTAAGCCAAAAGCAGTTTAAAGGGGACGTGTCACCAGGTCCGCAAAGCCCAAAGACATACATCATCTAATAGGTGC